>ML685755.1:23070940-23211467 GCA_007922175.1 Pelusios castaneus | reverse complement strand
ATATATATATATATATATATATATATATATATATATATATATATATACATACATATCCTTTAAGGCCAACAATTGGTCAGGAGTGGTCTATCATTTCTCCTCTAGGTTCAGAGTTTAGACTAAAAAGGATACAAAGAATGAAGGGTACCGTAGCCTTTGCACTCCCATGCACAGTGGCTGTACTTTTACTTGGCACTTACATAGGCCAAGTCATCATCAGGACAGTCTTAATGTCAGCTCTGTGTGTAGGGTGAAAACTGGCCCTAACTGAAGTCAATGGCAAAACTCTCATTGACTTCAAGGGGTCAAAGATTTCAGCCACTATTATCCCTACATGTGTATATAAAATGCATTCTCTCTCTTGACGTCTTCTTCCTTATAAAAGTTCCTCTTTACCGTTAGCATTCTTTTTTACTCTTTAGTTAACATTTGTGAATCTATCAGGCAGAAATGCTTTATACTAGAAAGTGTGTATTTGCACATAAAAAGAGTTGTTTCATTTATAAAGAGTTCATGTTTGACTGTAAGCTCTTCAAATACTTACAGATACAGAAGAAAGTTTATTCTTTATAATCTAAGAAAAAGTATCAGAAGGATAGCCACATTAGTCATTAGCAAAGACAATGGGTGCATCTACACTTAGGAATTACATCGATGTAAGGAGGCTTAAGTCGACTTAATTTACTCCGCGTCTACACTGGGCTTTCCTTAATTCAATTTAAGCTGCTCCTTAAGCCAAATTAAGGAAAAGGAATTAATAACACCTCATTTTAATTTGAACTAGTGCTTAAGTCGACTTTATTAAGTCGACTTAAACCAGCGGAGATGCGGAGTAGTGCCTAGTTGGACCTTTTTAAGTCGACTTAAAACATTAAGTTGACTTAATAAGGCCAAAAAGAGGCCACATTTACACTTGAAAAGTTAAGTTGCCTTTTGTTAAGTCGACTTAATAAGGTCCACTTTAAGTCGACCGAAAGTCAACCTTATTAAGTCAACTTCATAAAGTTGACCTAACTTTTCAAGTGTAGACATAGCCAACGAGAGTCCGGTGGCACCTTAAAGACTAAAAAATGTCTTTGGGGATAAGCTTTTATGCTCTCCTTCATCCTCTCATGTGTATCTATACCTCTCAACTGTAGTTTATACTTCATGCATCTGATGAAGTGGGTTAGAATCCTCAAAAGCGCATGCCTGAAGAAATGTGTTAGGTGCCACAGGTATCTCGTTGTTTTTAAGAAAAAATAATTTCTCTCTTTAAGGTAAACTTCTGCAATACATTCACTACACTGTAATGTAGCTATCTAAATGAGAAACCTGTGAGAGAAAGACATCACAACTTTTTCCTCCCTTTTTGGCTTGACAGGCTGCATCAATGTTCCAAGTGATCTCAGAGTGGCTACAGAGAGCCCAAGACCTATGTACTCTGTAGCTGAATATTTTCTGATTCTAAGTGTATAAGACAACTTACAAGTTAAGGGGTATGCTGTGGTGGCATGGGAAGGTGAAATACACTTGGTTACCATATAAAAAGTACTGTTCTCTGCAAGAGAAAAATCATGATTTGAAGAGTTTGCAGAGAAATGTCAGAGCATAAATTCACTTGACATAGTACTTAAACTTGAGTATAGGTTGTATTGGACAGACATTAAATAACAAAAGATAGCTGTTGCTAGATGAAGAAATCCATTACCAGGCTGAAGAGAGATGAACTTTAAATGTTCAATATCAATCATCTAGTACTTTGGCTGTTTAAAAATAAAATAGCAGAGAATGAATGATTTGTTTGAACTAGCCAATAGTACTATAATTTCTTTAGCTTTATATAATGCATCATGATTATGCATCTTTGGCGATTAAAGAAAATCTTTTTCTAGAATTTGACTTGGGATGTGTCTACACACCAAAGAAAAACTTGGGGCTGACCTATGCCAATTGGCTCAGGCTCATGCTGACGGGCTGTTTCATTGCTGTTTAGAGCTCGGTCTCTAAGGCTATGTCTACACTGGCAAGTTAGTTCGAATTAAGGAAGCTTAATTCAAACTAACTAAAGCCATGGCAAGACTAGGCTTTAATTAGTTCGAATTAAGGGCTTCGCTAATTCGAACTAAGTGAATGGCACTTGCTTAGTTCAAACTAAATTTTTCTAACTAACTTTAGTAAGTGTAGACATAGCCAAAGACTCTGCACGGTGGGGGGGGGGGGCCCAGAGAGCAGGCTCCAGCCAAAGCCCAAAAACTCTCCCAGCAATGAAACAGCCCTGCAGCCTGAGCCCCTGAGCCCGAGTCAGCTGTACTGGGCCAGTGACAGGCTTTTTTTCTTTGCAGTGTAGACAGACCCACAGAGAATAGCCTGGATTTGATTATTTAGATAAATTATCAATCCAATTACCACACAGACAAAACAAGCACATTATTATTCTGTGTAGCTCCCATTGATATGAATGGGGGAGAGACAAAGGAAGGGGGAAAAAACCCATGTTAACTTTCAGAAACAAGTTCTTTTTCTCTTCATTCTTTATTACTTGGCACAAGGTGAAAAATGTGTACCACCTTTTCCCCCACCAGCTTCTACCCCTTTTTTGCTTGTGCCCTTCTCTACACTTTTCTGTCTATGTGGGCTAAAGATTCTTGCTTGCTTTAAAGCGGTAATAATGATGTAACACAAAAGTGCTGCTAAAAGAGTGGTATTTATTTTGTGCTTTCAGTCACTTGGCATTATACTAGATTATAGAGTGGCATATACCCCTTCCACATAGCAGGGGTTAGCAGATACTGATTCCAGAGGGTAAAAAAAAGCTATACTTCAAATATATTTATGGTAAATATACAGCTACTCTATAGGATGAATTTTGATATACTGGGAAAATAGATACAGCCACATTTGTTCACCTCATGATGTGTAAGCTGTGGCCTGTCAGAAGAGCACTTAGTTACACTTGCTTGGAACATCATAACATACTACTCATTTAAAACTACCATTATAAGTTCGGATAGGCAATCTCCGAAGATTGCACTCACAGCTGTCATGATGGGAACTTCATGTAATCATTGACAAGCAAGTCAAAATTGCTACAGTGAAATTTTCCATTGTATCAAAAAACACAAGCAGAGCTAAACACAGTATATTGTGCTGCTCAAATGCATACTCATGTTCTGAAATTCACAGAAACATATTTTGCCAGTGATGTGTTTGACTATTAGACTACAGAATAGCGACTAGTCTAGCTCTGCTTCATATTTACATATAACCAAGAAACTTTAAAGCAAGGCAGGGTGTACGTAACAAAAGAAAGGTTCGTGCCAGTGTAGTATTAGTGATCCAACCATACTCCAGTCATCTCAAGGTGCATGTTTGCATTATGTATCTTCAGATATTCTTTCACCTAGTTTTTGTTATATACTATAGTCACAGATCGAAAAGTCATTTATAAGTTTATTGTTAATGATTTTAAGTAATTTAAAAAGCTTTAAATGCCCGTTAAGTAGGGAGAGGCCTCCAACTTAGATATTCAGATCCAAAATTTTGGGGAGTTTCTGATTCCATTGTCATAGTTGGGGCCCACTTCTATTGAGTGACTATATTAAACAATAGATCATTAGAGTGAACCAAGCTTTGTGATTAAATGAACTGATTTTTATTCAGGTTAACAAGATATTAGTTCCAAAACATACTCTGAAAATAATCAGTCTAGGACGTTGGGTTAGCAGAAATGACAATGTCCAGAGGTACCCAAACTAATCATTACTGAATTACTGTAGCCATAGTAACAACAACAATAAGAAAATAGACCTTCCCAAAAGAAGAAATAAATATAATAATAAAAAAATACTATCAAGGGGATGAAAAGGGCTTGTGATGTTTGCCCATTTGTAAGCCTCTTGGGCTAATGAAACCAGCTGCTTGCAAATTTAGCCAGGAGATTGATGGGCCCTCTTTATCCTTTCATCATTTCAAAGTAAACTGTACCTCTGTGCTCTAAATGCCACTCCAGTTTATCCTCCCAGTCCCAGATGTTGTACTGTGAGAAGTTAAGATGAACAGCAAAGAGATTTAATCTTCTAGAAAGCCTTTTGGTTTATATAAACCTACTATTGCAAGCAAAACTAGCAAAATATAACTTAATAAGCACTATTATGTTTTGATTGGTCTTCAAGATAATGGCAGCTATGGGACATAAATGAGAAAGAAAAAAAGAAACTGAATTTGTTATTTCAAACATTTATATTGTTTGAACTTTAATTTATTGGATAATTGAAAAGCAATAAATAATTCACACACTGATGCAATGGCATTGTGAAATGTGTTTTTTATAAATGTTTCAAATATAGGACTAGAAATCTACCTATCTATGTAGTCTAACAAATAGATAATATGGAATATATAGATGCAGATAGATGGGTATTGGGAAACATATTTCAATGTGAGAAGGACTGGTCCCATTGAGCATCATTTTGGTGTTTAATGAGTATCTTACACTTGCAGAATTTAGTATCTTTAGCCTATTGATCATCGTGTTCTTGGACACGGAGTGCTAGGATGAAGAGCAGACTGTTTGTGAGGTGAAGCATTACAACAACACCAAGAATAGATAAAGGAGGTGTGGCTGTTTGACAGCTCCACTGTTGTGACAAATAAAGGGTGTTCATGTGTGTGGGCAAGAGAGCACAAACTAAACTAAAATCAATATGAAATTCCTACAAAGAAGTAACATCTGCAGTGCTTGAGTTTCCTAATGCAATAATCCTTTCAAAGGCAGACCTTGTGGCTGTCACCCATGTCTTCATCTCCTGACGATTAGACTACGATGTTGTGTCCAACAGTAATAAGGCAACGCAGCAATCACGGAAATCACGCGTGGTTGAACTGGTGCATTTATTATTGTGGTGGACTCCGCAATGCGAGCGTGGACAGGCCTGCGGTTCCCAAGCGAGGGGCAGCAGTTAGACCCGTGTCACCTTCCTGCTTATAACTGCGGCCTGAGGTGCCCCGATCGGCCCCAACTAGCTAACTCCTCTGCGGCTTGGCTAGTCCTGAGATTAAGACCCCTGTGGTGCATGTGTAGGCTAAATGGCAGTCTGTCCCAGGCAGCTCCTCTGCGGCTTTCCTGGTAAGTGGCAGTCTGGCCCACGTAGCTCCTTTGCAGCTTTCCTGGTAAGTGGCAGTCCGCCCCAGGTAGCTCCTCTGCGGCTTTCCTGAGTTTGGCCTGGTTATATACCCCATGGGCTCGTAGTGTATGTACTGCTGTCCCTAGGAACGGGTGCCTTAAAGTGTGGGGCGTTGTCTTATCTGGTGTGACCTGCCTGACCACAACGTCTGCCATTACAGTAACTCAGGCGGTTGACCTTGGTGTTCCTCACATCTCCGCCCACACCCAGCACAATGAAGCTGAATCATCACTATAACCCACAAAACAAAACATGGATAAAACAGACACCCCCCCCCCCCCCCCAACACGCCCATTGCTAATTCGGCAGCGTGTTCCGGTGTGGTTTGATTGGCAGGAGAAGGCACGTTCCTGAGTTCCGAAGCCGCCGCTGCCACACTTGTCAACAGTAGCAGGCCGAGTAGGATCCAAACCAGCAGAGCCAGGTCAAGACAATGTGAATGACCCAGGACACGCCATCGGCTGCTTTCATAACGATTTCTGCAAAGCCTGCTCAAATTTACCTAGAGGTGTCTGTGAACATTTGGCCGTCATACAGCAATGTGCTATACACAGGACAACACCTGAGATCCAGCATCAAGCTTAAGCTTATATACAGAATGCTGTGGGCCACTTAGGGTGTGTCTACACTGGCACTTTAGGATGACTTAAGGAGGCTTAAGTCGACCTAAACAAAGCGACATCCACACTGGGCTTTTATTAAGTCAACTTAAGCATTTCCTTAAATCGACTTAAGGCAAGCTTAAGGCAACTTAATAACACCTAGTTTTAAGTCGACTTAAGCCTTAAGTCAACTTCTTAAATGGATTTAAAGCCAGTGTGGATGGGGATTAGCACCTAAATTGACCTTATTAAGTCGACAAAGCGTTAAGTTGACTTAATAAGGTCGACAAAGGGCTATGTCTACGCTAGAAAAGTTAAGTTGACTTTGTTAAGTCGACTTAACTTTCCTAGTGTAGACAGAGTGTTAGTGAGTGGAATATCTTGGCACAAGCACATCTATCTTCCCCAACCTATATTGCCTGCCTGTGGGTTTCTGGTGAAGTTTATGGTGTTGGTTTTCACCATTAAAACCCTCAATAGTTCAGAGCATATTTGCATTACGGACCACCTCTCTTCTCTTGATATACTGCCTCTGTTGAAATCAGGCGTGGTGCTCAAGATGCTTTTGCTATAAACAAGAGGTGCTGCAGCAAGACATTCTCTGAGAAGGCCCATAATTTTGGAATTTACTCCTCTAAATCCCCCACTCCTTGGTCCAAAATAGCCCCGACCAAAATTGTCTTCAGTGCTCTTGCAGCTCACCTTTTCTCACTGGATAATTAAAATGGGAGCAAGGGGAAGAAAGGAATATGTAAGGGAAAGTGGGATTTGAGATTTGAAATTGCCTGTCTCACTAGCAATATGTTATCTTAAATTATATTGCTGCTTTTAGGATGTATTTTTATGTTATGTCAAGGGCACCTAGAGCATATGGATAGACATTTCTATACAGCCAGACCTAATCTAATCTAGTACAAAGGAACATTAAAGGATGCTTTGCAAAAAGTTGTGTGCATAATGGGAGATAAAAACTACCAAGAAGCACTCTAGGTTAGCATTAACTGTCATTGCTCATCTCACTTTATGGCAATTGCTCAAACTATGTGAAAGTTCAGAGATACACATTTTAATTTGAGCTTTATGATGTGTAAGGTTAAAGACTCATATTGAAAAGCTCTGTGTCATAAATAAGGAGACCTCTTCAGCTATTTATTGTTCCACTGTAAATGGAAAACCTACAGTAATTCCTACAGTTCTCTTGGGATATCTAAGGGTAAACACGTACAATATAAAGTTTGACACGCTCTCCCTGTTCATTCTATTTTTGTTCAGAGTGCAGAAGTCTTTTATCGACTGCCAGAATAGTGTTTACTTCATAAGATTTAAGGAAAGGCCTCGTGGCTGATGTTCCCCTAACACATGGTTCTAAAACGCCACTGAACTTCCTCCTAAAAGAAAGTTAACTTAGGGATAGTCATATTTAGTTGGGAAATAGTTGATTATGTTGGCTGCAATTTGAAGAATATTGATGCACTGGTACTAAACGAATGACACAGAACTGAAGAAAAACCCTCTGATTACATTTACTGAATAGGCAATTCAATTACAGTTTACTATAAACTGCTTTCTTTAATAAAGGGATTTACAGATTTTTCAAAATGGCATATGCTTCTTATTTATACTAAAAGCAATTTATTTTCCATATTACCAAATGTATGCTATAAAGAAGGAGATGCTAGGTATTATATATATATTCTACAGTTTTCTCTTCTGATTTTCAAGTATTGTATCAGATGAGGTTCATGGTTGATGTCTGAATATTTCATTTGCAATCTTATTTACCTGAATGGTACTACATTTGTATTCTGTTAAGATTGTGCCACAGTCTGCAGTCCATATTCATGTACACTTTGCCTAAGTAAACACTGCAGCCTCAAGTCAATTTATAACACAAACCTGGTAAGTTATACTACCCATTTTTATCTTTCAATAATTCTAACTGGTGTTGTAATAGGTCGGGTAATGGATGTTTAAAATGGACACTTTGACTGATTTGCTATGATTTATTTCACTTATGTGTTTCCCAACAGCTCTGAAGTCTTATGATGAACGCAACAGCTGCTAATGTGCTGTGAGTATCCCCCAAATCCCAAAGTACAAGAGACTATGATGTCTTTTTTTAAATCGATGAAATTATTGTAGCATTTTGGGAGAAAAAAGTTAAATATGCTAAAAATCAACCCTTATTACAGTGTGACTTACCTCCTAATTGTACAGAATTCTCAGATGTAATTGTCAAGTGGCTTAGTTCCTGATGTGTTGGATGAAATTCAAGTTTTAAACATTCAGATTAGTGGTTCTCTCCAAATTTAAATGAACTTCCCTTTTCCCACCTCTTTTGCCATATTCCATCAATCTGCTAGTCAGAGGTGGCCTTTGGCTATTGGGGGCCCTAGGCGAAGGTCCATTGCAGGGCCCCCAGAGGCCCCCAAGAGCCCCCCTCTGTGGCCCTGGTTCCCTGCCACCAGCCTGCCCCGCCCCTCCCCCCAGCCCCAACCTCCCACCACCCTGGATCCCCCTCCTCCGGCCCCAGCTCCCTGCTGCTGGCCCCGGCCCCAGGGGCCAGCGCCTCCTCCTGCTGCCACCCAAGGCAGATGCAGATTTGGCAGTGATGCAGGTGATGGGGCCCCAGGCATTCGCCTGCTTCGCCTACCCCAAAAGCCGCCTCTGCTGCTAGTCCTTTTCTGTTTCTGCTGACACGTAGCCATCATGTCTCACTCGTTAGACCTCCACAAAAGCACACGAGACAACTTTTTACAACTCCTTTCATTCAGGTACTTTCATTCCCAACACTTGCTCTGATTCAGTCTCATGTCTTGCACTCTTTCCTCTGGGGTCAGGCAGATTTAGCGCCAAATTATGCCTCTGTGCAATAGCTTTACCCAGTGGCTGCATCTACACTTGTAAATTAAGTCGACTTAAGCTTGCTTAAATCGACTTAATTTACCCTGCGTCTACACTACAGTTTCTTAAGTCGACTTAAGCAGCTTGCTTGAGTTGACCTAAGGAAAATAAAGTCGACTTAATAAAAATTAAGTCGACTTTATAACACCTCATTTTAATTCGACTTTAGGCTTAAGTCGACTCCCTAGAGCTAGACCAAAACCCAGGTTTTATTCATCCCTAAGCACTATTAGTAAGTGAAGTGCTGATATCCTTCCTAATGATCTTTCCACCTGCTGAGTGCCTTGTGTTCACATTCATTTGCCTTGCTCACAATGCATAAAATATACATTTCACAGTAGAAGATGAAACTTCCCAGAACTCCCTGTTTCATTGTTTAAATAATGACCAAAACCTTGAGTTCACCCCTGGCAAATAAATACAGTGTAGAACACCTACTGTAACACAATTTCACACACCTACTGTAACAAATCTACATTTAAAGAATGAAGTTTGTATACGAACAAGTAAAGTTTTTCCTTCCTCATATTTACCAAGCGGGAAAAAAGTTGCACTGTGGAGTATCATGATGACAAGTTCTTAAAATACATAAGAATTTGATAACCAAGCCTCTTTCTACCACTTGCCAGGAATTCTGAATTAATAGAGTGAAATCTTTTGCAATCAGTTTCCAATTTTACTGCGCTTTGATAGAAAATGGATAGGATGTCAAGGCCAAAACGTTTCAGCTTTCACAGCGACACAGACTATTCTTAGAGAAATTTCATCACAACCCTTTATTGTGTAACTCATTGTTGGGCATAAAAACCCCACTGCAGATCAGCCATTCTGGCAGATAATTTTTAGCCAAGGTTTGTTTGTTTTTTCTTTTGAACATGCTTCTGAATTACAGGGAGAATGAACTGAAGCTAGACTTAGTTGCTACTTTAGAATTAACAGATCAATTAGATGTTCCATGTAAATGCTCGATGAACTACACCTGAAAGTTTATTTGGCTTTTTAATCATAAAAGTACATATATGAATATAAAACATTGAGGCTATTTCCAGCACATATAAATGTAATGATACATTATTAGTGATATGAACCATTGGTATTAGCAAAACATTTAGGGTTAAATTGTAAGCTTGCCATTGTCCTGGGTCTTTGTTCCGTCCCTAGAATCACACAAGGGTGCAGGCTATGATTCTCTGAGTTTCTGTCTCTCCCTATGCTACAGAGGAGAAGAAATCTGCATCACCCTAATGTTGCCTCTTTTTGCTGGTTCAACTGTGTCACTCCTGGCTCTCCAACCCACCCTCCTGCAGAGGAAAAGAAAGTGTAGTGTAAATTACAGGTAATGAAGCTACCATGCAGGGCTGTAAAGGGCTCCTTTAGTTGCCCCTTTCCCACAAGCTCCTACATTGGTGCACAGGGCAAGTAACCATTTCTTCCTTTGTGTGGGGATTGGGTCTTTAACAAACATGAATAACTGAGAAAAGTGTATGTAAGCTACACCCCAAAAAAGGGTTTAGGATCAGATAGGCTCCCTCCGCATGCTTCCCTGGAGCTCCTCCAGGTTGTGGCTGCCCCACGCCACTCCTTACATAGGCTTGTGCCTAAATCGGGCTACCAGCACCCAAAGTATCTTTATCATTGACAAATAGTCTGTATTTTATTTAAATATATACACACATTTGTATTCAGGAAACAAACTTTGTATTTATTATTATGACTAATGTTCATGTTCTTTATGCATATAGATTTGTATATGAGCTAAGCAAAGAGAAGTTTGAAATTCTGTATCCCTTCAATTCCTATTTTTAGCATTAGTTTTTCTTGTAGTACCAAATAATTGGATGTTCCCATATATGGTAATGAATTATTTCAGCCTAGTAGATAAAATAGCTTCATTTTATTGCCAGGGTTATGAGTTCAAATCCTCTTAATGGGTACTGTTATTAAAATTTCTATGAACATTTTTACATCAAAGCAATCACATATGAAATAATTCGCATGACTTCCCTGAAGGAAAATGAAAGTGACCCTAAAATATTTCATTTGTTAAAAAAAATACAAGGAACAGAAAAAAGCAAAAATTCAGTCATATAAAGATGGGACAAACAAAGTGTTAGTCATTTATATGGTTAAGTTAAATAACATATATTTCAGTATAAATTGGTTTCCTATACCCCTTACTTTATTCATGTATAAAAATTCTTCAGTGTGAAAGAAATAATTTCCTCCTTATTATAGTTACTCTTACAGGATTATACTTGGATTACTTAGCAAACAAAGGCGCTGGAAGAGGTTGATTTAGTTTCCTGGGCTTCAGTGGAGATACACTGATTTACACTAGCTGAGGATTTGGTCCATAATATTTAACACTGATAGGAAACCTCTACAGATGATCACAAATCTAACTGATGTATCTGAGTACATTTTATATTTGCATTTCAGTTGACGGGTGAATATAATTTAATCTAACCAGTCAGATCCATTTAGAATAAATATCTGAGGAAGCCCATGGGTATTATCTATTCTAGCAAAGACCTGAAACAGATTGCATTAAAAAAGTGTCCTCTTATGATTTTTTCAGGTGGTCATATAAGAACAACTGGTATTTTGGGTTTAACAACTCACATTTTGAATCAAGCAATTCTCCTGTTTAGGATCTCTGAGCACAAGTGAATTAGACAGCATTATCTGAATGTCCAAATAAAAAGCAACACTTTTTTTATGGAGGGTTCCTCTGTTCCATCCAATAAAGGGATCATTCCGATTGTGTTTATATCCAGTGATTATTCACCTTAACAACTATTCTTGGTTCTTGTGCAGAATGCCTGTATTAAGGGAGCTGACAAACTCTCAACCTACACAAGACTGAAGTGATGCTGATAGGAAGAGAGAAAGAAATCAAATAGTTTAATTCTACTACTATCATAAGTTGAGTAAAAGCCACCTAGGAAAGTTTTACAGTTATCATGGCATCCTTGAAATCCTAAATTCTAAAAGCAAAGTCATCTGGAAGAACATTGATGTCAACAAGTACAGTCAGCCTGTCCATGATAACAGCTAGATCTTATGTGGTGTGACGCTAGCCCCAATTTAACACACAGGTAGTTTATGATCTTCTGGTGCAAGCTGCATGTTCTTGCCAAAGACGTCCTTCCAGAATCTCAATTCAAACCATCTCAGGGAACTACCAACATCATTTTTGTTGCACAACAGAGCCAAGAGAACTGAAGACAACCACACCATCCACTGTTTATGGCATTTGTCAGCCTAGCTAAGGCCTTTGATTCCATCAGTCAGGAAGTGTTATGGAAGGTGTTCTCTAGGTTTGGTTGTTCACTGAAATTAATTCATGTTACTGCATGGTGGAATGACTGCTACCCTCCTCTGTAATGAGTTAGAGATGGACCCATTCACCGACCTTATTGGTGGTAAGCAGGGTTATGTTATTACCCCAACCCTTTTTTCCATCTATCTTGATGTAATCTTGATTTTTATTTGTGACTGCCTTTCCTTTGGAAATGAGATTGAGTATCACATTGAAGGCCAGTTCTGCAATCTGCAGCATCTCCATTCTAAAACTAAGGTAACCAGGACTGTTATTACCAACTTTCACTATGCTGATAACTGTGCTATGCTCGCATACACTAAGGGTTGACTTGCAATCTATTCTAGGCCACTTCTCAGGCACCAATCATAGCATAGGACTGTCCCTCAACATTAGGGAAACTAAGGTGCTCCACAATCCTGCCCCAGCAAAAGTTGCTCCCCTTCTCATGCAAACTGTCATCAGCAGCAAACCCTGGAAAACCATGAGTATTTCCTTTATCTTAGTATCCACCTCTCCCAGACCACTAATCTTGATGTGGTCTTCTCCAAACCATTGTGCCAGCACATCCTTTGCCAAATTACTGTGTTGTGTCTTTATTGATAGAGATCTATGGATGGAAATGAAACTACTGGTCTACAATACAGCAGTCACCCCACACTTCTTTATGCGTGTGAGACATGAGTGACATATCAAAACTATTTTAAGAGTCTGGAATGGTACCAACAGCATTGCCTTAGAAAGATTATCCATAGTAGATGCAAAGACCTTTGCACTAATGTCAGAGTTCTCTCTGAAGATAGCATCACCAGTGTTGAGCTGAAGTCACTGTAAGTGGATGGCTGATATTCTTATTCCAAAGCCAGTCCTCTTCTCTCAATTTAGTTATGGTAAGAGGACCCATGGGGGACAGAGGAAATGCTACAAACACACCTTGAAATACATCTTAAGAAGGGAGATGAGAAAAGATGGCTGGCAGTAGATTGTAGTGAAATCATATCATACATAAAGACTCAATAAGTTTTGAAGAGAAATACCTTGCTCAAGAGGCCGAGAAACAGCAGAGGTAGAAGGAAAGTGTACAGCAACCTGGCTAGCAATTTTGCTGTCTTTGAGCAACCACCTATCACATATGTTGAAAAATCAATAGAACACTAACTGGATTTCTCCACCAGCTTAAGCCCCGTCAGTGACTCTTCCACTAACAGACATCAGCCTTGGATTGAGAGATAGCCAACAACAAATGTAGTAAGCAAACTGCATCAGTGACCTTTAACTGTCCAAAGGCACATTCCACCACCATTCTGGTCTTGCTCAGCCTATTCACCCCCAGTGATCCACCAGTGCTTGCAATACAAGTGAAAAGAATTCGGCAATGTTTTGGTCCCATGAGGCTTTGCAAGCCCTTCCCCAAACCCCCTGTAGTTAGTTGTATGGTGGGATACCTTCCCACTGTGCACTGCTCTGTGCCCTGCTGCAAGGGCTACTAGACAGGACACACTACACCAACATAATGAGCATGGTGTGGCACACTCAACCAAATAATTATTGTGGTAGCTGGATATCATCTTAAATTAAGGTGACTTTGTAGTGTAGACATGCCCTGAGAGGACTTATGTTTTTAAAAACATCTCGTGCTCCTTTCTATCACCAGGACGTAAGGCAATTCTTTTCCATTAGGTAAATGTTTTATTACATCTCTGCAGGAAAAACAGTATGTTTTCAATTTAAAACTTTTGTTTTGCACAAGCAGAGCATTTTGTAAAGTTCTGCAGCACAGAAAGACCTTAATATTTTTAGCAGTCTCTTAGTTAACATTAGTATACATAATGATAGTCGTAACAGTTCCCATTGCATTTTAGAAAAGGAGACTTTTTAATAGAGAAATATTTCAGTTCATTGAGCAGAATATTAGACCTTCAATAGCTTTGATGGAAAATTAAGACAGAAATAGAGACTGGAGACATATTAAGCTTCTTGTGTGAGGTTGCCAGGAATTCTTTTTCTTTTTCTTTTTTTTAACCCATCTTTATTTGTCAGGAAATATATAATATTATCATTATGAAAATGTTTGGAATATTGATTACTCTAGGCTGAGCAAGTCCATTATATATTTAATAAGTATGGTAGGGTCTCTTTCACATTTCAAAAGTACAACAGCCCTTTAAAAATGCAGAGTTTTTTAATGTTTTCTGGGAAATAGACTATATGATTTACAATGATTGGTCTTTTCCACCCTAATTTCTATAATAATATGATTCGCTACATTTGGGACCTTTAAAACATCCAGGGAGTTGGGCATGAAGGACTTTTTCTGATTTTCTCAGGAGGAAGAGAGTCCTTGAGATCAGATAGCTGTATACACTGTAATTGGTAGCAATGTCAAGCAGTGATTTTTCCTCACAGCTGACATCTATACTGCCATTCCACTTGCTTTGGACTTTTTAACACGAAAACAATTATAATAATCCTTTCCAGTTATGAAAGATATATTTATTGTTGTACAGTTATTGAGAAGACTGAGTTTGCCTGACTGGGGCCTTTTCAAATTCATTGGTAAGAAAAGGGCCAAACTAGTCAATTTTAAGTTTCTACTGCTGTTTCTAAATGAATAAATTTACAATTACACAGATTTCTTTTGCTCTCTTTCATATTCCCCAAAAGACTGAACCACACTCTATAAAAGATATATTGATGTCAATTTGAGGTGATTCCATGAATTTCCTCCAGTTTGCACTAGTGTAACTGAAAAGAAATTTAATCCATTCTTTGTCATTACATGTTATTTGCCTGGGAGCTCAGGAGAAGTGAAGAAATCAATATGATTTTTATTACTTTGTTTTTAAGATTACTCACTAGTGGTTTGTTTATCCTTACAGTGATCGATATAGGGGAAGGATGATCCAGTTGTTAGGGTGACACTTGGGATTAGATACTTATGTCCATTTCCTTGCTCTGTTCTAGATCTTCTGTGTGACTTTGGGCAAGTCACCTTGTGTCTCTGTGCCTCAGTTCCCCATTTGTAAAATACAGATGATAGTACTTTCCTACCTGCATGCATGAGGATAAATACATTAAAGACTGTGATGTATCATGGTAAGGAGGATCATATAAATACTATTGATAGGGATCTATGGGTGCGTCTACACTTACAAGTTAGGTTGACTTAAGGAGGCTTACGTCAACCTAAACTACTCCGTGACCACACTGGGCTTTCCTTAAATTGACTTAAGCATTTCCTTAAATTGACTTAAGGAAAAGTTAAGTTGACTTAATAACACCTCGTTTTAGGTCGACTTAAGCCAGTGTGGATGGGGATTAGCGCCAAAGTCAACCTTATTAAATCGACTTAAAGTGTTAAGTCGACTTAATAAGGTCAAAAAGGGGCTATGTCTACACTAGAAAAGTTAAGTCAACTTTTGTTAAGTCGACCTTATTAAAGCGACTTAATAAAGTTGACAACTTTTCTAGTGCAGACATAGCCTATAATAGTTACCCATGCCTTACTACTTAATTAGATTAGAAGACAATGGGTCCAAGCCTTCATCCCAGCACACCCAAAACTTTGAGTGGAATTAATGAAGGAACAGAGACTGGAGTAATACAAGACCCAGCCAAATGACAGAAAAAACAGAACTGTGAAAAGTTAATGTTGTGTTTCTTAATCACATTTCAGTGGAAAGAATTAAATCAGTCAGCTTTTGATATCTGCAACCTAAGGCATTTGAAAGTGAAAGGTAGAGGAGGAATATTAGTGTACAGAGAATAGAAGATGGAAAGTGTTTTTTTTCCTGATCAAAAAGGAAAACTACAAAATGAGTTCCTAACTTATAAGATTTTTATTATTGTAAAGAAATAATAAACAGTCCCAGCAGGACCACACCCCAAGTTGCAATATTATCATTATTAGCAAAGTATTTCAGGATTATTTGCGTCCATACAACACATTTATAGATAGAAGTCATGCAACCTTAGATATTTGGTTTTAAAATAGATCCATCTTTTTAAAGAGCAAGAGGCAGAACATTTCTCATTTACAGAAACCCTACTATTGGAAGAGCAGAATCATAATACCTATTGACTGCTTCTATGTAGGTGTTACCATTGTTGCTTTCCCAATACCAGGTTTATAGGATGGTATCTTTTGTTACTGAAGGACTGTCTGCTGTCACTGTGTTGCCATTTGATCCAAATGACATTGCAGAATGGAAGGCAATAAGGTGAATGAGCTTACTCTGATCAATGACTACAAGCCTCCATCAGTTAACTGGTGAACCCCCATTCTCTTCAACTTTGCAGGTTCTTCCATCTACTGTGGTGACTTCAATTCCCACTGTGACAACAGGGGATATCTTGACAACAACATAAATGTAGGGAGTCTAATGGAGTGGGCATCAGTTGCTGACCTACTCTTCTGCTACAAGCTAGAGCAAACAGCACACTTTTACTGTAGCAGATGGGCAATAAATCAATCACCCAATATTGATTTTTCATTTTTTGCACAACTGCTTCTAGGGGTCATAGAAAGGCAGGTGCCTGAAGCTTTTCTAATATCTCAGCATTGGCCATATTTGATCATCATGGGTCTACAGATATCAATAACAAACAACTTACAAAAAAGCCCAATAAAACTTTCAGAAATATCAGTTGGTCGTCTTTCAAGAACATTTAGAGATGTCAGTCAGTGAATTGGTTGAGTTGGACTTGATATCTCCAGCCAATATAAATGACACATACCAAATGTTCTGTGAATTTGTTCAGACAGCTGTTAAGAAATCAATTCTTACATGTTATCACAGAACCGTATATCCCTAGATGGTTATTAGAAGTAATTAAGCTTTACCAGGAATAAAATCTTCTGGTAAGAAACAGGAGGCTGTTAAGAAGAACAAAGAACTCATTCAACTTCTGGATCAAACAAGGTGTGATTGATGGTGACAGGCATAACAATGGACCTTACTTATTCTGTCCAGAAAACAGACAGACCATCAAAAGAGTTTTAGGAAAGGCCAGCATCAGGAAAAAGGGAGTTTCTGTTCACTGCATATGTTACTGCATACACAAAACTTTCAGCTGTTCAAGTAAAACTGAGGTTACACAGAGGTGGCAGGCTTTTAATATGGATTCAAACTTGAATGCACATTTTTTTTTCAAATAAAAAAGCAGAAAAGGCTTCAGGTCTGGATTATATCCATATAGATCTTCTAATTCACCTAGACAAAAAGCTGGCTGTTTTAGTTCCTCAAAAGGTGTTTCCAGGAAAAGTGCATCCCAAAAAATCTGGTTCAGAGCAAAGGTCAGAGCCATTCTGAAACCAAGGTATCACTGCATGATTCCCAAGAATTATCAGTACAACTCTCTCCTTTCTGTCACATACCACTTTATGAAGTGACTGATTCTGATGTTCATCAAGGAAGTTATCAAATGACATCTGCCATTCATTCAGGCTGAATTCAGCTGAAGGATCAAGTCATTTGCCTAATACAAAATATTGAAAATGCCTTTTAAAAGAGTAAGAAAGTTTGCATGATTCTGGGGATTTTGTCAGCTGTATATGATACTGCCTGGTGAGTAAAAAACGAGAGTCCTGTGGCACCTTAAAGATTAACAGATTTCTTCGGGCATAAGCTTTCGTGGGCTCCAACCCACTTCATCAGGGACACCTCCAACCCACTTCATCAGGGAAACCATGAAAGCTTATGCCCAAATAAATTTGTTAGTCTTTAAGGTGCCACAGGACTCTCGTTTTTTGCTGTGTACAGACTAACATGGCTACCCCTCTGGAACTTGTCTGGTGAGTGAGACTAACCCCCCAAACTGTTGCATACTATTTCCTGTAAACGCCTAGTGCAGGTCATCCTGAAAATGATGATAAATCAGAGCTTCACTTCGCAAGTTAGAGACAAAGGCAGGTGGCTTAGGTGTATCCATAATGGATTCTGGGAAGAATTCATTTTAGCTCCTCTCCTTTTCAACACAAATACTTACAGTCTACCAACAACTGAGGCTGATAAGTACATATATGCAGGACACATCTGTCTCACTTACATGAGTAGCTGTTAATACAATATCAAAGAGTCACCCATCCAGGACATGAGTGATCTGGACACTTACATTGGACAGTGGAAACTTACATGAACTGAATCAAAGACAGTGGCTGCAACCTTCCATCCTAATAGGCATCTGACCAATCAACCCTTTACCATCTGTGCTGGGAATCACTCACTCCCCTTCCAGCCAGTTGTCACTTATTTAGGAGTCACATGGGACCACTGTCTAACATACCAGTTCCATTCAGACAACTTAAAGAAAAAGATCCCCTTCTGCACGATCTTGCTCCAGAAGCTAGCAGGACCTCCTGGGGAACGAGGCAAATGTTATATTAATCTAAGCCCTGATGCTGATATTTGAGGTCAGGGGAGATGGCAGCTCCTCTAGGTCACAGGTGGCTGCTCTGGGTCCCAGGTAGCAGGCAGCTCCAGCAATCCATCCGCATGGTTGTAGGTGACCAGTAGCTCTGGCTGTCCTTCTGGGGCCAGGCTGCAAACAGCCCTCCCACAGTGGGGCAGTCAGGCCTCAGAGCAGGCAGAGAAGCATCCTTCCTCTCTGGCAGCCTGACCCTGACTGAGGGAGAGACTTCCCTTTTATACTTCCTGCTCTGTCCCTCTGCTTCTGGTTGGGTGAGCACGGTTATTCTGGCTCCATTCATGCAGGGGCAGGCTGCCCCTTCCTGTCCATCTCAGAGGGAGGGCATCCCCCTAGCCACAATGTAGTATATGCTGGCTTTAGTAAGGCTTTTGATATTGTCTTGCATGACTTTCTCATATACAAACTAGGGAAATACAACCTAGATGGCGCTGTGTAAGGGGGGTGCATAACTGGTTGGAAAACTATTCCCAGAGAATTATCAGTGGTTCACAATCAAGCTGGAAGGGCATATCTAGTGAGACACCGCAGTGTTCAGTTCTGTTCACTATCTTCATCAATGATTTAAATAACGGCACAGAGCGTATGTTTACAAAGTTTGCAGATGATACCAAGCTAGGGGGCATTGCAAGGGTTTTGGAGGAAAGCTTTCAAATTCAAAATGATCTGGGCAAACTGGAGAAATGATCTGAAGTAAATAGAATGAAATTCAATAAGTACAAATACGGAATACTCCACTTAGGAAGGAACAATCAGTTGCACCACGTTTCAGGGAAATGTGGACAAATTGAAGAATGTCCACAGGAAAACAACAAAAAATGATTGAAGGTCTAGAAAATAGAATAAAATGAGGGAAAATTTAAAGAACTTGGTTTGTTTAGTCTCAAGAAGAGAAGACTGAGAGTGACCAGGTAACAGTTTTCAACTATATAAAAAGCTATTAACAAGGAAGAGGGAAAAAATAGTTGTTCTTAACCTCTGAGGATAAGACAAGAAGCAAAGGACTGGAATAGCAGTAAGGGCAGTTTAAATTGGATTTCAGGAAAAACTTACTTTCAGGGTAGTTAAGCAATGGAATAAATGGCCATGGCATGTTGTGGAATCTCCATCATTGGAGATTTTTAAGACCAGGTTAGACAAACACCTATCCAGGATGATCTAGAATAGATAATACTTAGTCCTGCCATGAGTGCAGGGGATTGGCCTGGATGACAGTTCGAGGCCTCCACCCAGTCCTACAATTCTGATTTTCCACTATGCCTCTGCTCTATTTTACTAAATAGACTGAGTCCACCAACTAAATTCAGTAGATCCCCAAATACCGATTAGGTTATTGCCAACACTGATTTTGCCAATATTTCCATGGACTGGATTAGATCTGGTGGCAAAAAGTGAAAAACTTCCTGTCCACTTTCATGTGAGTTTTCTGCTTGAAATCCCTTTTGAAGTGAGTCAAAATGAGGCTTGAGGGTTGGTAAAACATGATGGACAATGCTTTCTAAGGAAAACAATATGGCTCTTATGACTTGTGGATGATTTAGGTAAGAATACCTATACAAACGGAGCACTGCTGAAGCATCTCTAAAGTGCCTATTTCAAATAATAATAACTAAAAGATATCTTTAATGATAAAAAAATGTATGAAAAAGCCACATCAGGTCATGGCTGCTTTATTGAATTATAGAACTCTATTATTACAATTTATACAAGATCAATGTGGTACGTAAACAAGACCTGAGTATTTAGGTAAGTTACTGTGGGGAAAAAAACCCAAAACATTCACATCAGAAACTGAGTTGGATTTCCACTAGCTTTTGTATAACTGGCAAGTAAACTGTCTATTTGGCAAAACACAGAAAAAAACAAGTCTAAGATGATGGATTCTGGTTCGTTCAGAAGTTAAAGAAGACAAACTATCTAAATGCAATAATTAACCAATAAGGGCAAATTCTGATCTCAATTACATACCAGGGCATAGTTACAGGTAGGCGTGACTGGTCCCTGGCCCACCCTCTTTGAAAGCAGGCCCACCCAATAACAATTGCTTCGCTTGCTACAGCAAGTGGAGTGTCTCAGGAGTCAGGCAGTTTACGTCTGCTTCCCTGAACGTCCTGCTTCCAGCCACGTGACCAGAAGCCAGATGTTCAGGAAGCAACAGGCTGAAAGCTGCCCAATGCTCTGCTTGCTAGATAGAAAGTAAAGCTGCCAAGCAACTGGAACGTCTGAAGTTTCTGAATTTACTGCTTCCAGTCCCCACCCCTCCGGTGAGTCACAGGCCTGGCCTGAAAATTAAGTCTGGATATGCCCTTGTTACCTATCATTTTAAATCTGGAGAAATGCAATGGATCTCATTGCAGTTACTCCAGAATTACGCCAAGTATCAGAATCTGGCTCTCATTCCTATATGAATTGGTGAATATAATTGCAACGGGCTTGTGCGTGTGTCTGTGTGAAGGGATGCTTAACCAGAAATGAAATCTCATACAGTAAAGTAACCATAACATTGCAGCAGGAGGTCAAAACTACTTGGTATGAAACAGAAGAAGGAATATTAAAAGGAAACAACTTATCAGAAAAAAAGCAGCACAAGAATATGGAAATTGGAAACTCTGACCTTTACAAAATGTACATTTTTAAATGCCAGCATAAAGCAAGGTGGGAAGGCCCAATGTCCAATTTTAGAGTGATTAAGTACTTCGCCAATGCAACGTATATTGAGATTGGCTGGCATTAGTTCAGTCTTTCGGGTTTTGTTTGTTCAGATGACTGTAGCATGCATAATATTAGCAGGAAAAACACAAAGTCCCAAAATTAAAAAAAAGAAAAGTGCATTCATATACAAGCTATTTGTTCAGTGGACTGCTTAATGCTGGAGGCGAACAATATAAAAAGAAACTCTCAAAGTCAGTAGCAAATCAACATGTCACTTTTAATCTATGCTTTAATAAGTTATGCAGAAAAGGCTGCAGTTTCTGTCAAAACAGAAAATAAATCTCTTTGTAAATCAAATCACCAATGCTGTTATCATCAGGTTTTTAAAAAAATGCTACTTGGGTGATCAATAGGGTTTTAAAAACAAATAGAATTGAAAGCAAAGAACATTGGCATCTATACATTATAATTATGCTGGCCTACCTGTATATCACTTTGCTGTTTTAATAACAGTAGGTATGCTGAGCATATGATGGATTGACATGTTAACTTATGATTCCTCAGACAAGTTGTTATTGCTACTGAAAATAAGGACAGAATAGACTCTGGGACAATGAAAACAGACCTTCAAGATATTTGCAGCCACTTTTTTCATTTTCTGAATTTCAGGGATGTGCTTGTGAAATGTACTAAGGATAACAGAACAGTAGGTTGACGTCCTCTATCCACAGAACAAGTACAGGAGGGAAGCAGAAATGCTACTATGCCTACTTCACCCTGTCAAACTGCTTCATCACTGAGTGGAGATAACATACTTTAGTGTGAGCTGGTTGGTCAGACTCCATGTCGATACATTCCTTAATCGCACTGTTCAGACTGTAGTCTAGTTATTTTGAGAATTAATATTTCATTGTTATCAGGACAGTTCACTTTAAAAAGGAAAGGGGTAGCTGTGTTAGTCCAGCAAATGTATTAGTCTTTAAAAGTGTTTTTTTAAAAGGAAATGGCAATTAAGACTTGAGCTAAACTACATTTTAGAACATCCTTTGAAAAGGGAGTCCTCAAAGATTAGACAAACCTTAGCCAGTCGGCAAATAGAAGGTGACAGGGAAATTATGTAACTAGATATAGAACAGATTAATCTGAAAACCATTAATCAATATAGATAACATAAAGTAGGGAGTGAGGGAGATGGTGAATGTAGAAAGATGGACATACAAAAAAAGGTGCAAATTAGAGGGAAGAAAGGGGAAGAAAAGGAGGGGAGAATGCAGCTGTAAAACGCCAGTGGATATGGTAGGGAACCAGCTGCTGCCACATTTTTCCCTGGCCTCCACTGTGATCCATACTAGACTACTGCAATGTGCTGGGATTGAAGGCAAAGGTCACATAGGAACTGTAAATGGTTCTTTTTACAGTAGATCACTTCCTCAGTGGGACAAGCCAAAGAGAGCACATATCACTTTTCACTTGGCTCAAGCCATGTCCTTCAAGAATCAGCCCTTGAAAATGATTCTAGAATTAGCCAGGTTCCTAAAGCAAATTCACTATCAGTCTAGGCTAGACTTTCTGACTCTTTTGTAAGTTTATGTTGGATTAATGAACATGACTAAATATACAAATAGATGATCCACTAACATTTTTAGAATCATAGAATCATAGAATAATAGGGTTGGAAGGGACCTCACGAGGTCATCTAGTCCAACCCCCTGCTAAAAAGCAGGACCACTCCCCCTAAATTATCCCAGCCAGAGTTTTGTCTAACCGAGCCTTAAAAATCTCCAAAGATGAAGATTCTACCACCTCCCTAGATAGCCCATTCCAATGCTTCACCACCCTCCTCGTGAGAAAGTTTTTCCTAATATCCAACCTTGACCTCCCCAGCTGTAATTTGAAACCATTGCTCCTTGTTCTGTCGTCTGTTACCCTCGAGAACAGCCTAGCTCCCTCCTCTTTGGAGCAACCCTTCAAGTAGTTGAAGGTTGCTATCAAATCTCCCCTCAGTCTTCTCTTCTCTAGACTAAATAAGCCTAGTTCCTTCAGTCTCTCCTCATAAGTCATGTGCCCCAGCTCCCTAATCATTTTTGTTGCCCTCCGCTGGACTCTTTCTAATTTGTCCACATCCTTTCTGTAGTGGGGAGCCCAAAACTGGACACAGTACTCCAGATGCGGCCTGACCAGTGTCGAATAGAGGGGAATTATCACATCCCTCGATCTGCTGGCAATACTCCTACTGATGCAGCCTAATATGCCATTGGCCTTTTTGGCAACAAGGGCACACTGTTGGCTCATATTCATCTTCCCGTCCACCATAACTCCCAGGTCCTTTTCTACAGCGCTGCTACTTAGCTGATCGGTCCCCAGCCTGTAGCAGTGCATGGGATTTTTCCGTCCTAATGCAGAGTAAGGTTCTCGCTCAGAATAAGGAAAGATATCAAAAGCAGATCCCTAGATTTACAGCTCTGATAAGATGTGCAGGCTGATGAGCATGGATATAAGGCCTGAGCCAAAGCCCACCGAAATCATTGGAAAACCTCCCATTGACTTTTTTATTTACCTTTGGCTCAGGTCAATAGACTGCATACAAATTATTTCTAAAAATATTTAAATATTCTTCTTTATTTCAGGTTTTACCAATACAGCAAAAATGCCATCTATACATTAAAATTTTAAACACAAATGGTTTCCCCTACCTTTAATGAATCCCTCCAAACAAAGAGAAATTTTTCCCAGGATACAAACGTGTTTCCCGGTCATTGCTCAGCCTAGACATTCAGCTGTCTACTGGAACTCTGTCCTGCCAGATATCCATAGAAGTCCAAATCATACCATACTTTCTACTCATTCCATCTTTTCCTGTGAAAGCTTTCCATCAATAGTGGAGTGACAGTAGCATCTAACAACATCCACCTACATAACCAAAACAGCTAAAGCAAAGGAAATGAGAAAAGGTATAGATTCTATTTCCAAGACAAATTACGCCATCTGTGTTATACTGAATAGTACCATATTCCATGAGTAATAATACTAATAATATATAACAAGTAGTCCCTCTTTAGTAGTCCGATTGACATTAGTGAGACTACTCTCAGAATAAAGTATTGCTTGGTATAATTAAAGGTGACAGCTTTGGATCCACAGTGATGAGTGCGTATCTGAATTTAAACTGCACACCTACAGCACTATATAAAATAGTAATGATGATTAATAAAGAACAGACCGAGACATTTATTCTTCCATATTCTATCTGACGCAGAGCTTTATAGTCACAGCAAGAGTTATACCAAAATATATATCTTCACCAGTAAAACTGGCAAAAAATGACATCTTAGTTAATTTAAAAAGTGAAACACTTCTGGCCTTCTCTCAAATTTGTGGGAGAAAAAGGAAATTTAGAGATATAAAATGATCAGGTTTTGAATGTGAATATAAATGAGGCAAATACCGGTAGTTTTTGCCTCTCAGCATTTGCTGAGCAGAAAGCAATTTTCATGCACTGTGTAAAACTGTTGTCTGCTAGTAGCTGAAGTTGCAAAAGTACACCAGGCGCAACTACGAAACCTGTGCAAAGATGTATTTCAATTTCTCTTTGTTTGGAGGGATTCATTAAAGGTAGGGGAAACCATTTGTGTTTAAAATTTTAATGTATAGATGGCATTTTTGCTGTATTGGTAAAACCTGAAATAAAGAAGAATATTTAAATATTTTTAGAAATAATTTGTATGCAGTCTATTGACCTGAGCCAAAGGTAAATAAAAAAGTCAATGGGAGGTTTTCCAATGATTTCGGTGGGCTTTGGCTCAGGCCTTATATCCATGCTCATCAGCCTGCACATCTTATCAGAGCTGTAAATCTAGGGATCTGCTTTTGATATCTTTCCTTATTCTGAGCGAGAACCTTACTCTGGAAGTAGTCTTACTGCCTATCATTTGGGCAGAGGTCAGGACTAATAACCAAGTGTTATGGTAATTGAAATGATCTTGAGTTTATATCTCAAGATAACACCTCTAACAGCCGTGTGTTCCCTACCTCACAGCCTTTGGATCAGTACAGACAGATGTGCACCACCTCTGTCACTGCCAATGCTACTAGCTGCATTTTGTAAAACATCTTTCACTAAAGACGTAACCAAGCCCTGCCCGACAATGGGTCTGAGTCTGCCAATCTTTCCCGTGTTTATCAGTACCTCATTCTGGGCTAAATTGAGGCTCTTCGAGGAGCATTGTTGCACTGATGTCAGAGCAGACTCCTCGCTGTCTGTGGAGCAGGAGAGAGATATACTATGCCAGATCGCCACCTGGGGCAGTCTACCTCTGACAGGAGACTGGCATACATATGCTGGTTGGTGCTTTGGAGGGCTAGATGCATGAATGGGAAAGAATATGAGGCTGCTCTCTCTTTTGTCATACAGACAGCTTGTGCCTGTGAATAAGAGGAGAATGTTATTACATAAGAACATAAAAATGGCCATATTGGGTCAGACTAATGGTCCATCTAGCCAAGTAGCCTGTCCTCCAGCAGTGATAAATGTCACGTGCTTCAAGGGAATGAACAGAACAGATCATCATCAAGTGATCCATCCCCTGTCGCCCATTCCCAGCTTCCAGCAACAGAGGCAAGGGAACGCTTCAGACCAGGACTGTCCGCCCCTGCCTTGTACAGCCACACAAGCTCATGATCTGACCTTTTGTGAGCTCTCTGACTGCAGTTGCTAGACCATATAAATTGTAGCTCATATGAGGCTATAGATGCTGATGTGAAATCTCTGCATTCCACTGAGTTTCAAGAGTATGCTTCCTACTGCTCTCCTCATGCAGCATGGTTTTGTGCCCATCTATATAATGGACTGTGCCTTAATGGCTCAGTTGAGCCCTAGAATGCCAGTCATTTCCCCTTCTGAAGTGTTTACCACATTTATGATAATGTCTCTCTTTAGCATGCCAGTGTGAATAAGCTTATGTGACATTGGCTATGTCTACACTTGTTAATTTAAGTCGACTTAGTTAAGGCGACTTTGTTAAGTCAACTTAGCATGTCCACACTTAAATTTTAAGTCGACTTAGAGAGGACCCTACAAAATTGACCTACAGCGTCCACACTGGATGCCTAGATCGACTTGTAGGGGCTAGGTGGACCTGGGACAGGTCCATGGTGGCAGGGGGGCACCCCTTGCCAAGTGCCAGGGGGCTCAGCCTTTGCCCCATTGTACCTTGGTACAATGGGGCAAAGGGGGACAGGGACCCTGGCAGGGCATAGGGGTAGGGTGGGCAGGGCTCTGCTCTGCCCTGTGGGGGGCATGCCAGGCTCTCCCTGTGCCAGCCACCATGGCAGGGAGGGCAGTGGAGAAGCCCTGGAGCCCCCTAAGTCCGACTTAAAGTCGACTTAGGGCTACTTCATGTCTACACTGGCTTAAGTCGACTTTCTAAAGTCGACTTAAGCAGCAAGTTGACCTAAAACTAGGTTTTATAAAGTCGACTTAATTTTTCCTTAAGTCGACTTAAGCAGCTGCTTAAGTCGACTTAAGGAAAGTGTAGTGTAGACGCAGAGTAAATTAAGTCGACTTAAGCAAGCTTAAGTCGACAATTTACAAGTGTAGACGCACCCACTGAGCCTATCATTTATAAGGAACAAGAAGAAAAATCATGCCATGTTTCTGTGGAAGTGTCGTTTATGCTAACAAAATGGTGAAAAGCACATCGTTTCCTCTATGTAAATATTATTTTAGAAATACTCTGTTGACAGATGAGGGCTGTATTATGGAACATTTGCTCAAGATGAGAAGCAGCTTACTCAGTGAGTAATCCCATTAAAGGGCAATAGAGCTCTTTGGCTTTGCTAAGGTAGTAAAGAAGCCCATGCTAGATTTTTTTGTTTCATTCCTTTTGCTCTCTCTTGCCCTCTCTTGTGTTTTTGACACTACAAGTAAATTGTTTGTTATTTATTTGTTATTTGATATGTATACAAGAAAGAAATATTTTCCCGCAGGCAAATCAGGGATTGAATAACAATCTGAAAAAGGTCAGAATCTATCACTTTTGTTAATTGAATCTGTCTTCAAAGCCACAATCCAAATACTTCAAGGGCAAGAAAGGTCATGGACACAATAATAATCAGAGCTAACGTCTCTGTTGGAATGTGAATTGATAGCAGGGTAGGCTCAACACCAAGTGCAGTTTGTGCTTCAAATCCTTTTTTAAGAAACCATCAGTCCTTGGAAATTTTTGTAATTTTTCTCATGGTAAATGATTCCATGGGGTTGTAATCTTTCAGGTTTGTCCTGTGAGAATAAATTGTTGCTAATGCTTCAATTATTTACAGCCTGTTAGGACCTTCACAAAAGCTCTTCTAGGAGTTGCAAAATATTCTGTTAAAATTGTTTTGTACTATTGCCATGTGCATAAAATATCTAATATTCCTGTGTGTACTGGCCTGCCAAAGTATCACTGAAGGAAAGAGAAGAAAATGCCATCTGGTTCTGTGCTGAAGTATCTCTGAAGTCATCACGAATAAGATCCACAAAACTGCTCTAATCAGATATTCCTTTTCATTGCTGCGATGCATGTTTGTGCATTGCATTTGCACAGTATTTCTGAAAGATTCTTACATTGAGTAGGAATGAAAGCTCCACTAAGCAAATTCTCTTAGGTTTTGAAATGTCAGACTCACAAGGAAGTGGAAAGAGCAACTGAAGTTGGAGAAGGAGTTGGGCAAAGTTGGGCAAGTACAGAAGATAAATGGGTATTTCAGAATGCTTTTGCTGAGGAGGCAGGGAGTGGATATCCATGGACCATTTTTTTCCAATGATGTGGATCTCAAAGGCAGGGACACTGTCTACAGCTCATAGCCTTTGAGGCTGCTTAATTTTCCACCTTCATCATCCACAGGTGGGGGCTGGCTGCTGATCAGCTGTTCGGTACGCCCCCTGGGATCGTGACCACAGGGCGCCTGTTGCAACCTGCAACATTGATGTAAGACAGTCCCCTGGAGCAGGCCCTGATCCCTCGGCGTCCAGAATTGATACATTCCTGAAGAAGAGGATGTGATCCCCAAGCCAGGCCACCATGCTGCCAGTGGGAGATAACTTCACAATGTTGGGTGCCCCAGGGAGAATAGAGAGTGAGAGCTGAGGCCTAAAGCTGGCTTCCCCTTAGCAGGGGCAGCAGTAAGCAAGAGCCTGGATCCAGGACCATAGGAAACTGGGAAGAAAGCCCCCCTATGGCCCAGCCCCAGAGGCTCCACAGTGGAAAGCTTACCTCCCTCCCCTTCCCTTTTCTCCTCACCACTACCATCCTCTCCCTGGCAAACTGTCCTCCTTCCCCTCTGCTCCCCCCGCAGGCAGTCAAATCAGTTGTTCAGCAGGGAAGGACCCCATGGCTGGCTGCCAATCAGCAGTTGTACAGATGGCTGGCTGTGCAACAGATGACTGGCAGACGGGGACTCTGGGTAGAGTGCAGAGTGAGTAGCTATAAAGAAGGGAGTGTGAATTGTAGGTCAGATAGATATTGATACTTGTGGATGCAGACTAGATATGGATCCACATTTTTGTTTCTGCCCAAAGCTCTAGAGACAGGCACCATTGCAGGTCAAATGTATCAGGTCCTACTGGTTGGCTGTTCAGACTTGAATTCAGATCCTTTTGAGTGTCTTCCCCTTTGCTTTTTTTTCAGTGATGGTATATTCGAGTTATAGAGAAGAGTTTACACATAATGAGAACCTGAAAAGTGACATTTGGTGTAATAGAACAGACAATTATAAGAGGTGACTAAAACTGACTATAAAACTCTGAAGGCTATAGCTGAAACCCATCTGATGCTTCTTTTAACATTGTAACATTCTATCTAAGAAATGAATATGAGTGCAGTGCAGTTGTGTATATGCTGTTTTAGGTTTATTTAGTAGCTTTGGGATACTTGTAGTTACATCACCGTGTCACTAGAATTTTGCTGAATTGTATAATTAGATTTAATACACACAGAGCTTGTTATTATGTTAGTGTCCAAAATATGTCGAGGAGACATTGATTTACATGCACCATATCACATTTAGCTAACATTGGATCTGTTTTCCTCAAGAAATGGATAGTAAACTTTAATGTGCAGATGGTGTCCACACATTTTAATGTGCTGGGCAAAGATTAATTACATTTCTTCTTACTTTGTGGAATGTACATACAGTACTAATTTAATATAAAAGATTAAATTTAGAAAATATATCTTTTTATATTTATAATGGTAAAATTTATTCTGTTTTATAATTACTATTATTGACCAAATATATTTGATATTGGAAAGTGCTTCAAAACCTTTCTAAACACAAGAAGAGATTTTTACAGTTGCTTTTATTTGTATTGCTGTTGTTAATGACCATTGTGAAAGAAGTGCTCTGTTTGAAATCTGTTTGAAACCTAAAATCTAGAGCTGTATGACGACATCCTTGCAGTCAAAAATGTTTCAACCACTGGGTCTTTTCATGCCAAAGTCACAATTAACCATCATAGTGTACTTCCATGTGCCTGGGATTTCTTTCTATATTTACTTACCCTCTCTATCTTGGTATTTACATGGTTCCCGTTGCCCTTTCAGCATCATACAAATAATATTGAATTTATTTGCATACCATCTTTGTTGGGGAGAATAATTGTTATCTGGTTTACAGATGACAAAACTGAGGCAGAGGGAGATTTGACAAAGGTCATTTTGGAACTCCCTGGTAGGAACAGAAATTTAAGCAGCTCTTCTGAGCTCCAGCCCAGTGCTTTCAGGAACACATATAAGCTGGACAATATTATCTGTGCATAAAATCTATAGATCAGCAAGAAACAAATGGTGCATAGCATTGTTTGTCATTTCATTTATTTGATTATTTATTATTTCACTTTTTATGCTAGGAAAAGCCAAAACTTTTGATAATCTGGGATCAATTTAAAGAATAAGAGTAGTATAACAAGTGAAAGAGATCCCAATTGCTTGTGGAGATGTGAGGACAGCATAAAGCTTTTAAGGAAGCAGAATCCCTTGAATGAAATGATCAGTGCATGATTAGACAAAAGTAAAATAAAGACAGAGTCTAGGATGATGCAGCGGATGAGAATGCCATCCCATCGAAGAGATACTTCAGAATCTGTGTGAAATTCTGTTCACAATCTCTTGGAGATGGATGAAACACAGGCTCAGACTGAGAGATTGGGGGAACCAGCAGACGGCATAAATCTGAGCTTCCATTTTGTTGTGAGAGATAAAGGTTTTTAATCCAATGAGAGTGTCAAATGGCTCTGAGATATTTTGGCTAATTTCCTTATTCGATGTCATTCTGAAACCATGTTGCAATTTGAAAGAATAACCCCATTCTGTGTACTTTTAAGGGCTTAATTTAAAAGAATAAGCAAGCAAATATTAAGAATAAATGAAAATGCCACCAGGCTAAAACTACAATAAATGCACTAACCTAATTAGGAATTAAACCAATTAAACTCCCAAGTGAAATGTAATCAATTAATCAAGAGGTTAACAATGATGCTGTCTAAAATCATCAATTTATCAAAACATCAAATTAATACAGTGGGTAATCAAATCATGAGGTTGAATCAAGAAAGAATTGTCTTTCATTAGCTCTGCATCAGAGACTGAAAGAGGTAATGGTTTTGCTTTAATCTGAATCCCTCCAGCTAAGCGATCCTCTCTGCAGTGAAATATGTTTAGATGATGTAGGACATACCTGTCTATTTTGGTTTTAGGCTCTTACTGAGAAAAGATTGTACCAGTGGTAAACGCAGCTAAACAAGTCTTAGGGAAGCACAGAGACCATTTTTTTCTTTTAATCAAAACATCAATGCTATTACAGGCTTCCTCCTACAAATGTCAATCTTAGGTGAGACTGCAGAATTGCAATTCATATGAAAACTAGATACCTTCAGACTGGGTTTAAATAGAGATCTTGAATGGCTGAGTCATTACAAAAGGTGATTTCCCCTCAATTACTCTTCTCAGAGCTTGCTTACAGCTGTTGCCTCCTTCTTACACATATTTTGGATCAAAACAGCTTTAGTTTGCAAAGATATGCTAGCAATCTATCTCTCTGGATCTGTTTGAATTAACATTATGATCCACCCTTCGCTGTAGCTATATATTTAAAGCTAACATGCTATATTTCCCATTTCATGCACCTGATGAAGTGGAATTGTGCCCACGAAACCTCATGAAATAAATGAATTTGTTAGTCTTTAAAAGTGCCAAATGACTCCTTGTTTCTTTGCTGAAATAGACTAACATGGCTATCCCTCTGAAACTTAGGGTATCTCTTATTCTATTTGTCTTATCCTCATGCCCCCATAGGACATGCAAGAAACAACTGACATCAAAACAGAGTCAGTGCTTACAGCTTCACAACAGGCACTCAGAACAACACTTCTTTAAAAAGAAGACCCCTTACTGACTAGGGGGTTGTGTTCACTGATGGCAGCAAATTCGCCACCCTTTGACTCAGCGCAGTGGATATGCCAGACATAACAAAGTCAAAGGGTGATACCCAAGTTATTCTAAGTAACTTACATATCTCCCTTTGACTGCCACCGAAAATGGCAGGCAGTGTAAACCTGCCCTAGGTTTTGGGTTTAAGGAATCACTACTGGTGCTATTTCCAAAGAGATATATAAATACATTCAATCTACATCTTCCTACCGTAATAGAAGTAGAAGGCATGCTTTCCTTAAGATAAAGTGTCCGAACATCTTTTTCTTTGTGGTCTTATGAATTTTTGACTCGCATGGCTGCAATTATTGGAATCAGGGTAAAGAGTAGCTTGGTCAGAGCACTTGCTGATGGCAAAGGTCTCTCACTTGGTAACAGATCAGTCAGCCTAGTAATAAGAACAATTAGTCTTTTTTTCTTCTTCTCTTCAGCAGCTTGTCCAAGTGAACTAAGAAAGTTACACTTCTTAGACGTTTATGGACAAAAAGAGCAAACCACACTTCCACATGATTTTTACCATTATAGGAAATTACTCCCATTTATTCTATCTTAAGTAGTTTAATATGCACAGTGGCTGGTTCCTATTTTGAGGTCACTATGGAAAATCTTGATGACTCTGATCTGGAAAGATCCACTTTTGCAATTGCAAAGCATCTCTTCTCTCAAAACATAAAAACAGGACTTAACTAGGGTCCCCTCAGTGTATATCTACACTTCAAGCTGGGGGCATGATTCCCTGCTTGAGGAGACATACTTATGCTCCATCAAATTGAGAGGTTAGCCCCTCTCACCATGCACCTACCATAGTTGCACCTTTTTTTTAAAGCATGCTAGCTTCTTTAGTGCTAGCACAAGTATCTGTCCCCAAGCTGGGAATCACATCCCCAGCTTTAAGTGTAGATAAACCCACAGAGGAAGTTGCTGCACCACTCTTCCATTTGGAGTAAACAGGCATTAGCAGCAACTTCTTTTTATAGGCCTACTCCATTTCTTAAAAATAGGTAGTGGTCTACTCAAATATGTACTCTTTCATCATAAACAGGGAATCTGGTGGCACTTTTAAAGACTACCAAATTTATTTATTGCATGATCTTTCGTGGGAGAAAAATCCTACTTCATCAGACACTTGAAGATTGGATCTTACTTTCATGCCATCCTCTCATTAGCCTCAAAGAGTTGCCACATCCTTGCAACAAGCAAGAGGATTAGGGAAATAAGTATGGGGCTTTCTTTAGGTACAAATTCATAAATTATGTTCAGTAAATTTTATCCTAGAAGCCAAGGACTACTTATTAATATAAATTCCATTTAACATTAAACAGTTGAAGTTTATATCAGGCCCAAATATCTGGGGTCTCTCTCATGGTGAACCTAACACACAAATCCCAGACTCTATTGCCAGGAGATTCTAATCTTAACTGCTGTCTAAACAACTCCATCAGAGGACTTCACAAAACAAAACAACCATTTAACTTTTAAATCATTCCTTCATTGCTTTGGGATTACTTTAAATCCAGATTACAGCAATAGAATCTTGCCTCCATTAAATTATTTACTAGAAAACCTCTGAGGTTAGAAAGCTCTGGTAAAGGCAATGTAAATTAGTTCGGAAGGGCATTGACTGAGAGTTGAATATAGAGGGGATGTCAAGAGAGTTTTCATGTTCATTTATCTGAAAGAATTATTATTGTTAGAAGCTAAGAATTGCAAACATCTTTTCTAAAATAATCCAAGCTGGTTAAATAAAAATACACATTTTACTGATTATAAATTGCTGAAGACAGAAGTCTGGAATGAGATAATTCTTGTACAGCAAATATATTAATCTTGTGAAAACCAAAAAGGGTAAATATTTTTTTTTGTTTAATTCATTAAAGACATTTGGAAATGGTGGTTTTCTTGCATAATAATTACATAGTTAATTTATAGAATGAATATTAACACACTTGTAAGACATAAAGGAACTGTTCACAGTAAGCCAAGTTTTTGCTAAAGAAAACAAGGATTTGGTTTTTAATGTAAGTAATCATGTAGAACTACTAAAAAAAAATTTCACGTTTGATTTTTTTTATGAAGAGTTTGGCCCCGACAGTTCTGTAAAGGAAATCAACGCAACTTTCCCCCTCTTTGGCTAGATCTACACTAGAAAAATTAAGTCGATTTAATAACACCTTGTTTTAGCTCAACTTTAGCCAGTGTGGACAGGGATTAGCCCCTGAATTGACCTTATTAAGTCAACTTAAAGTGTTAAATTGACTTAATAAGGTCAAAAAGGGCCTATGTCTACTAGAAAAGTTACGTTGACTTTTGTTAAGTCGACTTAATAAGATCGACTTTAAGTCAACTTAATAAATTCGACTTAACTTTTCTAGTGTAGACATAGCCAAAAAGAGGGAAAATTGCTTTGATTTCCTTTACAGAACTGTTACAGAATGTTGTCCTAAACTAGAATCTTATGCAAACCTTTATCTCTTTGGTCCACCTGAATTCATTTACACAGCATACCCTACCTCAGCACTGGTTTGGAATTTAAATGCAAAAATGCTTATAGTTCTAGAACTGATAGTGGTACTTTCCAGAGGCATAAAGTTGGCATCTGCTGGTCAGAGATAGTTGAATTGTATTAATTGAACTATTATTTTAAAATATCATGATTTTTAAATATATTATTCAATTAATACTTCCCCATTGTTTGCCCAATTTGCACAAGTAGTCAAGTACTTTACTAATATTCATGAATATATGAGCTATCATATTTTTTTCAAAGGACATATTTTCCCAGCTCTATGACTGAGTCAACATTCATCCAATCGCTGAAGCTGGGAAATACATGATATTGCTGACCTCTTACGTATAGTTTTGCATGTTACATTAAGGAGAAACCATGAGAGACAATTGTTTATTAGAAACGTAGGGAAAAACAGAAGTGTAATTTATAAAATATGGATTGCATTTTAAAAATAAGAAAATGTCAAAGTTGTCACCACCTTTAGAAAGAGTTATGAAGCAGTTACTGTGATGGCATTTGCATTAGGGATGTGCCAAATGTTTCTTCAGAAATAAGCCGCTTCCCAGAAAGCTGTCCCCTGCCTAAAACTAGACTGGATGGCAGATTTGGATCAATGGGACGCACTGGGTCACTGGCTCTCAATTTGTGGCCTATACATGCATTAGCTAATGCATCAACCTAGCGAAGAGGGCTTTAAAGTGGGAATAAATAAAGATGGCCTTGACAGAGGGCTGGAATTTTGGGAGGGAAGAGGAGGTAGAATGGTAAATTACAGAAGGATCACAGGAGAAACAAGATGGAATAGAGTGGGGGAATCTGCCTGACAACCTCGTGAGCTGGCATAGAAAGAGTGTCTAGTATAAAACTGTTGTGCATAGTACATCTGTTATGTCTGGCTGTGACCTAGTGCCAGAGACAGCAGATGCAAGCTAGGACCTTTAGGATGCTTTAACTTGGATCAGGGAACCAAATCAGACAAAACCAATGTTGATATATGGGTGTTAACTTAAAGCCACTCCTTCCTCCTCCTCCCCCCCATCTACACTCCTCAACTGCCTCCCCAAATATGATTTAGCATCCGATTAGGTGAATCTTGTGGTGCAGTTCTTTCTTCATCCAAGCTTCAACCACATGTACTATATTGTTGATGATATGCTATCAGCATGAAAGTACAGGAAAAAGAAGCATGGACAATGGAAGAGTCATGCTAAAGCTGTATGTGAACCCACTTTTTTCAATTCCTGGGGAAGATGCCGCTCTGCCACCTGTCATAGTCCATTTGTGCAATGTCAGTCTGGCACCGTCAGATTAGGGGCTCCACATCCTCTGTCTCTGTGGTGTGGGAAGCAGATACTTTATTACAGAGTGAGACATTGGATAATATGCCTCAAAGTTGTAGAGGTGCTTTGATGCTGACAGGTTAACATCATCCAAAGAGATTGTGACAATGCACACAGAGGCAATACTGAGGCCATGTGGTGTTCAGTAACCTTTTTAGAAAACTACAAAGAAATCTTGCCCAGCATGGAAGACATCATCTGATAAGGCACCATACAGTGTGCCTCTCTCTTATGATTCATCTTCCCTTCTCTGTAAGGTAAAATGATAAATTTAACAAAATAAAAAGTCCATTTTTTGTGACAAAGGCCTAGGGGTAAATATAACACTCTTCCTGCCCTTGTAGGAACAAATTGAATGTTTTTCCAACATTTGATTCTGATATAATTATAAAATATGATTAATTAAACTGTGATTCTGATCTCATAAGAAGTTGTTGGAATGAGAACGGTGTGAAATTCTCTTTTTGTGGTTCAGACATCTTTCTTCACTTTGCACCTTTGTCTTTTACTTAGAGTCTCTGATTCAAATGAACCGCAAGTTTATAAAAGATGATTTTACACTGATGGTTGAATCAGACCCTTAACACCTGCCTGTAGAACACTGGGAATCTTTAAACAGAATGGTTGAAAAAAATGAAAATACATTTATATTAATTAGGTTTGGCATAATTCATTTTTATACTTTTGGTGGATATTGTTGATATATTAGTTTTAAGCATTTTTTTAGATTGGTTTCAATTTAAAAGTTCACAGTTGTATGATATTATTGGCTTTAAGCATTTTTTTCCCCATTTTTATCCATTTAAATTTTCACAGCTGCAAGAAATTATTAAGAGGCCAGACAATTATTAAATGACTGTTGACACAGATTCAAAACGTTAATGATTTATAAACCATTAGACTGAATCCTGTCAACATTACATGTCAAAATATACAAAGCAAATAGCATTAAACCAACCAATCATATGCAAGTTTTTACTATTCACTCATTAGTCCATTTGTAACAAGGTTAATTCAAAAGTCTAAGTGGATTTTTACGCTAGCAAGATCTCAAGCAGCATTTTTCTTATTTTGCCTATCTGTAGATTTCTATTATTATTAACAGAATGTTTTTTGTCAGTTTGTGTGCATACAGTGGAATCAATGTTTAACCAAAAAAAAAAACAAAAAAAACCAACCACCTCATTTTTCCAAGCCTTAAAATAATTGCATTTTAAATACTCCCCCTTTTCTCCATCCAACTATTAAAATTTTAAAAATTCCAGCCATTACTAGTTTCAAATGAATCCTCTGCTCAGATGTGTAAATAACATTTTTCATTGTCTCTCGGATACACCAAAACTCAGTTAGAGATAGAAGTGTCCAGCCCATTGCTGTGCCGCTGAGGGGAAAGAACTGTGGTTGTATAAAGTACAATTCCCTCCCCAAACTGGGGAAGTGGTAACTAGTAATTTGTTGCTGTACAAATCAACAGCAAACTATTAAATCTATTTGCATTGGCTTTCTGCTAGCTAATCCACTGGAGATGGGTGTCTGACAAGACTCCCCAGTATACAGTCTCTCCCCACCCATTTCCAGCCCACCTTCCCTGGGTGGCAAGTAAATGGGCATATTGATACCCAGAGCCCTGTAACCCAGATAGGGGCATAATTCTCTTTGTGACCCTGTAGGGGACATATAATGAGTTACAATCCACCCCATGTGACAACTACTTATTCAAACACATTTCAACATTCTGAGTTAAAATGAAAATATTACCAATTAAAAATGTTTCAGAAAGACATTCTCTAAATCCATAATCCCTGTTACAGTGCATGCACATCATGAATAAACAAGGGAGACAATTATGTCAACATTATACATGCTTTGAACTGTGAACAGAAGTGATGAAAACAAGTTTGCAAACACTCAGGACTAAAAGGCATATAAAATGTATTTTAAACCAGCTGGGACTACCGCAGAAACAATACAAATGTTTTCACAGTCAAAACTAGTACAAGACTTCCCAGTCCTCAGGTCTGTTCTTGGATGGCTAGTCCTGATTGCCACCTGTGCCAAAAAGTCCATGCTGCTGTTCTTAGCTTGCTAGCTTAAGTGGAGCGAACACAGCTCTATCTACCTGGGTAGAGAGGCCTAATCCCAGCTTCAATATTGACATACCCTAGGAGTTCACCTGAGCGCTACTGAGCTTTGCTCTTAACAGAGGAAGAGCATAGAGTTCAACAGAAGAAGTGTTGGGTCATTTCACACTTTTTTTAAAAAAAATCTGGAATGTATATCTTCCTTAAGCATGGCAATAAAATAATAAGTGTAAATACAGGCTTGTAACATTGGTCAGAAGAAATACTAATTTGGGGCATGATTTTACACCACTTTAACCCCATTGACTTCTATTCCTTATTTACATCCATTTAACTAAGAAGAGAATCAGGTCCTATATAGCTGAGCATACTTGTTTGCTTCCATTAGGCACCTAAATCCAAGCAGCAAGGTTTTTTAAAAAGCGTTGCGCAGTCATCGGTCAGCTAGGCCTGCCCCGAATTCCCCAGTCTGAACCAAAGAACCCCGAGTAGGCTTAAAGTGATGGGTGTATCTCTCCCCCATAATTTCTAAGAAGTGTTTGCAATATTAAAACTTCTGAATTCTTGGATTTTGTTGTTGTGACTATACTCTATGGAAAAGATTGGCAAAATACTTCTAAGTAATGTTTTGCTTTAAGTTCTCAAGAAATGTTTGTTTCCTCTATTTCAAGTAACATACTGTGCTTAAAAGTAGTCCTAACTAACAGACATGGTGTGTTATAAATTAAAGTTGGAAAAACACCAAAGAAGTGAATGTAGCAAATAGCAGGTCAACAACAGGCCAAAGAGCAGGGCGGGGGAGCAACGACCATGAGCAACTCTTCTAATATGGGTGAAAAAGGAACAATGTGCATGACTTGATAACATGGCCTGGAGAAACCCCAGGGAAGTGGGAGGCGTAGGGGGGAGTGACTGTTACACAAACAGCCCAGAAATAAAAGGAGCAAAAACCTGAAAATAAAGAGAGAAGCCATCATCATCTGCAAGCAGGGTCGGTGCGCACCGCAGCTTCTTCACCTCCCCAAGCCCCTGCACTTCAATTAACTATTGGAGCTGGCCACCCCTAATTGGTTAAACTAGTATGAATGGGGGTGTGTGTATGTGCGTGTGTTTGGGGTTTGCGGATTCCTGGTTCTTATTGTCATATTACTGGATTGGGTTTGCCTTGAGTGTCTTTGGATGTTTGCTGTGTTAACTGGAACCAATAAATTGTGTTGATTTATGCTGCTACCCTTGGCCTGGTGTCCAGTGTCTTCACTCCCTCCTGACTTGGGGGAGCTCCCTTTGCACCCCATAACAGCACCATTCACTTCACTGACAGCTGTGGGTGCTCAGCACCTTTGAAAATCAGGCCATGTGTTTAGATATCTAAATATTGTTGCTGCTGCCCGACTTTAGCCATTCATGCGGACCTCATTTGTCTTAAACTAGTGGATGTCCCAAGAAAATATTGCTTTTCAGCAGAAAAACCTGAGATCTTTTATTGTTTTATCATATTGTTACATCATCTTCATCATGGCACATCTGCTGTCTTAAATCAATAAAAATAGTCATTTAAAACTCCAAAATATAATGCATAGTAATATAGGCTGCATCTACTCTTGTAAATTAAGTCGACTTAAGCTTGCTTAAGTCGACTTAATTTACCCTGCGTCTATACTACAGTTTTCTTGTCGACTTAAGCAGCTTGCTTAAATCAGCTTAAGGAAAATAAAGTCGACTTAATTTCATTAAGTCAACTTTATTAAACCTAGAATTACTTCGACTTAAGGCTTAATTCGACTTTTTTAAGTCGAATTAAGCCAGTGTAGATGTGGGGTATCCCTAAGTCGACTTAGGGCTACCCCAGGAATACACCAATGCCCTCCCAGCCGGGAAGGGGGCACAGGGGGAGCCTGGCATGCCCCCCCACGGGGCAGGGCAGAGCCCTGCCCACCCTGCCCCTATGCCCTGCCAGGGTCCCTGACCCCCTTTCCCCATTGTACCTATGTACAATGGGGCAAAGGCTGAGCTCCCTGGCACTGGGCAAGGGGTGCCCCCCCTGCCTCCCTGGACCTGCCCTAGGTTCCCCTAGCCCCTAGAAGTTGACCTAGGCATCCAGTGTGGACGCTCTAGGTCAACTTTGTAAGTTCCCCCCTAAGTTGACTTAAAATTGAAGTGTGGACATGCTAAGTCGACTTAACTAAGTTGACCTTAAATCAACTTAATTAAGTCGACTTAGCTAAAATCGACTTAAAATTACAAGTGTAGACATAGCCATAGTTAGCTGAAATTAAATTAAAACAATCGAAATTGCTGCTGAGTACAGATGTTGAAAAAAAAAGTTGTATGGGTCAGGGGAGCACTTAAGTCTCATCACTGTAGCCCGCTGCAATTTCTTTGTGTAAAATATAAAACTATTATTGTTGGTCCTCATCTGAGCCAGTAGAAATGAAATCTCTTATGTCTATAGTCTGTTGAATTTATAGCACTTTCTTTCAAATGAATAGTAGCACAACCTTATGGCACAATATGACTTTCACTGCAGTCAACATATAAACAGTACAACTACTCTGATACCTTTTATTACAAATACCTACAGGTCAAATGTAATCTTCCAAACCAATCTGGTCTTCAGCTACAAAATGGTGATGACACACAGTGGGTGTTTCGATGATGACAGCTTTCATTTGAAAATAAAATAGCCTGTAACATAAATCTGTATCTCTAAATTTAAAGAAATAGCTGATCTTGGCTTTTATAAGGGTTCTGAAAGGGTTCGTTTGTGAGCTTCAGTATGAAAATGAGCACATACATGTTATTTGAATTATTAGGAAAAATACACTGTACTTTCAACCCCCAAAGTTGGGGAATTGGAGAGTTACAGCATTTCTGAAAGAAGCATTTAAAGGTTTTTAAAATATCTTTTTAATTAAAATAAATATATTCTAATCTTAATTACTTTCAAGTACTGCTCCATTTTAAAAAATCCCTCTCTTTCTTTATTTCTAATGTGGAAGGCTGTATTCAAAGAGGATTTGTGTCCGAGTTCAGTTGAGCATAGATGAGTCTAAGTAGCCTGCAAATTCTGACAAAGATAATTGCAAGCGTGCCTTGTTCCTACATATGCTAGATAACTCCAACAAAGTATTTTCAGGATGGAAACAGAATGGCATACCATCACTCCTATTGGATTTGAGATAAGTACACTTCTTCTTTAGAGAAAATCTCCAAAGTAGCCAGGGTCTGAAATCAGTACATTCTACCCATGGTGGGGCTTTGTGTGCCTACCGGTGATTTATTTATATATGAACACCAATTTTCAGATCTCAGATAGATTTATTTATATATCAGATTTATTTATATATGAACACCAATTTTCAGATCTCAGATAGCTGTCCTTGCTCTCATTTTGAGCATCTAACATAGCAGTGCACTCTGACTCCAACAGAGCCCATCTTCTCCAACTTGTTATCTTATGAAAAATCCCTAGCAGCCTGCTACCACCCATCAGGAATATTTGGGGGTTGCTGGTTAACCTCTACCATATAGAGGGTTGAATGACATGTGAACCAGGTCCTTCCAATATCTATAGAGAGCATCTTGCTCCTCTCAATGCAATTCATTTATACCTATGCCTCTACTTCTGCCCCATTATAGGGGAAGGTGGCAATGGTCAACAGTTAGGGTTCTTATATGTTTTTTTAAAAAGAAATGAAAGCAAACAACAAAACAAGTTTACGAAGTCGCCATAACTACCAGCTTGAAAGAAAGAAAGAAAGAAAGAAAGAAAGAAAGAAAGAAAGAAAGAAAGAAAGAAAGAAAGAAAAAGAAAATCCCTTTCAGCTTTGAAAACTAGCACAATCATGAGTATTATCTTATGTCAGTGTTGGGGAATTTATTTTATTTCCTAATGATGAACTTGTGTTATGATGTTGTTTGAGTTGCATGTTTTTTGTACTGATCAGTGCTGTCCCCTTGTTGGTCACAGGATATTAGAGAACACGAAGGATGAGGTAATATCTTTCAGTGGACCAACTTCTCTTGTTGAGAGAGAAAAGCTTTCAAGTTTATACAGAGTTCATTCGTCTTCAGGTCTTGATAGTTAGGTAACATTGGGATGAACTGGCTAGAAAGGCCAAGACTGATAAACATAGACAAAATGGAATGTGGTTTTGTATTTTCCAAAGAAGGGTATTTTTCATTCTTCTCTTCCAATAGACTATTGCCTAGAGATTTTCATCTTCCCAACATTGTTTTGATTTTATTATTGAATAAATGAAAAATTAACTTTATCATGTCCAAGATGCAGAGCTGATACCATGCTGACAGATCATTAATGGTTTTTCTTTCGTCATCCTGACAGCTTCACAAGAGCAGGGTTTTGCTATATACTAAAAAGATATATTGTATTGGTTTATCCACAACCATATTGGCATATACCCATTCATGGATAATGGGAATATTATTTGTTTTGTATACTATAAAGCCTTTAAGATATATTTGTTACATATCATGTAATTTAAAAGTTATGAAAACTAATTTATTGAGAGCATAGAATGATACAGCTGATTTTCTAATCAAAGCTGAGTGGACATGAGCATTAATGCTAAAATGAACAAAATCATGCTTTGTAAAAAGGTTATTATGAGTCCTTGTATGTTATCTGAGTAGAATTAAAGCACTGTAAGTACATTACTTAAATTTCAATTACATTAGAAGTATTACCTTCAGCTTTGTCCAGTAATAAGCAGGGCACACACAGCGGATATAGTTTTCCCATTAAAACTGTAATGCTAATTAAACTAATTACACATGAGGCAGAAAAATTGCTGGAACCTCACAGTGAAGACAGCCTCACATCATTTAACAGGGCAATGATTTTTATGCATAAAATAATAGGGGAAAAATATGTAAATAGAATGTAGTAAATCCAGTAGCAAAAATTACACTCTTGCTTTACTTTAATACAAGATTGCTTCTCATGTCAGTAGACTATCTTTCAGCTGTGTACAAAGTTTATAGAAATGTTGCAGCAGAACTAGTAAAATTCTTAAATATTTGTATTGCTTTAGTTTCACTTTTCATATGTTGAGATTGCTGATGACTACTGCCTAACTCGAGAAAAATGTCCTAATATCTTCCAGCAAATAGCAAATGTATACATTATATGTTGCTATAGAGTAGGCACACTGAAAAAATACAATATCACCAAAGGCTTTACACTTATAATCAAGCAGACTAATAGATATGCTTGGCAGAGGTCTATTAATATTTATGTAACAAACAGAGAACTTATACAAATGTATATTCATTTGTTACTCATTCAGACACAATGTTACATGCTGTTTACTATGGCTGAATGTCACAATCATTGAATACAATATGAGAATGAGTCTGAATCACACCATAGTAACTATTTAGGAATATATTTCCAGTGGTCCTTCACATATCTGAATAAAAAAATGTGCAAGAACAGTCATTTGTGTGTAATAGCATTGAAATTATACTCTTGGATAGATGCATTTATGGCAATCCAATTCACTTACTGTATTGTATCAGTTGCAGCATGCATAAAAATTAGCTCCCCTGTACAGTAGCTACATTAGTTACAATGTACATTACATATTTTCCCCATTGCTTTGTCAGAGTCGGGATGCCAGCAACATGCAGCTTCCTGAGTCAATATGATGTATTTTTCAACAGCTACAGTGCATTGGCTCTTCATATATAAGGTAGTTGCACCTTTGTTTCTGTATAGAGGAGCTGTATTTTTACATCGATGTTACATTCATAAATGTATATTGCTAAATTATGCAACATATATCAGTGTATGCACAACGTGCCTGGCCATTTAATGACATCATCATTAGCCAGGTACAGACCCCAAATAAGATTGGGGGTACTTGACAATATGTGACACAGTCCGGAGTTGATAGCAGCTGCATCATAGGTCATTAGAAAAAAAACACATTTAAAGAGATTGCCAGCACAGTTGCCCTATTCTATTAAAAATGATTCAGGTAAATGACTTTAGGTACCTCGGCAGATCAAAAGCCGGTAGACAGATGGTTGGGTGAGTGATTAGTGACTGTCATTATTGATCACTCATTGCTCCAAGAAGATTTCATTGTATGTCTTGTGGTGGCATGAATGATCATAATAGGTGTTTAGGAGAGAGGTGAACTGCTGGTGGTTGAAGAGGTCTGTGTACAATGTTCTCACAGATCTTAGCAAACAGTGTGACAGAAGTCTTCTTGCAGTGAATGTGGGGCAGTGCTGTGTTGCTAAGTACTGGAAGCCATGGCATTGGAGTTGCCCATAAAGTCCCAGAAACAACATGCATAGCTCTGTTAAGTTCTACGTCAACCAAGCTTGTGTGATAAAAGTGACACTAGCTGGGAGTACAGTACTTTGCTGTTGAATAGCAGAGGGCAAGGGCTGATATTCTAAGTGTCTGTGCACTTGTACCCCAGGTTGAGGAGGCCAATTTTCTGAGCAGGTTGTTCTGAGTGCTGACTTTGGCTGCTGTCTTCCTCCAGTGGTTACGCTACCTTAATGTCGTATCCAGTGTCGCACTGAGGTAAATGAGGTTGGGTTCATGCTGCCATTGAGGAAGATATTTAACTCAAGGCTTGAGCTTGCATTATGCAGATGGAATACACTAAAAACCATATTTAAAAAGCTTGACTGCTAGTGTCGTCGACTACAATAGTCTGCAATGAGCTTCATATCTTCATTCAAGACTTTGTCAATTTTTGAGGACTGAACTGCAGCTGCTGTTGTTGACATAGATAAATTTGTATGACTCTGCAAGTGGCAAGTCATTTATGTACACATTGAATAGTATTAGTGAAAGAACCGAGCCTTGAAGGAGGCCATTGCTCTGACACTTTCAATAGCTACAGCCTGCCTCCACTCATTGCCTCCACTCATTTCCTTGCCATTTTTTTTTTTTGAGGAGCTATCCTAACAGATTACAAAAGGAGACAGGGCAGGTCTACCCTGCCTGACGTTTTTGGCAGCAGTTGAAGGGAGATACACAGGTTACCTAAATAACTTCCATATCTCCCTCCGACTTCCCTACACCTAGAAAATCCACCACAATGATATCAAAGGGAGGGCTCTCCCTTTGACTCAGTGCCCCTACACTACTTACCGGGATGGTATTCAGGGATTTACTTTGCAGTCAACTAAGCGGATCTTCACAGACCGATAAGTCGATCAGGAAGGTCAATCTGACGGCGGTAATTTTGCTGCCATCAGTGAAGACTAACCCTGAGGAGCTGTCCTATTCCCCCTCCCATACCCTATGATATCTGTATTAAGCTGAGTCAGAATCTGGGACTCTAAGTATTGACAATATTTAAGCATGAAAGTGCATTCAGCATAGTTTGATTCCTAACTCTGCTCTCAGATTATTTGGTATGGCTATAACTTTAGATAATCATGACATAGACTAAGTAAGCACACACTTAAATGTTAATTCTTTCTTGACTTCCCATGCAAAATATTTTTTGCCCTTTACTAACTCAAAAAAAAAATTTCAACTCACTTCTATAAAACAAGTTTGCTCTTGGTCTTGGAAATTACACATTATATTTCACTCAGAGCAGGCTTATCAACCAAGTTATAAACAGCTGAAAAAATGAAACAAAGGCTATAATGGAATGCAGAAAGACTTTTTAAATAAGTTTAACAGCATTGCTGTAACTCACCATAATGATCCCTATACTTATGGGCTGTATTTTTTTTCCTCTTTTTCACAGTGACACATTAGGTTTAGCATAGCAAAGATGACACTCAACAGTTTCCAAAAAGACAAATAAACAAAAATTCCCCTGGTAACACTTTTTCATTTTTCCTTTCAGAAAAAGAAGTCTGCTGAAAACAGAATTACATCTGAGTATGTATGACTGTAAGAGTTTAAAGATATTTTGTAGTTATAACTGTAAAGAAAATTGCTCTGCTATCTTTCCATTTCTCCTCGACACATTGCTGAAAGAACAGCAACATTTGTTAAGATGTTGGTATACTTGACTGCTATGGTCTGGCTATTTCTCTTCCCTTACCATTATTTTTTTTCCCTGTATCAAGTGATTTGTTTTCTCCAACTGATGAATATCATCAATATAAAGGATGCTGCAAAAATGTAACTGCACAAATATATTTAGTATATAGAAGACTTCCTCTCCTACATCATTATAATAGAACTACAATTTGATTTATATTATTATTTGTTTCCATCACCAATTCATTCATTTTTTTTTCAACAGGAACCTGGCAGATGCTGAAAAGAGAACAGTAAATGTTTGATATTATGCCTTTTTATTTTTTCTAGATTAAAATTACCTTTCTCAACCCATTTTGAAAAATTTAGAGCTGGACCTTTAACAGGAACACCATTTCCTACCCCATAGTCCAATCTCTGGATCCAGATGAGGATACAAACTTGGGCACTGCGATCAGTTGCTAGAAAAAGCAGCAGACGGATCTAATTTGCAGGAGGTAATCTCTTGTTTGAAATGTGCATCTTTGTGCATGTGCATGCATGCAAACGTGTGCACACATGCACATGTGCTAGATTCATACAGCTTGCACATCATTATGATCATCTTGGAATGTGTAGGAGACAACTTTTTGTTTAAAAAAGTGAAGGACGTAACCAGGGAACAGCTGTTTTACACTTGATTCTAACTAACAGAGTAGAATTCTGATGATGGAAGACAATTTATTGAAAGTGATCACAAAATGGTAGATTTCATGATACTAAGGAAAGGAAGAAGTGGGAGCTGCAGAATAAGGACAATGGACTTTAAACAAGACTTTAACGAACTCACAACACTGGTAAGAAAACAAGAAAAAGAGTAGCTAAGAAGAGCTGACAGTTTCTCAAAGAAACAATATTAAAGTCGTAGCAGCAAACTATCTGTAGTCAAAGAAAAGTAGGAAGAATAAGAGACCATTATGCTACATTGGGAGCTCTTTAATTACCTTTAATTATTATATCAAAAAGAAGTTCTACATAAAGTAGAAACATGGACAAATTGCTAAGATGGAATACAAAAGAATAGCACAAGCATGTAAGCATAAAATCAGACAGGCTAAAGCACAAATTGAGTTGTGCCTAGCAGAGGACATAAAAGCAATAAGAAGAGATTCTGTAACAAAATTAGAAGCAAAAGAAAAATATAGGGAAGTATAGGTCTGTTGCTTAGTATGGAAAGAGACACTAAGAGCTGTAGAACTACTTTGCTTCAGTCTTCATTAAAAAGATTAATTGTGACCAGATGCTTATCATAGTAACTTAATAGCAAAGAAAAAAACAGGTTAAAGAATATTTAGATGAATTAGATGAATTCATATAAGCAGGGCCTGCTGAAATTCACTTTAGAGTTCTTAAGACACTAACTGATACAATCTCAGAACCTTAGAGATGATCTTCGAGAACTCATAGAAAGTGGTTGAGATCCCAGGGGGCTGAAAAAGTGCAAATGTATCTAAGAAAGGGAGAACAAAGAGAACCTGGGGAAATATAGACCAGTCAGTCTAACTTGAATATCTGGAGCCAATATTTATCATCAATATGTAACCACCTAGAGAATACAATGGTAATATGTAACAGCCAATATGGATGTGTCAAGAACAAAGCAAATACCAACAAACTTATTTCCTCTTGACAGTTACTGGCCTCCTGGAAAAAGAGTCAAGTAGTAGATGTGATTTTCGTAAGGCTTTCAACTCAGTCCCCCCAAGACAATCTTGTAGGTCAAGTAGGGAAAGATGGACTAGAGGAAATTACTATTAGGCAGATGCTTAACTGATCCTAGATCCAGTACTTTACAATATTTCCATTAATCACTTAAAAAAATGATGGAGTGGAGAGTGTGCTTGTAAAATGTAAAGCTTACACCAGACTTGGATGGGTTGCTAGCACTTGGGAGGACAGTATTCTAATGCAAAAGGACCTTGACAAATAGGAGAACTGAGCTGAATTCAACAACATGAAATTCAAAAAAGACAAGTATCAAGTTCTACACTTAGGAAGAAAAAAGAATCAAAAGCAGCAATACAAAATAGGGATTAACTGGTGAGGCAGTAGTTCGCTAGGAAAGGATCTGGGGGCTGTATTATCAAAGATTAAATATGAGCCAATAATGTGATGCAGTGTAAAAAAAGGCTAATACATGCTGGGGTGTATTAACAGGAATGTTGAATGTAAGACACAGGAGGTAACTGTCTTGCTGTTCTTAGCACTGTAGGCCTCAGCTGCAGTATTGTGCCCGATTTAGGATGTCACACTATTTTTTTTTAAAGGGCAAAGTAGAGGGAGTCCAGAGGAGAGCAACAAAAAGACAAAACTGGTCACGTTAAGTCTTCAAATTAAAAAATGGGGATAAAGCCTGATATATCTCTTCACATGACTTGAGGGCTGTTATGAAAAAGCAGAGATCAGTTGTTCTTCATGTGCTTTGAATGGTCATGAGTGATCTGCTGTTCTCCATGCTCATCTTGTTTTAATTTGCAGCAGGAGAGATTTAAATTAGACGTTAGGGGGGAAAGCTAATTATAAGTTAATTAAACATAAATGCTCTAAATATGCATGTACCTATTTCAGTGTGGGGGTACCCTGTATGACCTCTTGAAGTCCCTTCCGATTCTACAATTCTATGATTCAGTGCATCTGAATGTTCTGTTTATGCAGGTGATAGAAATTGTGTGTTTTAAATGCTTCACCTGTACATTCAAGTGATGGCATTTATCACCCGTGCATGCATGTGAATTTCATCCTTATACACAGAGCTGGCACAACCATGATGCCTGGCCTAAGAGATACTTAGGACCACTTGTGTTGGCTTTCTGTACCATAATGTAAAACAAACAGGTGTGTGTGTGCATTCAGAGTTGGCTGTGTCCGGGGAAGGCCAAACTGAGTTCTCACTGAAAAAGAAGAACCGTAATTTCCAGTGTTTTTTTTTTCTCAGTTCCTCAGGGATTTACCCATGTTGAGAAGATTTGTGTATTTGTGGCTTGTCTTTAATGCTGTTTCTTGAAAGATATTTTGACTTTACTTCTTGACTTCATCAGCTGTATTTTGATAGCTATAATCTCAGTGTTTGCAAATCAGCACTTCTTGTGATATTTTTTGCATACTCTGTGCTATCTATTTTTAAATGGTTGCTCTGAAATACCTCATTCTTTTTTTCCCTTCATCCTTGATTTTCTTGTGTGAGTGTGGGATTTGTTTAATGGGATTTTCATGGATCTTGACTGCCTGTTGAAAATAATGTGGTGATTTTTTTGATTTTTCAACAGTGGCTTTTATGTTCTAAAAATGACTCTCTGATCACAGTTTGCACGATGTTTAATTCCAAAGGTGCTGTTTATATTATGTCCATATCCACTTCGCTTTTCTAATTTTAGATTTTTTCTTGTGGGAAGCTTTATTGGGAGTAGTTTTTTCCTGTAAAGTATCATAAATTATTGCACTTGCTGGTTTATTCATTCATTCAGAACTATCAAAAGTGAGTGAAGGCATTATGTTGAGATGCAACAAGTTTTTCTAAATAGACTTGATTCATGTATTTCAAAATCTTATTACATGGCCTGCATCTAGGAACAACCAATATGAAGCATGTAATGCACCTTACTACAGCATATAACTGTCAAATGTGAACAAAGCATTACAGTTTCTCCTAAAATAAGTACAAATCCTTACACATGTGAGGAATGATCTGCTTAGGTAAAAATCTGTTGTCTTCAACAGACTGCTTTAATGGAATACTTAATGATTGCTTCTTTGTGTAAGGGTTTGTGGGATAAGGCTTTCTCTTGGATCATGCCTAGACTCCTCATCCTTACATCCAGCTCAAAATTAACTGTCCCCTACACCTGATTTGTACACTGTATTCTGCTGGTTCATGTTGCTCTCTAATAAACAAAACTTCCTTGAACCTCTCTCCGACACCAAAATCCTCCTGCTCACAATGAGGGAGGCTAGAGATGGAAGGTTAACCCAAATAAACAAGTTTTGGAGGAGAGAGAAGTTGTATGACCGACCGTGGCACAAAAGATGCTCCAAGCATTCTTAAGGTGAAGAATCAATCCAGGGAACAATAAAGCAAACACACTATAGGAGAAATTAAAGGGTAGAGAAAGGAAAGTGATTTACAGACAGATCATTCACTTAAAATCTGACAATCTGATCCTCCAGTCCTTCCTCATACAAGGAGTTTTTGTTCATAAGCATAGTTCAACAGGAGTTAATTCAACTACTTGTGTGAACAAGGATTCAAAAAGGTCAACCAAATGGACAGAATTTGTTGATTTAATATATATTTTCCCCTGCCATGTGCATACTTTATGTTGTACCACTATTACAAAGCAGCCCTAACCATGGTGTACCGGGCATTGATGCTCACCTAATGTAGAAAAAGCTTCAGTGCTGCACAGCCAGTGTATAGTAGCTCTTACTCTACCATTGTTTTGAGCTGCTAACCTAGGGTATGGAGCAGGGAAATGGGTAATATTGCTAGGCGATCCAATTGGCATATATCCCTTCAGATGCTCTAACATACATTAAGGGAACTGGACAAGTACAGGACCAACCCAGAAAAGGGTGAGCACAAAGTTGATGAACACCTACCTCCTTACCTCCTCCTTCCTGAGATGCACTCTTCAGACATAACCAATGTTCTTGGTGTAACTGAAATATTGTAGAATCGGGTAGTCCTTCTAACACCTGTATTAACCAAGCTCAATGCTCTCACAAAATATAAACCCATTGAGTTAAAACTGAAAATAGAAATGGCCAAAGGAGAATTTCAGTCTTTCCATAATTCGTTCAGAACAAAAGTTGCCAAAAGATGCAACTAGTCTACTTGGATTTCAAAGTAATGTTTCACTTTGTGCATACAGCAGTTCTGAAGGTGGGAGCTGCTTCTGAAAGAGAGAGCAATATTAACACATCTGATTTTATCTTTCACTAAATTAATGTATCGCAGACAATGAAAATGTACATTTTTCTTTCATAAAATACTTTTGGTCTATACATTTTGTAACACCATATGACTGGGCTGCAGCATTACACTGTGTACACTGTGCTCCCTGACAGGAGCAGTTACTACAGAAGAAAAATATTTCCAGTAAGTTTATCATAAGCATTTTAGTGAATGTTCTTGTGAAATATTAAATTGGTTCTTTACACTTCTATCTGCATAAAAATGAGTAATGCCTATACTGCTTAGCCTCTATATTCCATTTTAATTAGAAATTACAAGTAAAATATCTGCATAGTTACTTGTAGACTGCCATTATATCCTGTCATATGCAAGGATTTAAGTACTTTCACATGTTAAAAATCCTTGCACTTCCCATATAAATATTCACTGGATGCATTTAGGTTTCTTTTTGTCTCTACAATAAATATGACCATGAAGCTCACTGGAAAATTGAAGTAATGCCTGAAGCAGACTGTCTTTCAATGATATACTGTGTATGAATTGTGTCCTATGGGGATTATTCCAGTCCCCGAACATGATACTTCTTGTACCTCGACATCAAAATATATTTTCTTCCAACTTTTAAACCACAGTAGACATATACATTTCCTAATGGATCTTCTGTTTAGCTGTCACTTTAGCTGCTACAAGTAAGGAGGAGTGTGAACATTTCAAAATACTTAAAAATATACAATATTACTATGAATTTGTTTTGACAAACTGAGTGTATATTAAGTATTAAAGGAGCTAGTAGCGAGCCCTATGGTTAGATTGCTTAACCCCTACCATTTTTTAAGAAGTCTTGTGACCATTTTTTAGAGAAGTCTGAACATCATTGTTCGAAGTTTGATAAGAAAGCCACTGGCCTAAAGATACGAATTTAACTTGCAATTCTATTCTAATTTGGCTGTGTTATAAAGTCCTCCTTTCTATTCCCTACGAATCTTTTGGCAAGCTGTCCTAACAGTAACTGAATGAAGATTCTAAAATGCAAGGGTACGCTGCCGCCACCACATGCTACACCGGGAATACTTAGGAGCTGCTGAAGCAGCTGTGGTGGCTGCTAATTTAGTAAAATTCCACTGGTGTGTGAGAACTTGATGAGAGAAGAGAAGGCCATCTAAAAAAATCCAAGTACCAGATATAGTGGGTAACAAAGAATGATGCAATTGACAGGTTAAGCATCTTCCATAGACCAGTAAGAAAACAGTTGCTCCGACACAGAAGACAGAACTCAAGACAGGCAGCCAACTATATTCAGAAGCATCAAGTCAGAAAGAGAAAAAAGTAAATCATAGAGATGTTCATGGCACTGCATAAAGGAACCTTAGAAAAGGCCATTCAGATGGTCCCTAGCCACCCATAAAGGGATTGTTACCAGCTCATAGTTTAGAGCCGTCCCTAACGACCACAACATGACTGGCCAGGAGATCAGAGAACTAGAACTGTAGCATCTCTTGCTGATGTGTGTTACATTTCAGTAGCTGATCCAGGAAGGTTTTGTCCTTCACCTAAAGTCATAGCAGCTTATATTCTTGCTGCTGAGTCTCATGTTCAAACATTGCTGGTGGCCTGAATGGTGCCGGTTATACTAACACACCAGTTGCATGCATTTACAAGCACACATCTTCACCAGCGCCTAGCACAGTGGCAGCAGTCAGGAAAACTGCACGTATCTGCCTCCTCACCTGGTCTACTGCAGGACTTTCCAGTCAAGTCTCTGGTCTCCCGGCTTCATGTGGCACTGGGTATTGACCAGCAGCTCTATCCAGAGCCGTCACTAAGGGGTGCCCTGGGTCCTGTTGGCCCTGCACTTTAACACCATAGAGGAAACACAGGGTATGAGTGGGACAGTGGCGGGATTGGGCAGGGTCAGGCCCGGGGCAGAGCAAGGTCAGCATGAGGCCGGGGAGGCGGGCAACATGAGACCGGAATCTGGGCTAGGGGGCAGTGCGAGGCCAGGATTGGGGTGGGAAAGGGGTTGGGATGGTGAAGGGTGCATGGCTCAAGACCAGGATCAGGGCCGGGGAGGTGGGGGGCGGGCTGCAAGGCTAAGATAGGGGTGGCACAGGGTGGGGGGGGAGCAGTGTGAGGTCAGGATCAGGGCTTGGGTCATGAGGCCAGGAACAGGATCAGGGGTAGTGGCAAGGCCAGGATCGAAGCTGGCGGAGTCTCAAACAGGCCAATACACCCTGGGCCCTGCCCAGCCCTAGAGACGGCCTTGCCCTCATGGCTGGGGTTTTAGGCTGAACAGCTATGTTGTGATATCCCTAGCAAGCCAGCCTTCCTGAAGACCAGTGTCTGTGCTTTGCTTTGTCTCCAAGGGCTATGAACAGTGTACTACCAGCGGTTACATGTTACCACATAGCTCTTTCTAAGCAAGCACCTTTATTATTAAGATAAAAGCACAGCAGAGAAAATGTGTAAACAAACACACAAGCAAAACAAAACAAAAACCAAAATTAAACACACATGAAAGGTACCAGGAGTCACCCATCAGTTTTATGGGGCTGTAGTGGGCCCATGTTTTTTCAAACCTTCAACAAGCATGCACTTGTCCATTTGCTGGATCAGAAAGATGGTCCTATGTCAGTTCAAGTTCATCCTTTTATACCAAAAATCTTTTCTTTCTCACAGTCTCTGGAAAACCCAGCTTGAATCAGCATACACAAACCACTTTAGGGATGATAGTTCCTTGCTAGAATTACTCTAATCATAGTGATTAACCATAATCATCTATCACTCCACATATGCAATTTTTAATTCCTGTAAGAGTTATGGTAACCCTCTCCAGTGCAGTAGAACACAATCATACATACACCATTCGCAGACTTAATACAATGTGGTCCCCAAAGTAATGCATGCTACTGCAATATCTGTCAGAGACACAGATATTTGATGGCCAATAGTAGAGATGATTACACTCATTCAGGAGACCAGTGTTTCATTTGTGCTGGCCCCTGTGCAGATCCTACAGAAATGGATACTGATTACTCTGTTGATCTTGGCAGTGGTTATTCAGTTCATCTGCAAACTAATTTCTGCTGGGAATGACACCATCTCAGATTCCAGTGCCATTTGGAGAAATGACTAGACTGTAATCAGTACATAGTGTCACAATGGAAGATCAGAAAGAAACGCATCTATGGAATTAAGTACAATAAATGCAGTTATTGTTCGTGTCATGATGGTTTCTAAAGAAAAACTTGTCCAGTCAAGAGAGTGAGGCTAAGGTTTTTGAGTCCTGAGTCCTAGGACTACATCCTAAGTCCTTATTTAAGCAGATGCAACAGTAACATTCCAGCAACAGTCACATTTCCAGAAAGCCTGAACACCTCACAGCTCCCACTGAGGTTAGAAAGACCTGCACTGACCTTACTTGACTATGGAGCACACAGAACTAACCAAATAAATGTATAGAGACAGAAATGGGACAAGACTTCCCACAAACTTCCGTAAATCCTGAGATGGATTTAGGAAAGAACAATCAGTTGCACACATACAAAACCCTGGGAAATTACTGTCTAGGAAGGAGTGCTGTGGAAAGAGATGTGGGTGTCATAGTGGACTACAAGCTAAATATGAGTTGACTGTAACATTGTTGCAAAAAAAGCTAACACCATTCTGGGTTGTGTTAACAGGAATATTGTAAGTAAATCATGAGAAGTATTTCTTAAACTCTACTCCACACTGATTAGGCCTCAACTGAAGTACCTGTCCAGTTCTGGGTGCCTCATTTCAGGAAAGATGTGGAGAAACTAGAGAAAGTCCAGAGAAGAGCAACAAAAATGATTCAAGGTCTAGAATACTTGACTTATGAGAGAAGACTGAAAGAACTTGGTTTGTTTAGTCTGGAAAAGAAGAAACTGAGAGGGGATATGATAACAGTTTTCAAGAACCTAGGACATGGAGAAAAATTATTCTCCTTAACCACTGATGATAGGACAAGAAGCAAAGGGCTTCAATTACATACAGCAAGGGAAGTTTTGGTTGAACATTAGGAAAAAAACTCCTAACTGTCAGGGTGATTAACCTCTGGAATAAGTTGCCTATGGAGGTTGTGAAATCTCCATCATTGGAAGTTTTTAAGAGCAGGTTAGACAAACACCTGTAAGGAATAGTTTAAGATGGTAATCAGTCCTGCCATGATTGCAGGGGACTGGACTCGATGACTCTCATGGTCCCTTCTAGTTTCTGTGGCCATGTCTACACTACAAAAAGTTAGGTCAACCTTGTTAAGTCTACCTAAAGTCAACCTTATTAAGTCGACTTAACAAGTGGTTTCCCTGAACGGGGACTTAGTCCATTTTGTTAAGTCGACCTAACTGCCCTTAGGTCAACCTAACAGTGGATTTAAGCATCCACCCTGTGCTTAGGTCGACCTAAGGAGTTGACCTAAGGGTTAGGTTGACCTAACCGGCAGTTCTTATTAGGTCAACCTAAGCTTTCATTAAGTCAACTTACGGAATTTCTTAAGTCAACTTAATGAAAGCTTGGTGTGGACAGGGACTAAGTTAGGTTGACTTAAGCCTCCTTAAGTCAACCTAACTTGGACATAGACATAGCCTTAGATTCTATGGATGGACCACTGCTCCATTCCACTCACTCCTTTGTCTCTCTAATGCGATTGGTGACTGGAATGATATGGACATCTGTCTACTAAGCATTTAAGCAATGCCACCAAGTAGTTCAACTAGATCACATGGTAAAAACAATCAGTTACTACCAATTTAGGCTGTATTTTTATCAGAAACTAATTATTGGTTTTGTGGCCATCGTTATCTCTTTCCACCGTGTAATAGATTTGGTTTATTTAACAAATTTTGATAAAAACAAAAGAAAAATATGCTGATTTATCGTAGCCCACTACTCTTAAATCCTGTTCTAAATGCCATTATGCTTATTTTTATAGTTCATATAATTTAATCCTTTTTTTTTTAATGGGCAAACAAAATGTGTCAATAAAAGCAACAGTGAAAGTATTTAACAGTGCCTCACAATGCTGAGTTCTGGCTCATTGAGTGCTCTAGATCTCCAACATAAACTACTTATGGTCTAATGGACCCAGCACAGAACTGGTAGTCAGGAGCCCTGGATCTCATTTCCAATTCTGCTGTTGATTTGCTGTGCAAGACTGAGCAAAACATTTTAACTTCTTTGAATCTTAACCTTCTGACCTCTAAAGTGGGGATAATATTAATCCAGCATTATAAAAAAAAAAAGTACTAAGTATTTAAGGACTGAGTTTATTACTAATTAGCAAACAAACACTACAACAATTAAAGTTATGACAGAATACATTCCATCCACCCCACACTATAACAGACTAAAGTTTGTAAAATGATATAGTTTGGGGAAAAGAAATTAAACCATCTATATCAAAATGCTAAGAAGTTCTATAATTGTTAGGACACAACTAGCAATACCTTTTTGACCACTAGCTCAGCAGATATAAGCATCATCAACACTGTTATTTGTTAACTGCACACAAAGCTGTCAGCAGCAATGTCCTCTTTGGTAAAATGTACCTAAGTAATTGTGCTCGTAGTTGCAAAAGGAATATTTCTACTAGATATTGTCTAGGTCATGAACTTATCTTCTTCAGGTCACCTGTGTCTCTCTTTCTTTTTTAGCTTGAGAAAGAAAATATGAGCCCATATAGATACAGCACCAAATCTGTTTATGTTAATAAATAATGTTTCCATTCTCATCATCACCAAAAGGATTCATACAAATAGAACAATACAAGAAAATTTAATTCTCACAAAAGGCCTCTCACTAGACAGCAGCAGTAAGACAGAAAATGAATTAGTGAGCTTCCTCCCACCCCCTGTCCCACTGTATCTTTCTCTTCTAAAAGCAGATCCTTTTCCTTGTTTTCAACCATCTTGTAATAAGTATATCTTAAATTAAAATAATGATCTACTTATGCACTCTGCCTTCCACATGAAGATTAATCATTCTCTTTGTGCCATAAACAAGAAGTATATTTGAAATAAATGTTTTCCTTTATTGCTCATACCACCATCCCACACAGACATTACAACTACTCCCACCACCCAGCTTCATACTTTTCCCAAATTAAGTCTGCATTTCAAGCAATTTTCAATCAAATGTACAGAAAGATAAAAATAATGTTTTCTCTTTGACTTTTCTGGAGCAGAAAGAATTCTAAAAATATTTACACTCACTTAAGTCTTTCTTCAAGATGTATGATGTTACTGTGTACTGATATCACAGCACTCAATGATGTGGTCATCTTCTGAGTTATCCCTAGGAGAACAAAACCAATGTAGTAAACTAGGGGTCTTAGCTGCCAGGAGATTGATAATGGAATATGGATCCAAAAGTAAAGGAAAACAAAAAGATGAAGAGATACATATTAGATATGAAAGTGGCATCATGAGAAAACATGGAGGAAGAGAATTCACCTCTAGGGCTTACTCTAAATTGAAAAACCCTGACCATGACCAAAACTAATGAAATACTTGCACATAGCAAAGCAAAATAATATTACCAACTATCTCAGTAAAGAGGCAGAAAATGGGGGGATGTATGAAAGTTAGAAAATCTAAATAACCAAAAGAATAGAGTCATGACCAAGGCCAGATTGTGAATGCCTTGCTCACAGTAATGGTCAATTACCCACTCAGTTCAACGGAGTACTCGTATGAATAAAATTAATGTCCTTCTGTTTACACAGTGTAAGGATTTTGAGATGGTCAGTCCAAAGGATATTGTCAACCAGATGTCAAGAACTGAATTTATTAATGTTAAGTCTTGCAGTTGAAAGCATGTGACATAAAGTACCTCTGTCTGCTTGACAGAAAATGCATAATTCAGGGCAAAGAAATTTGACCTTGCTTTCTTGATATTTTTTAATGCATCGGTGTTTATTTTCACCTTTCAGGTGCATATACTATCTTTGATTGCCTCACATCTCTTTACTACAGCAAGTAATTCTGAAAATGTTAAAACTATTAACAAAAAGCTTGATGTATATGAAAATTGCATACAAAAGACTATCTTAAAATAACATTAATGTTGCAAATATGTGATCTTCATACATCCCCCTTATGTGCATATATTATGATTATCATGGAGGAAGTCCGGTGGATCAAACGCAGCTCCTTTGGGAATTCAGTCTAGTACTGTAAACACAAGGAAATGACATTTCTTTTCAACGTTGGCTCATTCAATGACTATCCTATACACATATAATGCGCAATCAAGTAATTAAAAGAATTAGAAACCAGGGACTTGGGGGAGATGATTGGGAGATGCCCAGATAATCTCTATGCCTGATTTTAGCATTGAGAGGAAGGAAAATGAAACAAGAAATGACACGGCATTGGGAGGAGAATGGACATTAGGAGGAAGACAGTGTAAATACCAGTCTAATAGGAAATATTGGCAGTAGAATGTTTGTGCCAAATCAAGTAAGGAACAGGAGTGAAGCCAAACAGCAAAAATTAAAATGTTTTTATACCAATGCAAGCAGCTGCAGTACCAAAATGGAAGAACTAGAGCTACTAGTAGAACAAGTGAAACCAGATATTATAGGGCTAACAGAAATGTGGTGGAACAGTAATCACCACTGGTGTACAAGTATTGAAGGGTATGTGCTGTTTAGGAAAGAGAGATATAAAAGCAAAGATGGTAGAGTGGCGTATATCAATGATGAGGTACAATGTAAAGAAATTAGAAATGATGGAATTGATAAGAGATACTCTGGGTAAAAATCCCACTGGGGAAGAAAACTACTAGAATTTATCCTGGAATAGTACTTGGAATGTGCTACAGACTACTGGGATCTGATTTGGATAGAGACCTCTTTAAGGGCTTTTTATGACGTATATATTACTGGGAACTGTGTGATTATGGGAGACTAACTTCCCAGATATAGCCTGAAGGCCATGTGCTAGTAGTAATAATAGGGCTCAGATTTTTCTGGATGTGACAGCTGATGAATTTCTTCACTAAACAGTTGCTGAACCAACAAGAGGAGATTCCATCTCAGATTTGGTACTGGTGAGTAGTGAGGACCTGAAAGAAGAACTGGTTGTAGGGGACAACTTTGGTTCAAGTGATCATGAGCTAATTCAGTTCAAACTAACTAGAAGGATAAACAAAAATCACTAGGTTCTTTGACTTCAAAAGGGGTAACTTAAAAAAATTAAGGGAATCAGTTGGGGAAATGGATTGAAAAGAAAAACTCTTAGATATAAAGGTGGAGGAGGCTTTGAATCACTTAAGTCAAAACTGAATGAACTATCTGAAGTCTGCATCCCAAAGAAGGAGAAAAATATCATAGATCATACCAGGCCAACCTAATCTCCTTTTTTGAGATCACAGATTTCTTGCACAACAGAATCTAATTAACCCAGATTTCAGTAAGGCATTTGACATGGTTGCACATAGGAAATTATGAGATATATTGGAAAAGATGGCAATTAATATGAAAATAGAAAGATGAATAAGGAACTGGTTAAAGAGGGGACGACAAAGGGTCATACTGAAATGTGAACCATCAGGCTGGAGCAGGGCCATCCTTGGGCGGAAGGTGGGGCAAGCGGGATGACCACCCCGAACCACACAGTTTCATGGGCCCCACGCTGCCCTGCTGCCTGTCTTGCTGCCCAGGAGTGGAGCAGGAGAGTGGAGCCCGGCCTCTGGGCCAGCCAGCACTGCCTTTGCCTGGTTCCCACTCCCTGGCTGGGGCCAGATTCCACTGGCAGCAGCAGCTGGGACAGCCAGGGGTGCAGGAGCAAGGAGCCTGGCCTCTGGGCGGGAGCAAGGAGCCTGGCCTCTGGGCGGGCCCACTCCACCCTCCCCCAGCATGGGAGGGAGGGACCCCACTAGGCTGATTGGCCCTGGGCCCCGCTCCCCCCAAGAGATGGCCCTGGGCTGGAAGGAGGTTAATAGTGGAGCTCCTCAGGGATTGGTCTTGGGACCAATCTTATTTAACCTTTTTATTATTGACCTTGGTAGAAAAAGTGGGAATATGCTAATAAAGTTTGCAGTTGAAATAAAGTTGGGAGGTGTGGCCAATACAGAGAAAGAACAGGATTTCATACCGGAAGATCTGGATGACTTTGTCAACTGGAGTAATGGTAGTAGGTTGAAATTTAACAGTGGAAAGTGCAAGGTCGTAAAGTTAGGGATTAATAACAAAAAAAATTTGCTATAAGCTGGGAATGTATCATTGGAAGTGATAGAGAAGGACCTGGGTGACCTGGATGATCACAGGATGACTACGAGCTGCCAATGTGATATGGCTGTGAAAACAGCTAATGTCATCCTAGGATGCACCAGACTCTATTTCCAGTACAGGGAGATGTTAGTACTAATACAAGGAGCTGGTGAGACCTCATGTGGAGTACCTTGTACAGTTCTGATCCCCCATGTTTAAGAAAGATTAATTCAAAATGGAACAGGTGCAGAGAAGGCTTACTAGGATGATTTGTGCAACAGAGAACCTGCCTTCTGAGAAGAGGCTCAAAGAGCTTGGCTTGTTAAGCTTAACCAAATGAAGTTTGAGGGGAGATATGATTACTGTCTCGAAAAACATCAGAGGGCTAAATACCAGGGAAGCAGAGGAATTATTTAAATTCAGTGCCAATGTGTACACAAGAACAAATGGATATAAACTGGCCATCAAGAAATTTAGACTTAGAAATTAGATGCAGGTTTCTAAGCATCAGAGAAATGAAGTTCTAGAATAGCATTAGTTTAGTTACCCTAAATGGTACCCCAAGGAGTAGGTTTGCATTTGGATTCACCAGATGCAGTCAGTGACCATTTAAAGTATTTATTGAATGCTAGGATGAATAAATAAATACTTAAGTAAGCAAAGAACACTATGGAGAGAAGTTTATGTCCCTTCAGCAGTTGGGGACCCCCTAGACGACTGTGGACAACCACGAAGAAGGTTCCAAGCGCCTTGTTTTCACAGCAAAGTTTGCTGCCTTGGCCCTACAGTGAAGTCCACAGATTCCCAGGGGCTATTCTAACGTATAGCATCTCAGGAGAAGGCAGGGTGATCAAGCCCGCTTTCCCTTCACACGCTCGGGCAGATAAAAGAAGTACATCACAGCCAAGCCTTGCAAAACAGCAAAAATCATCAAAACACCTTATAACAGGTCCCAGTCAATTCACACAGGAGATTGGCTCCAGCTGGTGCTTTGGGCATGAAGCCCAGCATCAGTTCACGGTCAGGTTGCTCATGGGGGGGGGAATGTGAGTGCCACTACCTGTCCGTCACAAAATCTTCTGCTTTGGCCCTACACCTTCCAAGGGGAACTGTGGGGGCAAAAAAACCTAGCTGCCTTCAACACTGAGCTTGATTAATTTATGGAGGGAATGGTATGATGGGACAGCCAAATTTGGCAATTGACTGATCTTTGACTCCTGGCAGTCAATATGCCAATGGCCTGAGGGGGGACATTTGATGGGATGGGTTCTAAATTATTACAGAGAATTCTTTCTTGGATGTCTGCCTAGTGAGTCTTGCCCACATGCTCAGGGTTTAACTGGTCACCATATTTGGGGTTGGGAAGGAATTTTCCCCAGGGCAGATTTGCAAAGGCTCTGGTTTTTTTGCTTTTCTCTGTAGCATGGGGCATGGTTCATTTGCTGGTGGATTCTCTGTACCTTAAAGTCTTTAAAGCGTGATTTGAGGACTTCAAAAATTCAGCCATAGGTTAGAGGTTTATTACATGAGTGGGTGGGTGAGGTTTTGTCTCCTGCATTGTGCAAGAGGTCAGAGTACATAATTAAGGAAAATTAAGTCAACTTAATAAAACCTACTTTTAAGTCGACTTTTGGCTTAAGTCAACTTTCTAAAGTAGGTTTTATTAAGTTGACTTAATTTTTGACTTTCTAAAGTCGACTTAAGCCAGTGTGGACACAGAGTAGGCCTAAGTCGACTCTAAGTTGACTTAGGGCTCTCCAGGACACCCCACTTCCCTCCCTGCCGGAGGGGTGGCACAGGGGGAGCCTGTCTTGCCCCCCCACAGGGCAGGGCAGAACCCTGCCCATTCTGCCCCTATGCCCTGCCAGGGTCCCTGTCCCCTTTGCCCCATTGTACCCAGGTACAATGGGGCAAAGGCTGAGCCCTGTGGCACTTGGCAAGGGGTGCCCCCACTGCCAATGTGGACCTTTCCCAGGTCCACCTAGCCCTTAGAAGTTGACTGAGGCGTCCAGTCTGGATGCTCTAGGTTGACTTTGTAAGGTCCCCCCTACGTCGACTTAAAATTTAGGTGTGGGCATGCTAAGTCGACCTAAATTAACAAGTGCAGACATAGCCAAGGAGGCCAATTTAAGATAAATTGGACTTCTGTCTCGAGTATAAAACTTGAAAGCATATTATAGCAAAGCAAAGAGTGCCTTGCTACTGTATTGTAGGTTAGAAAATAATGGGACATAATCCCAAACCTTCTATAAAGCAGTGGAAGAAAAAACAGTAATTTCCTTTGCGTCCCATTATACAATTCTGCCTCACACTGCATAGCATTTAATAACACATACATTCCCTTTGATTAAAATGTTTGGAATTGTCTCTTTTTATTTTTAACATACAACAGCACTCTTTGCTTTTCTATAAAATACTTGCAAATTATTATCCCGGAAACAGAAATCCATCTAACAAATAAATAAATAACTATTTTCCCAGCTGTGACTTGGCATTTAAACAAAGAAAGTTGTTTTTATTAGTTGTGTCTGTTGTATTAATGATACAGTGAGCAAAATTAAAGCTCTAATTTTAGGACTACTGCAGCCTTTGTGCCACAGGCTGATAATTCCACTTCAAGGTGAGGCTACCAGCTGTTTACGTAGGGTTTGGCAAGAGTCATAGCTTCAGCCTGCCATCATTCACAATAGCTCTTTTATTTTGTTTTTATTCACTTCTCACTGATATTTTTATAGAACTGGTCATGTTTTATGTTGAGGTGCCACATTTGTCTTTATTTGTTATCTCCAGGTTGGATTACTATACACAGGAATCATACTAAGCATGGGCTTTCACTCTCAGTGTCCACATCTTGTTTTCTTTTTGTTCCTCATCATAATTTTTATTTCATGTCATTACACATGCACAAAGATATGCAAAACTGGAATATGTAAACTGAAGTGCAAATCATGTTTACTGCCTAACAGAATTGCAGAATTACAATTTGTATACACTGTATAGAGTTCACATTTGCACACGGAAATGTGTTTAGCTATGTCTTGTGAGAATATTTCTGATATAGTTATTCAAAACAGATTCATTTTCTGACTGGCTTGTCTTATGAAGTGATGTATCTTTGGGTTACTAATGCCACTGTACTCTAATGCCAATGAATACAGGGAGGTGGGAAACAGCTTTCCTCACCAAGTTTAATGTCATGGGCATCCAATCTTTGGCCATCCGCTCTTTTGCAAACAAATGCATGCAAGTGTTTTAAAATGCCTCATAGAAGAAGTCCTACCAATGTGAAGTACTTAGGTTTTGGGTTTTTTCCCCCCCTTTTAGTGCATTCCCTTAAGGTCAACTCACCTGGAAAATGTGTTTTTTGTATAATTTTTCTTTTGAAGACCAAAAAGTGAGGTGGCATCTCCAGGGGTGCTGCTTACCACTGAAAGTTATGAATGTTGCACCATCTGCTGGAGAAAGGTGGGGAAGCACAGGGAATACAAACAGACAGAACCAAAGTTAATATAAAGATTGTCTAAAAAGTTGTTTAAAACTGGATTTTTTTTATTTTAATATATTGAAATGAAACATTTTGACAATTTCAGAACTTTTTCCAAAAAATGTTCTACGTCAGGAGATTCATTGAAACTGAGCCTGTACCATGAACAATTTCAGTTTCAATGAACAGGCATCTTTTGATGAACAAAAAAATTGTCAAAAAATTATGACCACTTCTGCTAGAGAGAGAGACAAAGTAAAACAGGCACCTAAGCTTAAATCCTGCATCTTTTGTGTACTCAGAACAACCTTGCCCATGGGAAACAGGTAATGAAGGTATTCCTCTTTTTCCTATTTGTTCCTTCCCCTCCTTCCACCCTTAGCCATTTTACTTTAATTTATTTTTGGTTTATTTTCTTTTCCTGTTTGTTCCAAAGCTGAGCCTTTGTAATGCTGTAGTAAGTGGCAGAGCAATGCAATTAATAGCAAACTTTCATGGGTTGTTCACCACACAACAGTTTTTAAGGGGTTAAAGAACGGTAAATTAACCAGTCAGGTTGCAGAGGGAAATAGTCTGCAATCACTCTCTGGCAGGAGGGAGATATGTCGAGATTAGAGGGTCTGTCAAGAAGCCAAAGAGTGAGGTAGCCACAGGTAAATTCAAAAATGCAAGAGAACAGAAAGAAAGTAAGTTTGAGCCCAGGGTAGTAGCAACAAAAGCTGGGAGAAAGTAGACCATAGATGCAGAGCATAGGGTCCCTGGGCTGGAACTTGGAGTAGAAGGTGGGTCTGAGTTCCCCTACCAGCCACTAAGGAAGTGGCACAGCCTTGGCTGTAGAATGGAGAAGTGCCTAGAACTGCAGAGGGACAGCTTTTCCAAAGAGACTTTGACAGGCCCTGGAAGGACAGGACTATAATGACCTGGCCAGAAGGACAAGTCATGAAGAGACAGCAGATGATTCATGAAGAAAAAAACCAGCCAGAGTCCAAAGCATGAGATTGAAACAACAGGCTCAATGACCGTAGGAAGCTGCGTGTTAGCAATGGCAAGCTAAGCCAGATGAACTGTGAGGAGGCATACTACACAAACATTTAAAACACTGATATGTACAACCTTGCAGAATTTTTCTCCCATAACCTGCAGTTCTTAGGGTTAATTATGCCAAGGGCATATGCTCAAAGCATAGCTGGAATTTTTTTGTTTATTTATTTTGGGGGGAATTTGCCAAAATTAAAAACAAAACAAAACAAAACAAAAAAAACCCACGCAACTATATCATTTTGGCCAGAACTTATTTTGTTCTGCAAAAAAAGAGAAGAATGTGCAGTAGAAGAAAATGAATAGGGTTGTCAGTAGTTTTTAGCATAATACAATCTTCATTTGGCTCATACATGTGTAATAAAAGAGCACTCATAATGAAGAATGGTTGGCATGTTGTGCAGGAGTAGCTTTAATGTGTGTGAATTTGTGTGTGTAAACAAACATGATAGTTTTATGCTTGGTTCTTGTGTTCAATACTCTTGCATGTAAAATGTATGGTTTTTTTCCTTTCTAGGAGAGGAAGAATCTGGGCTCCTTAGACTGTAGTTAGTTTGGGTAAAATGTCAAAGGAAAAAGCTAAACAAAATAAAACTGAAAAGGTCAAAGGAGGAAAAAGGAGTGAGGCCAAGGGAGGGTGGAATAAATAATCCAGCATATTGCCTTTGTCTGCAAATGGTAAAGGGAAAGATGAAAAGGAGGCAAAGATGCCAAAGTTAGAGGAATGAAAGTTTTTAAAACCTGTCGTCGTCGTCGTCGTCATCATCGTCTCTGGGGTTCCAAATACAAACAGTAGGGAAAGATAAAAATACCAAACTTTTACATCACTAGTTATGGTTATGACTCTAGAATAGGAAATGAGATCGGATATTGCTCACCTTTGCTGTACAAATCCCCTTTTCAAGCGTTCTTACAAGAAAACCCTGAATTTAACAAAGTTAATTAACTATAAAGAATATCAACAATGAAATGTGCTGTCTTATATAATTTTCAGAGTAGTGAAGTAAAGCATTACTCCTACTCCTATCAAAATCCCTGGAAATACTCCCATTGACTTCACTGTGTGTTATAATGAGTCCAAAATTGCTCACAGGGAGATATATATTCTAAAAAATTGAAAAATAATCCTGAAGAATGTAGAAGGAACTTCTTTGTGGTGTGCACAACAGATGCTTCTACAACTACTAGCAGTGTTGCTGTAATAAAGACATGGAAGAAGGAAAAGAAGCAAGCCAGAAGTATCAGTTTAGGCTGCTAGAACATGTCTTTTTAGTGGTATACCATGATGAATGGTTTAGGCATTCTAGCTTTAGGATGGTCTTTTTTAAAAATACCTAGGTCTTATAGGCTATGTCTACACTTGAAAAGTTAAGTCGATTCTGTTAAGTCAATTTAACAAGTCAACTTAACTTTTCAAGTGTAGATGCGGCAGAAGTGACTCCACGCTGAGAAGGGACCCGCTGGTCTCTTCCCCAGGAAGCCAGAGTCCCTTCAAGAAGGGAGTGGAGGCTTCCTTCTTGCCGGGACCCCCACGGGTCCCAGCGAGAAGGGAGCTGTGGCTTTATCTCCCTGGGACTCCCTTGGGTCCCGGCAAGAAGGGAGCCAGGCTCCTTTCTCCCCTGGACCTCCTCGGGTCCCAGCAAGAAGGTAGACAGGCTCCTTTCTCGTCGGGGCCCGCACGCAGGTCCCGGCCAGAAGGGACCCGTGCGTGGGTCCCCGGGTGTCCTAGGTTGACTTATAGAATAAGTCCACCGAGGGCGGCCACACCGTCTTTAGGTCGACTTAACAAATCGACTTAATTGTTAAGTCGAACTAAAGACTGGTATTTATTAAGTCGACTTAAGTAGCTGCTTAAGTCGACTTAATGAAAGCCAGGTGTGGATGCGGCTTTCTTTAAGTCAGCTTAAGCCTCCTTAAGTTGACTTAATTTGCAAGTGTAGACATAGCCAGATAGCATTTCTTAGCTTTACATGAGTAATATTATTCTCATTTTACAGAGGGAGAAATTCAGGCACAGGGAGGTTATAGATTTGTCCAACAATGCCTAGAAGGCCATTGGTGGGCATGAAACCAAGGTTTCCTAAGTTCTAGTTTAACCATCTATCAACTAGGCTACACTGCATCATAGTGGTGATAGCCCTCGTGACGGAAGACACAATGGCTATCTAACCAAACTAAGCTATTTTTATTAGTGAGAAAAGCAGGGATGCACTGAATTCTGTTGAAACCGCTGTCTATGACGTGCTGCAGTTATGCCTGGACCCACAAAACCTAAAGGTCCTGATCCTGCAACTTTTCCGCTTTGGATGAGACCTAGGACCAAGTAGTCCATTGACTAGTTTCAGGGCTCCAGGTTGCAGGACTGGACTGAAAGTCCTTACAGAAACTATTTCTGAGCAAGACTGAGTGTGCCAAATGCCAAGAGTGCCACACTGTAGCCATCTGGAACAAGGAAAGAATGCATCAGAGTACTTTAAAATATTTCTTTTAATTACCATGAAAAGCCCCTATGGTATCCCAGTTCACCATGGATCTGTGAAGGTTCTTTTCTTCTTGGGAACAGTTTTAAAATTAGATTCATTCAGACTCAGATGGAAGTCTGAAGCTGAACTTTTCTAATACTATAACTATCAGTCTACCATCCTCAAAGGAACAATTTATGTAAATACTATAATTATATCCCTCACAACTCACTATGGAAACTTCAAGAAATGAAAAGCTGGAAGAATGCATGACTTGTTTCTTGTGACAGTCTAGTGGTCATTCCCAATATCATTTCAGCAACACCCCCATCACCAGTAGATAAAATATTGACAATACAGAACACTGAAAGAGCTGTGGAGTACTGGATGAAAGCAATAGCTATACAGGCTGTCTACAGTACCTATTTGATGTGACCTGGAATGCACAAAATGGGGAATACCATAAGGACAAGGCAGACATTTTACGTATGTAAAGAAATGAAATATTCTATGAGAGATTCTCAGGTGCTCCGTGGTACACACAAATCCATAGCAACTGAAAAAGAAATCCTACAAATGTGTAAGTGGCAGTGACACCTCATTTCAGGAGGTACCCACATGAAAATGGTGTTTGCATTTAAGGGTCTCAGAGACAGACACTGCCAAGTGTGACACTCAAAATCAGAGTGAGTACACATCTTTTGTTACTGTTATGAAACCGTAGAAGAAAACACAAGTTGTCACAACTGGCTTGAAAAACTATTTCTCATACATCTATTTCTCATCCATTGGAAAACATACCTTTCATAGTAAATTTCTTGCTGTAATTATAAATAAGAAGATATTGACCTTACTTCTGTCTGTTATTTTTTATTCTTAATTTTAAATGATTTTTAAAATAAATTATTCACAGCTAGTTATATTAGTGCACATCTGCAATATAAGTATATATGTGGCTGTTTTTACTAGTTCTGGTTTTAGTATTTCTCATTAGGTTACAGAATTTCTTCGTTCCTCCCTCTCCTCTCTCAAAAACATGTTGGTCGTAAAATGGAGTGTATTTTACATTGGTAAAAATATCTAAATGTGTATTTGTTATGAACTTTCCCGCTAAGTGTATTAGTGAGCATTGGTCCTATCAAGTGTTTTTTCAGACTGCGTAAAAAATGACCATGGAATATTATGTATTATAGATTCAGTCAATATATTTTTCAGTGAATGGTTTCCTTATCAGGTATTATAGACATGGTTTTTATACTTCTAACATATGTTCTTTTTCTTTCAAGTTATAACAGTTTTTTAAAAGCTGCTCTTCTCCTGAACTACAACAGGAGATGGTGGGTGACAGCTTCCAAGAATTATCTTTTTTGTTACAATCATGTCTATCCGAGACCACTGATTTTCTTATGCTCTTAAGATTACTAGATCACTAAAGTAGGAGTGGAATTCAGACACTCAGAGGCACAAACTTTATAGCTCAGAGTTATGGGGGAGAATTAGGAGAAATGTAACTTTCAACTTATAGAATCATAGAACTGGAAGGGATCATGAGAGGTCATCAAGTCCCCTGCACTCATGGCAGGACCAAGTACCATCTAGACCATCCCTGACTCAATCAATGAAGTTTGCTGTGTACCTGACTTCAACATGTCCCTCACACCCACATTTCTGCCCTCAGTTTGCTTCTCCCACCTCTCCCCTGCCCTGCCCAGCCTCTTATACCAGGGATTATAAGGGCATCCTGAGAAGGTAACTAGTGGCTGACTTATGAGTTCCTGTGCTAGGGAAATTCTTTTTCAGCCAGAATTAAGTTTTATAGAGCTCATTTATACGGCCATGGATCTTTTATTTAGCATGCAATGGCTAGAATAGTGGTGAAGATCTACTCCTTAGAATACTTTGGCTTTGATACTTCACAGAACTACTCATGTGCTTAAAATTAACCATGTGCTTCAGTGCTTTGCTGGACTGAGCCCTTACAGTTGAGATACTGTTGAAGAAATATCTGCACAAGACATGGCTTATAAATTTTGAAGTAATCCAATTATTTTCCTCTCTTCATGTCGCTTCAGGCTACCCAGTGGTTAAAATATAATTTGACGGGCCCCGGAACCCTCCTAATCTCCGGGCCCCTTTCCCGTATAGTCTGGGCCCCTTTTATGCATGTGTGGGCCCCAGCCCATGTAGGCATTTGCAACCACTTCTCAGTACCACATGCATCGGTTATCAATCCAGACAAATATTTATAATTTTATATGGCGTTTATGTCTATAGCAATTATTGTCACAAACTAGCAAACACTGCATAGCACAATAAGTATTGTGATTAACAATGCTGGGGTGTAGGACCTGCCAGCAGCCAGGGCAGGGAGGAACATGTGTTCTGCTGCATTTTTCTACTTTTAGGGGCCCCGGAACTCTGGCCCCTCAAATTTGGGGGCCCCGGAACTGCGTTCCGGTGCATTCTCCCTTACTTTATCCCGAGGCTACCTTCTTCCAATAGTTCACAATCTCTGCCTTTAAGAATGAATTTTAAGGACTTAGGACCTACATCACCATGCCATCATATATAACACAATACCACAAACACTTTGACCAAACCAGCAAGTGTGGCTCCTAATACTGTGGCTACTAAAGAAATTAAATCACACAGCTGAAATTATATTGAGCCAGGGTTTTCCTTATGGCCCTGAATTGCAGTATTAGTTCCTTTTCACTTCCCTCTACAGCTTTGGGTGTCCATGATGGCTATAGATGCCAATAAACATCCTTACAATATAGTTCTACCAGTAATTGATAAATATATCAAGTTATAACTAGCTCAAGATGAAATGAGCAAAACAATATCCTATTCACTCAGTATAAACAAATTAATTTGCCAACCTGGAATCTACTTTGAAAAGCAACTTCTATTATCTCCTGCCCTGAAATTCAGAAATATATTTTGTCCCATACTCTCAAACATAAGAAACAAAAGCTATAAAATTGTCTTGCAAAAATGTATTACATATTACTCTTATCCCAAAATTACACATTTTTTTTCATTTAGTTTGGTTTAGAGTATCATTAGCACATGGGCAATTTCTGATTGAACCTGGAATATGGTCTCATTTTTCCTTTAAAGAATATTCTATAAGATGTAAATAACTTGATGGAAAGAGTAAAATAGACTAATGTTTTCCCTTGAGTTTAAGTTTTTCTATAACAGTATAATATAGCCATTATCTTTTTCCATGAATGTAAACTGGATCATTACAAACCAATTGCTTGGAGGCATGATTAACTCTATGCCAATCAGTTATGATTTTCATGATGTGGCATTTCTTAGAATTTTCAGAATATATAGTAAGATTTCTAATCATCATAATGCATTTAAGAGAAATGTACTCCCTTATGCACTATCCCATTACAAACCGGAGAGCCCAATCTGCTGTGTTCATTCTCTGCTTATACTTTTATACTGAGATTTTCAAACCTCTTAAGGACTTTGGATAAACTATTCCCATTAACATTACGTTTTCAGGTGGCTTTGAAACTCTCAGCCTGAATATCATTCCTGTTCTTTTTATAAAATGAATTAAGACTGTACTATTTAAATATGCTCCAGTGCCCATCCATAGGGCATGTTCATGCTGAAGTTTTGAAAAGCTTGTGCAAATGGAGGTGGTCTGTTACATATTCTAACTGGGACGGTAGCCTTCTGGTGCTTGAACTGCTAATAGATTTAAAACAGGATGACCTTGAAAGCTTTAACTGCTCAAACTATGAGTAGCTGGGTTGGAAGGAAGGTTTTGGCAGCACTTCTATTCCCCAGCAAAATTTTCTATAGTAGGAACCTGGAGGGGATGATGAAGAACAACCACTACAGCAATTCTGTGTCGCCCAAGGATTTTCCCTTCATAGGGAAATCCTCAAGTATCATTGTAAATTGTCAGTAGTACAAAGTTATTGTAGCACAGACAAAGATATGTGCCTATGTAAAGTAATGTACTACAAAGGCGGGCAGGATTAAAGTCAACAGTGTTTTATACAATATGCATTGTATTATTTATAAAACTAAATATGAAGTACCTACTCTAGAGATAAGAACAGTTCAAAAAGCAAAAATACCATATGTCAATTTCTTGAGAATGCTGCAACCATCCATAGCTGCAGTGAGTTTTCAACTGATGTGCAGTAGAAGAAAGAAAGAAAGAAAGAAAGAAAGAAAGAAAGAAAGAAATCACAGTATTATTGTAGGATTGGAATTTCAAAACACATTGAGGCAAATAAAAGAATGAAGGGAATCCAATAAAAAGATGGAGTATGAACATTTAGCAATAGAGTCTTTGTGCTGGATTTGGCTAACCAGGTTTAGCCCATGAACTATAGGCAGTGTACTCTTCTACAGTGTGTCCAGCATTTATTTTGAGAATCCTTACAGTAAACTTCTGAATTTATTCTTGCTCCCAATTTAACTGAACTTAAAACAGTTGTTTTACATTCTTTCACTGATAAATCATAGTATAAACAAAAACCCAGCATCTATTTTCTTTTATGAGACACTGAATTTTTAGTTTTGACATTCTTTTATACATAACAATATATAGTGAAAACTCTATTCAAAGACTACCCTACCCGTAAGTGTGAGTGTTTTTGCTGGCCTCTTTAAAATGCCGAAAATTTGTTTTATTTTTATTTTTACACCCCTTCTATGAAACAATTGGATATTACTGGGCTGTGGTAGATGCTTAAGACTGCAATCACTATAGTATAATTGAGATTTCTAATTATCAATATTTATTTTGTTTAAAAAAATCACAATAATTGGAAAGTACATTAATATTTGTTAATAAAAGTATAAAGCAATTAACTCTGAAAGTAGAGTTTCATGTATTTTTGCAGTGAAATGCAGCCCTTCAATTACAATTTTTCCTGTTGATGTAGATGTTCTGTCAAGGATATGTTTTGGTATTTCACTGAAGATTTATACATAAAAGAGTGGTTTTCAAATATGGGAGGAGAGGGGGAACAAAAACCAAACATACTCACAAACCACCAAAGTCAAAAGAGGGAGAAAAACTTGAGGACCAGTTTTCAGACTGGGAAAAGGAGGCAACATTATTTTAAAAAGTAATTAGTTAATTATACTAATGTAATAGAAAAGTTAGCACATATAATGTTTACACCATTGACACCCCCTGTTTCCCAGTTAACCAAAGTAACAGTGTCATATTACATATTAAGCAATTCATTGCCCCCCAAAAGTAAATAAAATAAAATACTATCAAAAACAAAAACCTTACCCCAGCAGAGTTTTTACCTCAGAAAGGCAGAAGTGCTTGAGACTTCATGAAGTTCTTTCAGGATTTCACTACCACATGAATTTTACGTAGAAGGAGATCAGATACTATCGTGAGGGGCAGATGCATAAAGTCTTAAGATAAAATGAGTTATTCAGAAGAGATTTCTTTTAACACAAAATTCAGTTAATCATTATTAGAAGTTAGTGGCAGGCTCAGAAGAATTAGAATGGAAACAAACTATGTTTAATTTCATTTTAGTAATATCACTGGTGGGCACATGAAACCAAAAACGAACATCCATTTATGACTGGCCTAGTAGGAGGTATTAATAAATCACTGACTCATCAAAAACAAACCAGAATTACAATGTAATGCCTTTGGCTACATTCACCCAGCTAAGGTTTTCCATTTATTTAATGATTATTTATATTCTGTCCATTCCCTTTTTTTTTATTTTATTTATCCCACCTGCCAATCTAATTACTCATTGGTGTTGCCTGCTGCCCTAAGAAGTCTCAATCTTTCTTTCATGGGAGATGTTTCCAGAAGGGGTTCATGTCTCATGTAGTTCCAGGGAGGTGCTGTCCTAGCAGCTTCTGTGATGCTGATCTTTTCATGAACATTCACATGAGCCACCTTTTTATTCATCCAATCAGACTGCAGATGAGCATCAATATATTCACTTAAACCATTTAGCAAACAATTTCAAAATTACAAAGCTAAAGATCTTGATTTTCTAATAGACAAATTCATACGGAAAGAAAAGGGTGAAATTTATAAATTAGGTCAAATAAACCGAATTATTCATAATGCATAAATTTAACCCTGTGAATAAGTCTCCGAAGAATCAGTACCAAATGTTGTGCAACACATAATTAACCAGCTCTACTTTACATGATTTTCTACCTCTCTTTAATACATCCAAGCACCCAAGTAACTTTAATTACTGCTAAATCACATTGAGTAATCATAAAAGGCATTGAGTTATGCATAGTTACCCCTTGATTTTTTCCCAAAGATCTGGATAATTCTTATCTTTACGGAAAATAGATAAAATATGCATTCTGGGAAAAGGAGGAGGCAGCAAAGACACACTGTTACTATTACAAGAACATGTTTGTTTCTACAGCTAGTCTGGCAATAAAAAAAATAAGACTTAATGTCTTCCCATGTAAAAGCTGATAACTACTTCATGCACTAAATTCTGTATATGTTCTTATGTTCTTTTATGTTTCCCTTAAATCCTAGAAATATCAATGTGCTCCACAGTTGGAAAGGCAGATAATATTTACTTCAAATTGCCTTATTTTACTATAAACTCCCTCTCCTTTTCGCTGCCTCTTTTACCGGTTCTTTATCCATATATTAACATCTTCTTTATCGTCACTGATCCCCTCCTAGAGAACCGTTACCCTCGGGTTTCTACACTAATAACAAAATAGAGATGATAAGGCTAATTATATTTGTTACAATGATGAGATAACTAACCCGAATACTTAATGAAAGTTCTTGTGTGATTTCTCACCAGATTATCTCATTACACAGTGTTTGCACATGAAAAATAGCTGGGACCAGAGTTAACAGTCATTAACATGTGTTGCCAAGAGACACTGTCAGCTGATAATGCTGCCACCTCCTACGCTGTAATTAGCAAATACTCTATTGATCAGACAACTTAATTGTTCTATATATGTAATTTGGGGTGACGAGATAGCAAGTGTAAAAAATCAGGATGGGGGTGGGAGAGTAATAGGCACCTATATCAGAACATCCCCAAATATCAGGACTGTGCCATAAAATCAGGACATCTGATCACCCTAAACTGCAACTATAGATTTCTTTATTCTCCTTTTTTCCTACTAACTATAAAGACCCTAAAACAAAACCTGTTTATACTGAAAAATAAAAAAGGCTGCAAGAGTGTCAAACACAAGGGTGCATAATACTTTCCATTGCATTCACTTGCCCATAGTGACTTTGCACCAGCACAGAGCACATGCTGAAGCACAGCTGAGTTCTCTCCAATTCCCCGGGAGGACTTACATGTTCCAATGCTCCATGGCATAACTTTTATGCATCCATTCCTGAGATAGGTGCTCAGCCAGGCTCCCTATAGAAAGCATGAAGACAGTTAGGCACTTAATAAAGAGAATCATATAAACCAACATACTGAGCAGGGAGTCTCTTCAGACAGTCAATGTGAAATGCTGAGGAAAGCCCTAGGCCAAATTCCCACTCCTGGAGAATGAGGTATCTACCTGCAGGCCAATAGGAAACTGTTTCCCTTCACCAGCTATCAATCACCTCTTGGAGTTAGGTGCCTAACTGGTCAGTCCTTTTCCAAGAAGATCTGAATCAGTAATCCCTGTAGCTCAGTGGTAAGCGTTGTGCTCACTTAGACTGTGTGATAGCTGGGTTCAGAACTCTGCTTTGCTTCATGTAGAACAGGGGCTTGAACTTGGGTTCCCCACCTCTCAAGGAAGTACCTTTATCAGTAGAATGGGGGAAGGATGATACTGTGATATAGGTCTCTCCTGCTGGAGTTATTCCACTGTGTATAAATAATTATATAGTCATAAGGTGAGAGTGAAAATGATCATGTATCCCAGTGATTAGGGCACCCCTGTAAAAGGTAGGAAACTTGTTAGGCAGAGGGGAGATTTGAACCTGGGTGAGGGCACTAATGACTGAGTTAAAGATTATAAAAGGTAAAGTACCTCCTCCAGCATATTTTTGTATGGCTTTAGGCCAACTCAGCACATATCTACCAGATTGGGGACTAAAGACAAGGTGGGGGAATGCCTAGTTTGTGGACCTTGCTGAGGGCTTAGGTGTGAGTTAAGCACCAAACTGTTGGGAAGTGTCAAGACTTTGATCATGTGTGTGCATGTCTAGTCACCAAAATTTAGGTGCTTCCTGGACTTTATCAGGAGAAATTTAGGTGTCTGGAGACCTACATACATAGGCAGCTGCTGAACAGGGGTTATTTGAATGCCAGGGTGCTTAAATGTTTGACTAAGTTGCCTAAAATGTTAGTTTGTTGCCCACCCATAAGGCCCAAAGGAACTATCTCAGCCCTTCTGCTCCCCCTAGCAAAGAGGACCATGCAACTTTAACTTTTGCTGATTTTTCTGTGTTTAACCATGCAGCCTTAATGTTGCTGATTAACATTGTTCCTTATGTGGAATTGTGGAAATGTTCATGTACAGCTAACTCATGATATGTTGCATTGTGCTCTTGATATGTAACTATGTGAGAAGTTATATAAAATTGTGGCTTGTTTCCTCCAAAATGGGAATGTGATTCCTAAGAACACATCCAAGGAAGGAGCTGAGAGGTTTGCCAGATATTTTAAAGGGCATGCATTCTAAATGGCAATAATAAAATATTCTTGTTAACTTTTACATTTTAAATAGAACTGTATTTCACAACTATGAAATGTTACAGCTTTTTTCCTAGCGAGCAGGGAATTTTTGGCAATATTCATTATATAAAAACCACCACATATGACTGTGCATAATGATTATCTTATTTAAATGTTGATTTTTTTCAAGTGTAATTAAAATTTCTACTTGTGCATTCCATTTTATCCTTCTTAATCTTCTTCAATCTTTACTTCACTTATTGGATAGCTTTCCTAGAGGTTAGCATTAAAGATATATATAAAAAAATTATTTACATTCCTACAATGAAGTGTTTTCTTACTACTGGAATATCTGATTTCTGTTTAAATTTAAATAACTTTAAGGCAATCGTAGATCCTCAATTTTTAGTTCTTGTTGTTTTTAAGTGGTCTGGAAAGGAATCAACAGCCTATTATCAAAGAATATTTTAGAAAACAATTTGTGCAAGTCTTGCCTTTATGTTCTATAAATTAGCTTCGCATTTACTTTTACAGACAAATAAAATTAGCTGCTAAGGTATGATGAAAAATCCCAATGAAATCAATGAGAGGCCTTCCTTTAATGTCAATAGCATCTGATCACAGCCTTAGTGACCCAAAAGCATAGGACTCAATGGCCACCGAAGTCCATGGGAGTCTTTCCATTTACTTCAATAGGTGTTAGATCATATTCTTACAAACTAAGGGCTGTGTTAGGCTTTATCTGACACTACAAACACTTATGGATGTACTTAACTTTAAACACATGTAAAATCAATAAGATGACTCACATATCACGAATGCTCAGTGCTTCCTTGAGGTCCCAAGTGGCCATGCTGACTCACCCATGTCTATGTCCCTTCAGTTGCCAGACAGATGTACTGGTCAGCTTGGAAGGTAACCCTTTGATATGGTTAATGCCATGGTTTTAAAAGTTTACTTACATATATTTTTCATGTTATGATTAATATTAAGTTTGCATTGTTTTGCTATCTTTCAGTACAATACTTCTGTATAAGTGTTTTTCTTTTCAAATTAATAAATAACATTGTAATGGCATTTTCTGTTATATTTTAATTATGTGTATGTATTTGTGGGTATATATTCATATATTTTATGAAATAACAACCATATCCCATGCTAAGTAACCACTGAGACCCAAAATGATAAATTGATTAATGAGCAGGGAACAATGTATATTCAACAGATACTTTCTGTTCTCGCATCCTTGAGCTCTGGTTTTTACAGTACAAACCCCTTTGATACTATATGTTTGGCTGCTTATCTCAGAATTTTCTGTGCACATGCATCCAACAAATATGGCCAACTCTACATGTCAAAAGTGACTTACTAGGAGGAATCTAAATGAGGAAAGGAGGATAAACAGGGATTAGGAGGGCATGCCAGGAAAAGGGGGCATCACAGAAGGAGGCAGACAGGTGGCAAAAAACTAAGTGTCATGGCTAATGTTATAGGTGAAACAGAAGGCTGGCATAAATATGAAAGAAGGTCAGAGATGTAAGCCTGTTGAAGGCCAAGACAAGAAGTTCAAATTTGATACACAAAAATGTTGAGCTAGTGGATCAATTCAAGAGGCAGAAAATGGGAGACACTTCGTTTGATTTACAAGACATGCAATGATTTTGAATGCACTGGAGTGAGATAAGTTGAGCAACCAGGAGGCTGAAGAAGAGAATGTTACAGTAGTTGAGAAACATATAATGACTAAGCCAATAGGAACTAAAACACTGGCAGACCAGGTGCCAGCACATGCAAGGTCCCAGGCCTCACTGCATAGCTGAAAACCAGTCTGGTTCACTGATGTATTAACATTGATAAAATAGATGTTAAATTGAAAAGAATGTATTTAAACTTAATGAAATACTTGTAGAACACTACATGTATTGATCTCACCTGTACTCTCTGTAGTCCAGGTATAAAGTTATATTGTGTGTTTGCATTCGAAGCCTCTGTAATTGTATAACTCACCAAACAGAAAAGAAGCATTAGTTAATGTAAAGTGCTCTTCCTGCACACAAAAAGGTCTATTGAGATCAAAGGACAAAAACTTTGTTGATTGTTCCCCACATACCCCAATGTAACAAGGAAAAAAGATGTCACGCTTGTCCTATCTGTTTGAACTCTGGGGAAAGGGAATAAAACCCCTGACTCAAAATGAACTTCATCCCTATGCTGCTTGAATCCGGAGGGGTGAAGATTATAAGCATAAGGCAGGGGTCCTCCAGTGTTTAGCCCATAATGAATTTGCTTGTTGTAGAAAATTCTATTATCTTTTGAAACCTACATCTGTAACTCAATTGTGTATGTTTATCTGCTTTAACCATTAAATAATTCATTTCTTTCTCTTAGCTAACAAATTTTTAGTTAATTTATTACAGTATTGACTACAGACATTGTCTTTGGTGAGAAATCTAAGGTGCAGTTAACCTGGGATAAGTGTATGGGACTGGGAGTCACCTGAATGGTGATGTGAATTTTGGTGTCATGGACCATCTATAACAAATATAAGCTTGCATGGGTGGTAGACAAGAGAGCTCAAGGGGCCGGTCTGTGATTCCATGGCAAGGAGGGTATAGGGCTGTGGAGTTCACATTTGTTACCCGGTTGGTTAAATCTAATTATCGCATATATTACCAGTTTCATAACTTTACCCTGCTTCTTGACAGGTTTGCACTCATGGTCATAAGCCACTTCAGACAGCTTGACAGGGATGCTCAGTCTATTTGATTGTTGTCTGCCAATAAGTTTTCATAGCATTTAGTTACTAAGAAATATCATTAATTACAAGTTACCCAGTCTGGCACAGGAAATTCCATAACTGAAACACAGAAGCACAGTTAGGCATCCATTTGTGTACAGCACTCCATACACTGACTAGCTAAGCCAACTCCATTCCAAGGTATCCTTAAATGTATTCTGCAGATCATATGCTAGGAGATTTTGACATTTCTGTCTGAAATGCATGATACCTGGTTTATAATGGTCTTTAAATCTACGAAAAAGCATACCTGTTTGATTTAGTGGTTATTACTTCATGAATAGTGTGTGTCTGGGATAATAAGAGATGTATCACAAGAAAATTGCTACAAAAATCATCTATGGTATACAATCTGACAACCAAAAGAATATGACTCATAAACACTACTGATGTATTAATCAAAACAAGATACTCTTTTCCCCCAAACATGCAGGTAATCACATCTACCCTTTACTTAGTGATATCATAAAGAAATATACAAGTAATTAATATAAATAGGTGATGAATTGCCATGTTTAAGATGAATTTTAAGAACATAAAGTATGAAGAGTAGTTTAACTGGATACTCTATCTTTACTTATGGAAAGATTAAAGACTGGAGGAGGGATTAAAGACTGAATTCCAGACAAAAATTCAATTCTGTCAGATCAGTGTCATTTATATAAGAAAAAATAATACTGCCAAACATATCAGGAAGAGACTCCATTAAACATTATTGAAAGTCAGAGTGTCCCCTCTAGCTAAGAAAAGTTATTAGTCTGACAAATATCAAGTGCTGATATAGAACTAATGGGATTTAATTTTATGAATTGTTTTCATACATATTCTAAAATATCTTTAGAGAGGCATATTATATATTTTGTATCTTTTGAATGTGTGAAAGTATTAGAGCAGAATATGAATAATTCAATGTGATAATTTTATTTACACAGTGAAATGATATTTCACTTGTTTGGCATATCTTAAACCATGGTATCTAAGGCTGTCTTTGTCAAAGACACACACTTTGTCATGTGGGAGACTAGCATATTGAGAGCATTTAAAATACCATCCCACACTGTGTCTCTGACACTTAAAATAACATGCATGTCTCTTCTTTTTCCATTATTTGATCTTCGCCCTGAAATACTACTTAGGATTTTCATTTTCAAAGATATATTTCCTCTCTCTTTTTCTTTTACTTTTCATTTTATTCATAAGAACCTTCTGTTCTCATTAAAGAACTCTTTCATTCCTCTCTCTTCTTGTTTTTTCCATCAGAGAGAGAACATAAGAATGTGAGGTGAAAGGATATGAAAAGAATCTTTGAGGAAATACAAGAGCAGCAGAGGGAATGGAACTTCGTTGTCTTTTTTATTATTATTGTTATATTAACTCTCTCCTGGCATCTATTTTTTTGGCACAGAAGCAAGGTGAAAACATTTCTTAACTCCCTAGCATATTTGCTCCTTAAAGCCTAATTTAATTTGTGTTGCCCTAATTAGTTCTACTCAATGGATTTCAAAAAGAGATTTCATTTCATCTTTGAGGAGTCAAAGATCAGTCAATTGCCAAACTAGGCTGTCCCATCATACTATCCCCTCCATAAATTTATCAAGTTCAGTTTTGAAGCCAGCTGGGTTTTTTGCACCCACAGCTCCTCTTGGAAGGCTATTCTGAAACTTCTGTCCTCTGATGGTTAGAAACTTGCATCTAATTTCAAGTATAAACTTCCTGATAACCAGTTTATATCTATTTATTCTTGTGTCCACATTGGCACAGAACTTGAGTAATTACTCTCCCTTCCTTGTATTTTCCCTCTGATGTATTTATAGAGAGCAATCATATCTCCCCTTAACATCCTTTTGATCAGACAAAGAAGCCAAGCTCTTCATGTCTCCTCTCATAAGGCAGGTTTTCCAGTCCATGGATCATCCTACTCTACACTTGTTCAAGTTACAATTAATCTTTTAAAATATGGGAGACCAAAACTGCACACCGTATTCTAGATGAGGTCTCACAATTGCCTTGTATAATGGTACTAACACCTACCTATCTCTTCTGGAAATACCTTGCCAGACACATGCTAGGATGACATCAGCTTTTCTTGGGTCACATCACATTTGTGGCTCCTCCTCTGTCAATTCTAACTGACACATCTCCATCTTATAGCAAAAATTCTTGTTATTAATCCCTAAATGCATGACCTTGCACTTTCCACTGTTAAATTTCAACCTAATCCTAGTACTTCAGTTTACAAGGTCTTCCAAATCTTAATGTATGATATCCCAATACTTTTCTCTATTGGCAACACCTCCCAACTCTGTTTCATCCATGTTCCCACTTTTAGTGCCAAGGTCAGTAATAAAAATGTTAAATATGATTGGCTCCCAGACCAATTCCTGAGGAACTTAACTAGTTATCTTCCTCCAGCCTTATAGTTCGCCTTTCAGTATGACCTATTATAGTCTCCCCTTTGACCAGTTCCTTATCCGCTTTTCTATTTTCATATTAATTTAATGTAGTACTTGCTGTCATAGTATTGTTATCAAAAGATACATTTGTTTTTTCCATTTATATTCACTGACGGTTATCCACTTTCTGTCCTTTAGCCTGTATTATAAATTTCCAAGTGACCATTAATGTTTTAAGAAAAATTCAGGTGGTCAAGAGACAACCACTAGATTCCTACAAATGTGTTGCATTCCATCATATCCAACTAGATGTCTTTATTTCCTTATAGGTTTTTCAGCTAAACTTTTTCTGGCTTGTAGATTGTAGCTCCACTTTTTTCCTAGCTGTATTTGTGTAGTCCAATGGCTCTATTGTTTCCTAGCTAGTAGTAGAAGCTTTGTGGTATCCAGGTGATTGCCTGTCTTATCATCCTTATCTAATTCAGGCTTTCCAGTGATATCTGTTGATTTTCTTCAAAGCTTAAAATCTTTACTTGTTCTGAGTATAGAAATATTTGCTAAGAATTTATCTTTTGGGGGAAGAAAAAAGGATGTGCTTGTAACAATATTTCCAAACCAACTATTACCTTTTTAATCAAAGAATTTTTAGAGTCTATATAATACTGCAAGGTATTTCCATCACTAAATTTATATATCATGATATTGAATTCATATGTTTCTTTAATGTGAAAATTATTCTGAATGCCACAAAATGCCTTCATTTCTGGGAATTTTCTGGTAGCTTCCACATTACAGTCTTTTTTGGCTCTCAAGCCTCTTAGAGACAGTTTAAAAAAGGTTTTACCAATCGTAGATCAGCTTACAGATGCTAAACGTATGATCCACTATCGTATGGCAAAACTGAAAAAGTTCAGTTTTGCTTGCCGACATCATTGTCTTTGATTATGTGTTCTTTTGTATCAGGAGAGAGCACAGATGCATCCTGGCATGTATTTTCACCTATCAGATAGGAAATAACTACATTCCTGATAGCATTGTAGAAATAGACTAAGGCCCAAGTTCACAAAGGCTATGTCTACACTAGCAATTTAGGTTGACTTAAGGAGGCTTAAGTCGACCTAAATTACTCCCTGTCCACACCAGACTTTCATTAAGTCGACTTAAGAAATTCCTTAAGTTGACTTAATGAAAGCTCAAGTTGACTTAATAAGAACCACCCATTAGGTCTACTTAAACCTTAAGTCGACTCCTTAGTTTCTTATGGAGTTAGGCAGCAGGGGAGCAGTGGCTTTGAGATTGTCATTGGTATCAAAATAGAGGACATAGGTGCCTAAAGAGGTAAATAAGTACTTAAATACCTTTTTTGATTCTGGTCCTAAGCTCCAGAATTTCACACTGTATTAAATTTAAAACAACAATCTCTAAAATTAAAGAAAAAATAGTTTAAAAAAATTAAGTTTCTGAGTGTTTCATGGACATATAATGCTTACTGGTTTACACAGAAACTTTCCTATGAACCTATGAACATAAGCTATGCATCTTGGAAATGTAGATTTTTTTTTTCCAAACAGTTTTGTTTCTGAATGTTGCTCCTTTTGTATCAAATTTTAAAGCCCGCATACAGGCAAAATATCATTATGAATAGAAGTTTGGGCAGCTTTGCAGCTGAAGCCTCAGTAAGGCACGTGCCCATAGCAAGATGATTAATGAGAACTCCTGCTTGTTATTTTTCAAAACGCTTTGGTTAGAATATTGAGTACACAATTTTCTTTTTAAAAAACAAACAATTTTACCTCCTAATACCTGGAGGGGAGATGACAAATGTCTTAACATGGCTCAAGTTATTATTTGCAATAGATGCAATAGAACTCTTTTACCATTCTGGATCTACAGAACTCACAGTTGCAGGGTGGCTGGACTGAGATATTACAGGCTGCTTGATAGTCCAGTGAGGTTCAAAGCCTTTCTTGATCCCAGGTGTTAGTAATTTGCTAGTGGTCGTGAAAGCACAATTACTTTCCCTGTCAGCTCAGATGTGCTGACTAGCACATTCTGGGGATGGAGCAGAGCTAAGGTCTCATGTTCATTTTCCACTAGCTTCCTCAGACATAATGTCAGAATGATCACAAGGGTTCTTGCTCCCCTGCATCACTATTATCTGGGGCACAAATTGGCTCATGAGGGTTAACTGCAGAATAAGGTGTGACAAAGGATAACAGAACTGGTCCCTGTGTTATTACAAGAAATAAGAATAAAAAATAAGATCAGAAGAATAAGAGGAGTGAAGTCTGAAGTCTCTAAGAGCGCCAGGAATGTGGCAGAGAAGAAAAAAACCCCACAGATATAGTTGTAACTCACTCTTTTCCAATTACAATACTTTTGTAAATTGCTCAGACATTACCATATGGGGTGTTGGGTGAAGACAGAACTACTCATGAGCTTTTCCTAGAATTAGTTAATCTTTTAAATCAGGCATTCGCTAACGGTGCATTTTCAGACCACTGGAAGGGAGATATCTGAGTATCATGAGAAAGGTATACATTTTAAACTAAGAGTAATTAATCATTGAAACAATTTATCAAGAGTCGCGGTGGATTCTCCATCACTTAGAATTTTTAAATCAGAACTGGATATTTTCTAAAAAATATGGTCTAGGAATTATTTTGGGGAAAGTTCTTTGGTCTATTATACTGGAGGTCAGACTAGGTGATCACAATGGTATCTTCCAACACTGGAATCTATGAAGACATCTGTCACTGAGTGAAAATATTCCTGAAATCTTAAATATAAGATTCATATAAGGACTCTGCAAAATGTTCACAATGAGGGAGACTCCCAGGGGAAAGCAGAGAAGAGGAGAGTGGTCAGGAGGGATGAGGAACAGAAGCATAAAGGGCAGGGAAAGCAAGGGTGACAGCTGACGGGCTGGGATAGTGGGAGAGGGGCAGGATGAAGCGACACCAATAACAATTGGGTAAATCAGGGGGGGAAAAAGTCTCGTAGTTGAGTTAATATAATGTCAAAAGGCTGTGGAGACTCCTTCTACCTCATTTCAGGTTCCCCTGCGTAAGGGAGGCCTCTGGGCTGCTACTTCACAATGTTACCTCTGGATTTGAAACAGAAGGTTAGCAGGACCTAAAAGAGGCCTTTGCTCTTGGCTGTTACTAATTTTGGCTGTTTTGAGGAAGGAATTCTGAATGTTTGGATTTCCATAGTCAGTCAGTTACCCTGAAGTGTCTTCCAGATCTGACTATTCCCCATGAGAAAGAGAGAGGCCATTAAAACCAGGGGAGGTCCCTCTGGCTGCCAGGTAGACATTATATTTTCTCCTTCTGCCCCCACCCCTCACAGCCCTAAAATGAAGCCTAAGCCAACCAGGGGAAGACAAAAGTCTGACAGGCACAACTTTTTAATTGTTTGTCTCATCCATACTTAATTTGTGTGTGTGTGTAAACACTTTTTGCTTTATTATATAGTACCTAATAAGTTACTGGATGTATTTTTAGCATTAGCTAATTTACCTGCAGTAAGTTTTCTGGCTGTACACAAAAGTCTATCTGCTATATATGCAACAAAGTATGTGCTGAGAGATTTTCCCTAAATCTTCTGTTGCATAAAAACTGTTTACTCCAATGGTGTTAACGTTATGGAGATTTAAATGGTTGAGTACTTCTGTTGCCAGAGATATTACTTCTGTCTATCACAGTGAAAACCTGTCCAATAGAATTTCTTATCTGTCACACAGATGCAAGCTCCAGCTTAACCAGGATGCGCAGGTTATCCATCTTAGAGTAAAAGGATGAACGCTTACATTGGGAAATGATTTGACTAGATTGCCGGATTTTAATGATAAGTGTACAGTACTGTGCATCTTCAAGAGTGTCAGCGAAAGAAATCAAGCACTTAACATGATCTCCTTGAAAGCAATTTGTACTGTAATTATATAATACTATATGTCACAGAAAGGTAGTAAACTTCATAGCTTTAATTTACAATTTATTGGAGATAGGTCAGTGTACAGCAAATAGTAACCTACACACAATCCATTTTGCTTATTGATTGGTAGTAACTTTCACATATTAAAACAATTTATTTACAAAACAATTTTCTAGCAAAAGGTCAGCATTTGTAGCAATTCCTTCATTTTGTAGAAGTTCAGTTTTACAGAAAATACAATTGCTTTTTCTTTAGGGAATGTAGTAAAGTAATTGAATCTGTTGTAATTTTGCACAGTCACTAGACAAAAGATTTTTCAGCTTGCAAATTATTGTTGCATGCACAAAAAGAGACCAAAGTTCAGCTCAGGTTTAGTGAGTTGGAGGAAACGGAGTCACGAATCTGTTCTCTCTTCCCGCTTTTTTTTTTTTTTAAATACATTATAAATGAAGTTCAAGCCATTTTTCAGGATTTCTTCACTGTTGTAATTAGAATTTATTTACCTAATTATAGCAAGTTTGTGCTTATGCAACTTTGAAATTTTTATTTGAGCAGCATAATCATATTTTAGTTGGTGCATGTTTAAGGCATATAGAGAAAATATATATATATTTCTTGACATGTACTCACAATACTAAATTGTTTATACACATGCACAAAAGAGCATCTCCACTTGACTTAACCCCCTCAGCAAGAGCCCAAGAAAAAAGCTTTGGAGAGGGAACCCCCCCCCCAGCAAATATAGGTTATTTCAGACCAAGGAGAAGAAAATTCCAGCATCAAGGGCTCCCCAGAGAGATTGTTCTGTCCCCATAGATAAAAATCTAGGGTTTATAGGTAACAATATCACAGCTGTCAGGTAAATGTGTGAGGAGAAAGGCAGTGTTAAAAGTAGCCAGGACCCAAAACATAAAATACTTTATAGGTCAAACCCAACATCTTGAACGGCAGTCAGAAATTTAGTTGGAAACCAGTTCAGACTACAGAATACCAGTGCAATATCCTGTTTTATGAGACACCACTAAATAGGCTGCTGCATTCTGCATTAGCTAAAGTTTCCAACTCCAAGTATACCTCTAAGTGAAGCTTCTGTAATTCAGTTGAGAGGTACAAGGCACAGATGAGTATGGCAACTCATGTATCTGAAAAGAACGATCTTTTATCCGTATTGTGGTGGGGCAATATCTGGGCTATTGCTATTCTTTGTTTACCCAAAAGCAGCTAAAAATCTAATAGACCATAAACAGTGGGTGTCCAAAAACCACCAAGTAAAAGGGCTAACTGCATTTCTTTCAGCTCTGGTTATTACCCCATTTTATCAGTAACACCTTTGTCTCACCTTTAATCTTATCCATAGAGCTTTTATCTGGCCTTGTTTAGAAAGCATGATGAGACAATCCACTGCCCCCCAATATGGAGATGTAGAGCAAAGTGTCATCATCATGCTGCTGACATTGCACCCTAAAACATCTCATCTTTCATACCAGCCTTGTAAATACATTGTACAGGGCCTCAGTTGAGAGATCTCTTGTATCGGCAATTACCCATGCTAGGAGAGAACAGTGCTACTCCAATGCAGTTCCCTCTATACCTGTCAATATTTAGGTTGATTTGCACAAATGAAATATCTTGTCCATTTTGATGTGATTCCCCTGTGGGATTTTTTTTCCATAGATTCCAAGGCTAGAAGGGACCATTATAAAAATGTAGAATGCCCTCCTCTATAACACAGGCCATAGAATAAAACAATACTTAGAGCTTATCTTTTTGGGAAAAACAATTCATTTGATTTAAATATTATGAGTGATAGACAAGCCCCATGATCCATGGTAAATTGTTCCAGTGATCAGTTACCCTCACCATAAGACGAATCCAATATTCCTCTGTGTGCACATCCCAGGATTGCATTGGCTCTTTTTGCCACCACATCACATTGGGAGCTCATATTCAGCTGATTATCCACCAAATCTTCTTCAGAATCACTGCCTCTCATTTTATACTTGTCTCACTCTAAACACAACCTTACTTATGTATGGGAGTCTCGCTGAAAAGGGGAGTACTCCACTTTGACTAAAAGCACCTGTAGATCGTGAACTTTAGATGAGTGAATAAGTACTGTAAACAACAGGAATAGAAATCATCCTCCTTCCCCCCAAAAAACTCACCCCATTTTTTAACACTACCTTTGTCTTGCCTAGCATTGGCCTTATACACCTCATCAATATACTGTTAACACTTCAGATCTGTACACAGAATCATAGAAACCGGAAGGGACCATGAGAGGTCATCGAGTCCAGTCCCCTGCACTCATGGCAGGACCAAGTACTCTCTTACATCATTCTATCACATTCACAAAACACTCTTCCCAGAAAAGAGTTTGAAAAGGACTGCACCAGTTAAGGTACATTCTTAACATTGCAATATTCTTGTATAGATCTGCAATTCTTATTAATGCAAAGCACACTGAGACCGTTTGCCATAGATGGTTTTCATGAGTTCTTTTATGTTACAGAGGTTTCTCTTGGGAACTGCCATACTACTGCTAAGTAAGAGGAGCACGGAAAGTGAAAGTGACCAGGGAAGAAAACCTCATATCAAATCCTGCGTTTCAATTGTTCTTAGTGTTTCTTTTCCTTACTGTCTGATTTTTAGCTACTGTTACTGGATACACAGACAAGTGGCTAACAGGTGATAACCGTGTTTAGCTTACAACTTTTAAACCCACCCCCTATTTTGATGTGAAACAGCCTTGGAATGTTGAGCTTCAAGCCATGAGAAGAATACATCAGGAGAAGTTTGTCTAATAGAGAGAAGGAAGTGTTATTACCATTATACAAAGCTCTGGTGAACAATTCTGGTCTCATGTATAAAAAAGATTAATTCAAACTGGAGAGTGCAGTGAAGAGCTACTAGAACGTTAAGAGGAACGGAGAACCTACCTTACAAAAGGAGAAGTAAGGAACTTGGCTTGTTTAGTCTAACCAAATGAAGGCTTTGGGGAGATAGAATTGCTCCCTACAAGTAAGTCAGAGGAATAAATGCCAGGGAGGGAGAGGAGTCAATTAAGTTAAAGGCCAATGTTAGCACAACAGGAAATGAGTCTAAACTTTTGCCATCAACAAGTTTCGGCTTGAAATTAGACAGAAGTTTCTAACCACCAGAGGAGTGGAGTTCTGGAACAACTTACTAAGGGCAGCAGTGGGGGCAAAGAGACTAACTGGTTTCAAGACTGAGTTTGATACATTTTCGGAGGAAATAATATGATGAGATTGCAGATGGGAAATATGCCTTTGTAGGAAACAGCAAATAGCAAATATCTCCCAAAGCTGGAAAGAAGACACTACATGGGGATTTGACTCCAAGTTACTATAGAGAATTCTTTTCCAGTTGTCTGACCGGCAGGTTTCATCAATGTACTCACAGGCTCACTGATCACCATTTTTGGGGTCAGGAAGGCATTTTCCCCTGGGTCAGATTGGTAGAGACCCTGGGAATTTTTCACCTTCCTCTATATCATAGGTCACAAGTGTCTTGCTTGTTTAACCTACAGTACACACTTTGTTCTCTGTAACTTGAACACTTTAAATCATTATTTGAGGACTTCAGTAACTCACCCAGAGGTGAGGGATCTATTATAGGAATGGGTGGGTGAGCTGATGGGGTGAAGGCTACAAGTGCGTTAAGTAATCTCTGAGAATTTTGTTTGGGGGTGTGATTAGCTGCTGGTTTGATTTTTTTTTTTTTTGTGTGGTTTTAGTCTAGTTTCCTATAGGCAGCAATAATTTGGGTGGCTGTTGGGTTTAGAATACTGGTGCTGGGTGGTGTTGGTGGCCTGTAATGTACATGAGATGATTTGGTGGTTCCTTCCAGCCTTAAACTCTATAGCTTCATGTTAAAGGCACAGAAAATGCTGTATAAGTGCATTATTGGTGTGTATTTAACAACAGAAATAAATTTATTTTAACACTTGATTGTTTTGCTCTAGTTAGTTGTCTTAATGATTTTTTTAAAATTGCCTTCATTGTTTTATGTTGGTTTTGATTTATGTTTGATATTTTTCTAACAGTTGATCTACCAAGAATTTCTGCTCACAGCTTTTGTGGCATCAGCTTTAATATATATTTCTTCCTGCAAGGGGGCTGGCAGAGGCCATTCATGGGGGTTTAATTTCTGTAACTGAAACACCTAGCATAAAAATAAGTAAAATGAATAATTCTATTTAAACCGTATCAGCATTCCAGCTTGTACATTGTCCTCTTGAAAAACGGTCCCTCTCCTTCTCCACATTTAAAGGGGAATATTTAACCAGAGTCTCTTATCGAGCTTTAAAGCTCTTTCCTTTATATGGTCTCCATGTCCAAAGGGAACTGAGCTCCTTTAGGTTCTGGGTTCCTAGCACTGTCAAAGATATATGTTTAAAGATGTCAGATAACAAGATTCTGATTCTGCAACTACATGAGCTGATGCCTGAGTGCAGAAGGGTCTTACTGTAAAGGAGGATTATGCCCCTTATTTTTAACAATTTATTAAATGGAAATAAGAATGGTTTATTCTACGTAATATATATTTAGCAGTATTATAAAGTGGCAGTGGAAAAGGAATTGTTTCTTTTCATTCGTTTTGGATGTCAAAATGTGTAACTTAAGGTATTTTATATTAGGCAAATTCTGCCACCTACATAATTCCATTAAAATGACTGAATGATTATTTACTGTGTGTATCAACAATTATTTGAAAACCCCCATAATGACTTCTGAAGTTGTTAACCTAAACATATTCACTGCCATTTCTAATAGAACATGTAGTTTGGTACATATAACTGTTCCTAAAATGTCCTATTAAAATGAATTTGTATCTGAGAGCAGAATATGGCATATAGTAGCTATTACTAATAGTAAGAATACTGTTATCTCAGGTGCTTGATAATTGATTTGATCCTCAACTACAGATCCAATCAATTCTCATTATCAGACTACTTTGAGTTTGATATGAACAATGAATTTTATGAGCTTTAAGTTAATAAATAGAATATGACCTCCCTGAAGCAATACAAAATAATTACGGATACATTAGATAACTGTTGAGATAAACTCAAACTGGTTCTGGCATTAGTTGAAGTCAGTGTGAAAACTAATAAATATGTCTGTTGGTTTTTTGTTTTTTTGTTTTGTATTGTCAGCATATTGCTACTTAATGACTTTTAGAGTAGGTCAACTGAAAAGTGGTTTCTTTCACACTTACGTTACTATCAGGCTTTTATTTCCTTTGTCAGCTGTTATTTCCAAACTCCAGCAGTTGTGGACATGACTTTTGATTTATATACTATGGGCATCAATGATTATTTACTAAGCACAGCACAGATGATTTAGAAAAGTTGTTCTTTTTTATGATCACACTGTCATATCTCAAATTCCATAAGAAGGGAATGATGTTTTATCATTACAAAAATATTGTTGTTTGCCTTGCTAGCTTTCATTAAATGTGCTTTTCAACTGAAATGCATAAACTTGGGAAAAGTAACTCAAGATTTCAACTGGAAAATTACTGTCTCTGGGGCACACCCTGTAGGCTCTTGCACCCAGGAGTAAATACTCAGGTGAGGAATCCCATTTGACCTACACGAGTAAAGTTGCTGTGAGTGCAAGTGTTTAAAGGATTGGCCCTTCAATCTGAATTTAGTCTTTTGCAGTAACGTGCATGGAGTCTGCTAGATCTGCTAAATGCAACTGAATTGGAGAAAAGGTCTGAATCGTGTTTATCTTTTGCTGAGGTCACCATAGCAATGTTCTGAGAGTATTTTTTCCATTTCATTCTGTCAGCATCAAAAGAAAAGCTTTATTTGTCTGTACCTTAAAGCCTATCAATTTAACACATTTACATCATATTCAACTATGGCTTTGTCTGGGCTACAGCTTGGTCAGTATATGGGAAGACTGAAAAAGGATGGATGCACTGCTGGTGATTATTAGTAGTCAGCAAACTAGATAAAGAAATATGATGATTTTGTAGGATGAAGACCTAACGTACATAGCTCAGACAGAATATGTCGTCATCCTCTTTCTTCCTGATGCCAGCATGGGGTGGGGTGGAGGTGGTACCCCCCCCCCCAGACCTGTTGGCCCCGGGCTCCACTCCCCTCTAGGGACAGCCCTGCTTGCAGAAGAGGTAGGGAGGTGTTAGTATGATTATACAATATGCTGATGAGACTTCATCTGGAGTAGTGTGTGCAGTTCTGGTCCCCATATTTAAGAGAAAGTAATTCAAACTGGAACTGGTACAGAGAAGGGCTACTAGGATGATCCATGGAATGGAAAACCTGCCTTATGAGAGGAGACTCTGGTATATAACCAGTATAATACAGAGGGGAAAATATCAGGAAGGGAGAGGAATTTTTCAAGTTCAGTGACAATATAGACATAAGAATAAATGGATATAAACTGGTCATCAGGAAGTGTAGACTTGAAATTATATGCAGGTTTCTAACCATCAGCGTGAAGTTCCAGAATAGCCTTCCAAGGGAAACAGTGGAGGCAAAAAAACCTACCTGGCTTCAAAACTGAGCTTGATAAATTTATGTAGGGGATAATATGATGGGACAGCCTGGAAGGCCACACAGGAGCGGCAGAAGCTGCGCCATAAGCCAGTTGGCCCTATCCCCCCCCCGCCCCCCCCCGGGCAGAGCAAACAGAGGTTGGCTTGCCCTGCCCCAGCCATGGGCCAGCCAGCCCATGGGCAGGGTGGATGCACTGAGCCCAGCTTCTGGCCCCAGGGCCCTGCCCCCACCCCTAGCGCCGACAGCTCCTGCCCTGCCGGTGCTGAGCAGAGCCAGATTATCGCAGGGGTTTTAGGGGCTGGAGCCCGGAGGCCCCTTTTTGTCCAGGGCCTGGGGCTTAAGCCCCTGTGATAATCCAGCCTTGCCTATAATGTGTGAATTGTCACAGAAATGAACAGCTAATGACATCTGTCTGATGGGGGGAAGAAAAACACTTACAAAGCTACGTTGCCCTAGAAGTATATGCTAACATTTTCTCATGTGCTTTTCCAGTAGCTGCACTGGAATGCCCTCGATACAGGAACACGTCATAGGCTGCCTCCCTGCTGTGCCAAGATGTGTGAACATAAGGCATCCCTGCCAGACACAAGGACCAGAGTGCCCATGGGTGGGCTTTAACTGCCTGTATGAGTTTGTAAATCAGACTTGGGATGGAAGCACTCCCTTTTACCCTCACAAATGTTATGGATCCTGCATCAGGCGACAATTATATGAATGACATTGCCACACTAGTATCCAGACAAGTTCAGGCAGTGCCAATGAGATTTTGAACTACTAAAACCACATTCCATGAACATGAGGCAGTTACTAAGTTTGTATCTGAATTCCCTTTTTCCAGGGTAATTGATATTGGGAGATGTTTGCAGGAGCTAACTTGGAATAGTATGTGAGGTTTCACAAAATAACAATTCTCTCAAATAATAATGAACCATATTGTTTTTGGAGAATAAAGTTCCTTCGTCCCCCTCTAAGCCTTGCAGAATGAGTGAATAGTAACCTTTTCAGTTCACTTACTCCCTCATCCTTTTTGGTGGGCAAAGCCTTGGTATATAGGGTGCCTTCAGAGGCCTCTGCACAGTTTGGAAACCTCCATCCTTGGAAATCCAGCTATTTATTCTTGTGCTTTTCTAATGGCAACTACCCATGGGAAGATCACAGTATTAATTGCCTCAAAAACCTGCACTACTCCAATCCTGACTGCGGACTACCCCAAACTTAAGCATTTTGCAGTGGAACTATAGCTGACAAATGTTGCCAGCTTCCACAGAGCAATACCCACTCACTTCTACACTGATATGGCTTCCCCGGATCAAGTTTTCTTGAGCTGAATATTTGGCGCAAGCACCTCACGCAGCTCCATGATGGTCATTTCCAAGTTCTAAACCCATTGCTAGTCATCCCAGGTTTCCAAAACAATGTGATCCTACTACACTGTACCAATTCTCCTACACCAAAAGCAATGGTCCATCCATGGGCATACCATGGCAATATCAGCATTCACCATATCAGTACCATATGAGCTGAATTAATTGTCGTCGACCTTCAAGGTCAGCCATCTTTGATGCACAATAAATTCTACCGAATTCCAACCAGCATCCTGCTGATCACCTACTCCACTGCATAAATGTGTCCACAATAAGGAGCAGAAGATATACTCCATGTCTTCTACCCAGTTAGGCAAGGTAGAGATATGAGCAGAAGCTACTATGGTGAAATGTGTGATGGCAGGAGACAATGCAAACACCACACAGTAAACCAGTTCCTAGATTGTCTCCCCGTGATACACAAAACCCTGGGATATCACCCCTGAAATGGAAGCACTAATGTCTCGCAGCAAAGAAAGCAGTGTGGATGTGAGTATTCTAATGAAACAGCATTATACTCGTATTCAGAGCAACGTATGTAGAACATGTGCACATGTGAATAGTCAAACAACTGAGTATGCCCACTAGTGTAAACACGGCTTTTGAAGCAACTGAGGTTATTCATATTGGAGCTGCTTACCACCTGAAGGTAATCTCCATCTGAGAGGAGGCAGATACTTCTCTGCTGAGATCCACAACACTGGAATCCTCACTTCCACCATATACCCCAATGTGCGATTATAGAATTTTCACCAACTGAAGAACAAGACTACTTTTGTTTCCTTTCTTGATTTATATGGGAGAGTGGTTGTTTTATTTGTTGAGAGCTGAAAAGTTGAAAAGTGGGTTAGCAGGAATTTCAGTTTCACTGCTCCTGAACTTCAGTAGCTTAGGAATATTGCCCCCTTTTTGAAAAAAGCCGTCACGTTTTTAGCTGTATTTTGTTAAGAACCCAAATGGTTTGGAGGAAGGGGCATGTTGTAAGTAAAAAGATTATACTGTTATAGTTTATTATTATTAAGATGTTCTTATTGATTAAAAGGTTTTACCAAAAATTCTTTATTTGGGTATCAAGAATGAGACAAGCAGATACTACTCTCCAGTATATCGTGGATTCTTATATTTGACTGACAGTGCATGACTCTCTGTAGTCTTTGGTCTCTTAGGCTATGTCTACACTAGAAAAGTTAAGTCGACTTTAATAATGTCGACTTAAAATCGACCTTATTAAAGTCGACTTAACAAGTGGCAACACTTTAAGTCGACCTAACTGCCCTTAGGTCGACTTAACAAAGTGGACTTATGCGTCCACACTGGGCTTAGGTCAACCTAAGGAGGCTTAAGTCAACCTAATGAGTGGTAGTTATTAAATTGATTTAAGCTTTCATTAAGTCGACTTAAGGAATTTCTTGATTTGACTTCCAGTTCATAAGTAAGTTCATGGAGAAAAAATACAAGATGCTAAAGACTGCTTTGACCTGCAGAGAAAGGCATAACAAGAAGTAAAGTCTGGAAGTTAAAGCTTGAGAAATTCAAATTAAAATAAGACACACAGTTAGCAGCAAGGGTGATTAACCATTGTAACAATCTATCAAATGCAGTGGAGGATTTTCTCCCTCTCCATGCCGTCACATCAAGAATGGGTATCTTTCTGGAAAATACGCATTAGTCAAATGCAATATGTAGACGAAAAGAGGACAGACTAGACGATTTAAAGGTCCTTCTGGCCTTAATATATATTATTTTAGTTATCATAGATTTATAGACTATAGAGATGGAGGACCTGCAGTTTCTGCATTATTATAATTTTTTCCTTAACAAATATATGTTTAGAATAGGCACTGTATATGACTTACTGACAAATATCCCAACTAATTCATTCTCATCATGAGTTCTGACACACTGCATTATACAATAGCATTTTTTGATATGCCACGTATACTGTACAATGCTATATAAATTAACATAAATGGAAATTTTGAGGAAATCATTTCAATTTAAATACCGCCCACATGCAGCAACTAACCAAATGGATTACTAAAGGTAATAGCAAATTTCTGTTTTTTTTTCATTGATGGACACTAGATGCCAGCACTGAAACATTTCAATTGGTTGGATTATCCACAGAAAGCACACATTGATCTGGTCAAATTCAGGCCAAATTCTGGTCAAATATCTTGAAACAGAAATTGCTAGTAGCTTAAGTCATTCATTTATACTGAGCATAAAGAAAGTCAAAATATTACAAGATGCAATAAATTTAAATTTCAACAATTTCTACCCAATGATCAAACTCAGCCTAGATCAGTCCACATTGGAGATCCACTTTCTGGACACTACAGTACAAATAAGAGATGGACACTTAAATGCCACCCTATACCGGAAATCTACTGACCACTATAGTTATCTATATCCTTCGAGCTTTCATCCAGGACACACCACATGATCCATTGTCTACAGTCAAGCCCTAAGATACAACTGCATTTGCTTCAGTCCCTCCAACAGAGACAGACACCTTCAGGATCTCTATTGGGCATTCTTAAAACTATATTACCCACCTGGGAAAGTGAGGAATCAGATTGACAGAGCCACATGGATACCCAAACGGATACCCAGAAATCAACTTCTACAGGACACACCCAAGAAGAAAACAACAGAATGCCACTGATCATCATTTCAGCCCTCAACTCAAACCTCCGCAACACATCATCAAAGATCCACAGCCTATCCTACAAGATGATCCCTTATTCTCTCAACCCTTGGGAGACAGACCACTCCTCATTTACAGAGATGCCCTACAACCTTAAATGGATACTCAAGAGCAACTACAGACCATACAACAGGAACACTAAGGCAGGCACATATCCCTGCAACAAACCCCACTGCCAACTTTGCCCACGTATCAACACTAATGAAACCATCAGAGGACCTAATCAAAACAGCTACTCCATCAGGGGCTCATCCACTTGCTCATCCACCACCGAGATATATGCCATCATGTGCCAACAATACCCCTCTGCCTTACACATTGGACAAACTGGACTGTCTCTGTGCAAAAGAATAAATGGACACAAATCTGACATCAGAAATGGCAGCATTCAAAAATCAATAGGGGATCACTTCAGTCTCCATGGTCACTCTGTGAAAAACATCTGTCACAGTTCTTAAACAGGCTAATTCTAAATCAAATCTTCAAAGAGAAACTACAGAGTTAGAATTCATATGCAAATTTGACACTATTAACTTGGGTTTGAAGAAAAACATGGGCTGGCTTACTCATTACGAACAGTGATTTTCACCTCTTTCAACCTTAACCACTTTCTGATATGTTGTTCCACACTGTTTGAATCTATACAACTGGTTTGTTCTGCTGAAGTAATCTGACCTGATGCAGTGAAGTGTAATCACGGGATTTATCTTTCCCTCTCATACTGTAAGTTTTCCATTTTCTAGTATCTGATGAAGTGGGATTTCTCCCACGAAAGCTCTTATGAAAAATAAATTGGTTAGTCTTTAAAAGTGACAAAGGACTTCTTGTTTGTTTTAATAAATGTATTGACTGTGCTAAATTCTGGTAACAAAGCTTGTAACCATACTACTCGAACTTACAGATTTTCGTAAAGATTTTATAAATAAATATGAATAAATAGAAACAGCTTGTAAAAGTCTGAGTAATTGGACAATTCCTGCTGCCAGTGAAATAAATGATAGTTTACCATTGATTTTGATTAAGTCGACTTAATGAAAGTCCAGTGTGGACGTGGAGTAATTTAGGTAGACTTAAATGTCCTTAAGTTGATCTAAATTGCTAGTGTAGACATACCCCTTGTGCTTATATGTGTTTTAGTTTTGGACCAATCAAATAACTTCACAAGAGGACTTCACTGGTTAATTTCTCTCTCTCTCTCTCTCACACACACACACAGTTACTTTCTTCTGTTGGGAATGGTACTTGCAATTTTAAAGATAACACCTCTTCTCCTATTTAGGCTCAAACTTCAGAAATAACATGTAAAAAATCCATCACAAACGTAATTTAATGTGATTGAGTTTGTAATAGTATAGAGATGCTTTCACTCTTTACAGGGCTTCATGTAAATATTCTTCAGTTTTGATCCACTTGATTTCAGAGCAGGGGGAACTGTTAGTTTGCTATATTCACCTGGACCACAATGGGTTCAAGGATTCTCTGTTTTAAGACTGAGCTTGATGCTTTTACATAGGGGATGATATGATGACCCATCCACAACTGCTAGCAGCAAATATATCAAACTGCTGGAGAAAGTCTCTAGATGGGAGGGCTCTGAGTTACTACAGATAATTCTTTCCTAAGTATCCATGTGCTTTGTCTTGTCCACATGCTCAGGGTCTATCCTAATCACCATATTTGGGGTCAGGAAGGAATCTTTCCTAAATCAGATTGACAAAGGCCTAAAGGTTCTTTTGCCTTCCTCTAAAACATGGGGCTCAGGACACTTGTTGATTCGAACTAGAGTAAATGGTAGATTCTCTGCAACTAGAAATCTTTAAATCATGATCTGAGGACTTTGGTAACTCAGCTAGAGCTTATGGGCCAATACAGGATGTGAATAGATGGGTGAGACTCTGTGGCTTGCAGTATGGAAGAAGTGAAATTAGATGATCATGATGAGCTCTTCTTGCCTTAAAAAGCCTATGAGTCCAAATAAATGGCTGATCTTCCTGGCCGCTGTTCTGGATCTAAGATAAATGAACCTGGAACCCTGAGAAAACCCCAGTTATGGATTCTGAAGGACTAATGCCTGGACTGGAGTTGAGGAGGCCTTTGATAAGCTTTCTAGTATGCACATAGGTTCTTTTATAGTTTTAATATCTTTTCCCAATAATAACTTTACCTTAAGAATAAATGTGCTTGCTTAGCAGAGGCTGTGTGTTAATATATAACTACAGTAACACACTGGCCATAAACCTTAGAGAGAAAGCAAAGCATAATTACTGACCTAGGGATATTGCAGTGCAAGGCAGAATGCCATGCAGCCTGAAAAATCCCAGTCAGAAGGAAGTAAGACATGGGATCTCAACCCAAGAAAGGTGACAGCTGAGAGGCAAATCATTAAAATGCACTTAGTGGACCATGGAAACTGAATACAGGTGTAGTTACCCTGAAACTGTGACACCAGGTTCCTCTGAATATTTTGCACATCTCTATAAAGCAAAGTAAATCTGTCCATTTAATGAAAACTCTTCAGGGTAAGGAGATGGGACTGTCTATTTAAGATTGAGTTTGACTGTCTGTGTTCATAGAGAGCTAAATATTAAAAGGTCCCTTCTCTGAATGGAGCCACTGTGGGCTTTTGTTTTAAAAGTATTAGTAATATTATGCCCCCAATATTAGGCTTGATTAATATAATCTGTTCAAAGTACTGTATTCCTTCTCTCTTGTACAGCTATCATTTCTTTCTTTCAGTCAAGTTTCCCTTAGACGGAAACATTCATCTCTCCAGTTGTCCAAGGAGTCATCTACTTTCACAATTAAGCTGACATGGCACGATCATTAATCTCTGCTTTATTCCTGTGTTTATTGCAGCTCTCAGCTTCACAAAAGGAAACCAATCACACTGACAATTTCTCCAGTTAAATAACAATCCTTTTTTTTTAACTAACTACTAAATCTTTTTGACTTTCTTGCTCACCCACGAGTTTTTGCCTTTCAATCAATTTATCACTTGTTCTAGGGTAGAGTCATTAATATGATATCATCCTTCAAGAAACAACATCTCTTAGATATCTTTAAATCCATTGAAATTGAAAACAAATTCTTGAAAACCCCTCAGTCTATAGACTAATTCACATATATGCAGTACAGATACAATTATTTATTATTCATTGTAATGGACACATCCTGAAAAAGATAAACAATGTTTAAATGAATAAAGTTAAAGTTCAAATTAACTCTGATGAAAAAAAAATGTTGCAAACTGGCTTACTTATTTATAATCTGCCTGATCCTTAAAATTCATGGAATCTAGAGATATTAAATAGAGTCAGCTTTGATGTAAATAATAACTCTGTCTGATTTAAGAACTGTGAAAATAAGAAAGAGAAAACTAAAGGCAAATATAGGATTCCATACTTACCAAATGGAAATGCAGCAGCAATTTGACTTCTTCAAATGTTTATATGGCAACATGAGAAAGGCATGCTGAAAAAGAGTTCCTATCAGAAGACAACCCTACGTAGGAACCAGGAAATCAGAGGTGGTGATGCTTCTTTGCATCATCACAGCTATTGTTAGACTGCAGATTAGTTTAATAATATGAATTGTGAATGGTATTTGCATGTTTTCATGGCTTTGAGTATTGATGAATGTAACAATTCTTGATTTGTGGGACTCCTTTATAAGGTTTCTATGCTTCCACTAGAAATAAGAAAAACCAGTGCAGATACAATAAGTAGTAACTGCCACTGTCCTTTAAACTGGCTTTTAAAGTTCTAAATATTGAAAACTCCTTCATGTGAGACTCTTTCCTTCCAACCTCTGAGTAGCACTAGAATTTCTAAGAAACTATGAGAGAGACCACTGCTCTTTTGGCATTCACAGACAAGATCAAAGTTGAAAATGGCAGAAGTTTTCTTGCGAGACATCCACTCCAAGGCTATGTCTACACTTGTTAATTTAGGTCGACTTAGCATGTCCACACTATAAAATTAAGTCGACTTAGGGGGGAACTTACAAAGTCAACCTAGAGCATCCACACTGGATGCCTAGGTCAACTTCTAGGGGCTAGGTGGACCAGGGAGAGGTCCATGGTGGCAGGGGGGCACCCCTTGCCAATTGCCAGGGGCCTCAGCCTTTGCCCCATTGTACCAGTTTGCTTAAGTCGACTTAAAGAAAATGTACTGTAGACGCAGAGTAAATTAAGTTGACTTAAGCAAGTTTAAGTTGACTAAATTTACAAGTGTAGACGCACCCCAATTGTGCAAATGATAGAGATATACATAAGCTATGAAGCATTCCAATTTTTGAATGCCTATTCAAATCACTTGCATGGAAGGACTTTTGTCTCCTTGGAACCTACAGGCTCTACTGTAAACACAAATCTAATAAATAATAAACCAAAATGTTGAGGTTTACTCTTACAGTTTGTAGATGGCTTAGGACACTATTCCTGAGAACCTATAGCTGAGTAAAGCAGTTCCTGGACAGGTCTGAAATTGAATTTTACTGGTAGAATGAACAGCTTTTGAAAGGAATAGCCAAACAACCGGCATTTCTTCAAGATCTTACTGCTTATAAAGCCAGTTAAACAAAACTTGTAAGACAATCAGTGACAGTGCTATCTGGTGACTGCCCAAATGTTACATGGGGAACAGGAAGAAGCCAAAACAAAGCCCAGGAAGAGGAGAATCTGAAGGTGGAGTGGACCGAAGGAAAGGAAGTAACAAAACTCAGGGAGGAAAGCAGAAACCTGAGAGAACTGTAAAATGTATTCCAAGAGTAGGGGCACATTCATGATTTCAGCTTCTGGTTAAGCCTGTCAGATGTGTTACAGAAAACAAAGTAGGGGGTGGCGATAGAAAGAATAAGAAAAAATGTGTGAAACACAAAAATAAATAATACTTTAACATAATCTAGGAGCCATCAGGAATTATGCCTAGGAATTATGCCAAAGGGAATTTAAACAATTACAGAAATAGAAATTAAATAATATTTTGAATTCCTTTAATTCCAGGTTGAGATTGCTAATATTGCTGAAGCGTTGGTATTGGCTGAAAAAGAGTCAGATGACCAGTCAACATGAAGGGTTTATCCTTGTAAGATGCTGAGGATTCTGAGCCCAATCAAACAAAGCATATAAGGACATGCTCAATTTTAAGCATCTGAATCAATTGAATTACTCACATGTCCAACATTAAGTATGTGCTTTTCAGTGGTGTCACTCAGAAGTTTAAATTTAAGCATGTAATTAAAGTGCTTTGCTGAATCTAAGCCAATCTGCGCAGTACCTTGCAGAATCAAGTCCAATTTCCATAAGCTGCAACACATTTTTCCAATGAGCAGTCTATTTCTAGAGAAGTGCTGTTGTGTAGATAGGAAATGTGACTGCCCAAAGGCTGAAATACCCAAAGCCTGCAGGTCTGGGAATGGAATATCTGTTGGCTACTATTTCAATTTAAGAGGCAAGAGTCCTTCCTCTACAAACTTGACCTCTAGTCAGTTCATAAACATCAATAACAAGAAAAAGGAATGAAAGAGAAAAATGGCTCTGAATAAAAAAAATGTAAAAAGCTAAAGACAAGGGGTTTGGAGAGACAGTACCAGTCAACTCCCACTAATTCAGTTTTGGCTGATGCACTGGAATAACCTGCTGAATCTGTGAGATCTAGACTCCTAAGAGCTGTTATGGTAAATCTATCTGTGACTTTCCTTTTTCACTATGCTTGACATTTTTTGAGGCTGAGCTGTGGCAGTGCAGTGCAATGGCAAGATGGAGTTTGAGAGAAACACTGTATACACATGAAGAATTGAAAAGTTGAAATTACAAAGTTATATTGTAGCTTACTATAGATATGAAGTAGTATTGTAGTCAGGTCAGCCCAAGGATATTAGAGAGAGAAGGTGGGTGAGATATCTTTCATTGGAATCTAGTCCAGGGGTTGGCAACCCCCGGCACGCGTGCCACAGCTGGCATGCGGGCCGAGCCTGAGCGGCACGCGGAGCCAGTCAGGCTTCCCCGCTGGCTCCACAAAATGCATGGCCAGCAGCTGCGGTGCGCGGCTGAGGGTCCCTGCTGGCCCCGCCCCTTTGCTGGATGCCAGGAGGGGAGGGGAGCGGAGCGGGTTGTGTTGCGTCGCCCCGGCCCGCCCAGAGCCACGCCGCTGCCGGCAGGGCAGAGCCGGCCCCGGCCATCGCCGGCAAGGGGGTGGGTTGGGTCAGCCCGGCCAGAGCCACCACTGCCGGCGGGCAGCTTCTGGTTCCTGGCCTCGGCTCCTGCTGGCAGCAGCGGCCCTGGTGGGCCGGCCCGACTCACCCTCTTGCCAGCCATGGCCGGGCCCGGCTCTGCCCTGCCGGCAGCGGTGCAGCTTTGGGAGGGCCGGGGCGACGTGACCTCGTCTGCTCCTGCCATCCAGCAAAGGGGCGGGCCAGCAAGGGCCATCAGCCCCACGCCGCCCCTGCGGGCAGGATCCGGCCCCAGGCCAAGGACCGGAGGCCAGCTGATACTCAGGCTCCGGGCCCGGCTGGCAGGGCACCTGGTCTGGCCCCGCCCCCTTTTGACCCCGCTTTGGGCACCTGCTGAGGGTGCAGTGGGTGGGGCTGGCACAGGGGCCGGCAAAGATTGCCGGCCCCTGATCTAGTCTTTGTAGACATGAAATCAGCTGAAGTTCTATGATAAGATACCACACAGGATTTCAGGCAGCTTGTTGTGATTCAACAAAATAAAACTGGCATCTGATGAGTGTCTTGATCATGACTTCGTGACCTAAAGAAAACTGTTTATTTCTATTTCTTTTTGGCTTTATCTGAAGGATATTCAATTACTTGAATCACTGCAGTAAGTTGCAAATGATGTATGAAATGAAAAATCTGTATTCATCCATTGTTGAGAGAAAATGCAGAGTGTGCTTTTCAATCACTTTTGAACTGTGCTATTTGCTGTAATGCTAGGCATAGCCATGTTAAGAAAAGCCATCCAACTTGTATGTGCATGCTCACGCATACGCAAGAAACCACTTATTGGGAATTTCTTATATGCAGTGAAACTATCTACAGTAAAGTAGCGTGAAAGTCCCAAATTGTTCCAATGCATTGCAATTTTCCGGTAATTCTAGTTATGGTGAACCTCTGCATAAAGTGAAATTAAAGTGAATAAAATGCCTGTGTAAGCAGTTTGTCCTGTGCCATAGACTATGCCATGCATTTTGATATATGGGTTATGCTGTACATCAATTTCCATTAGAACTCTCTGTCTGCACACGCTGACAAACTTTCCATGCTATGTCTCTGCCCAAGGGTGACTGAAAAAAAAAAAAAAAACGACCATCCCTCCCCCTCCCCTTTCAGTCTGTTGCTGAGTTTCGATACAGAGCAGTGGGGTTCTCAACTGATTTACCACTGTGGGCCACATATGCATTTCTGAGTTACGTGGGCCACACACACACACACACACACACACACACACACACACACACACACTATACATATATATATAGTGCTGTACTGCAGGGAGCTGTGTACAGTGTGCAGCTCTGTGCCTGAGTGCCTTTCACCTGTCTCCTCTTGTCTGAGATGGGGGCAGAGCCCTGCTGGAGGCTGTCTAGCTGGTGTGTCTGTGCATGGATGAGCAAGCACTGACCTCCAGCTGGAGGTAGTAACTATGGTGCAGCTGGGGTAGCGGGGGTACTGCAAGCCCCTCTCAGTGCAGGGGGTACCAGGAGTGTGCACTCAGACTCACGCTAAGGGTCACTGCTGTGGAAGGCACTAGAACCCTGGAGCACAGATTGCATGGAAAGAGGAGGGGGAGGGGCCTCCTCCCCACCCTGCCTGCTGCAGCTGCCTTGATATGCACATCCCTACTTTAAAATCAGAAGGGACCAATATGATCATCTAGTCTGACCTCCTGCAAAATGCAGGCCTCAAGAGCCCACCCACCCACCCACTCCAGCAATAGGCCACCAACCTAAGACTGAGTTATTTACCTCCTTAAATAATGATTTAAGGACTTTAAAATACAGAGAATTCACCAGTAGGTGAGCCATGCCCTGTGCTACAGGGCCCGTAGCCAAGTATCAGTCAATTTCCAAAATAGGCTAATTATACCATCCCCTCCATAAATTTATCACGCTCAGTTTTGAAAGCAGTAATGGTTTTTGCCCCCACAACTCCCCTTGGAAGGCTATTCCAGAATTTTACTCCTCTAATGGTTAGAAACCTGAGTCTAATTTCAAGCCTAAATTTCTTGATGGACAGTTTATAACCATTTGTTCTGGTGTCCACATTGGTGCTTTAATCAAATAATTCCTCTCCCTCCCTGATATTAATCCCTCTGATGTATTTATAGAGAGAAATCATATCCCCCCTCAACCTTCTTTTGGTTAGGCTTATGTTTTTGGCTCTGTGTCAACTCTGACTGAAATAACTGCATTGATTTACAGTTGGCTCATGTTCTGAAGGTTATCTTTGCAGCATCCAAGGGAAATGTACCACTTTACCAAAATGTCAAGAGATGACTTAGTCTAAAGGACGGGGCCCTCAGAAGCATTCTGTATGATCCATTAAATAGTTTCTAAAGCTTTCCCAATAACTTTATTCTTGTTATTAATCTTTTAATTAATAATAAAGTCATCAGGGATATTTCTGAAATTGAGTGAACACTTCTGAAATTTTTGCTTTAGCATTCTTAGCTGTTTCAGTCAACTTATTAATCAATAGAACTATATCTTGTGAACTTTAAAGAAACTCCCAATTTTAATTATTTTTCATAACTGCTCATGTTCTGAACTTATTATTTTATTCCAAGAAATTTGATCTCTTATCTCCTAAAGCCCTTATGTTTCTCCTTCATTCGCAATGAAGGATGGCAAACAATTAACACTGGTACAATGGCTACAGTATTTCATTTTCTTCTCTCTTTACTTCTCTGTAATTAATTTACCAAGACCAGTCTGCCACTCGTAATTTGTCAATGAAATATATGCGAAATCTTGGCTGTTAACCCAAATATGTTGTGATATTTGATGCATGTTCTTCCTTTTTACTTGCTGTAACTTTATGAACCATCATGTCTACCCAAAGCATTCATTTCTTCTCTCTTTATATAAACATATTTCTACCTTATTTATGACAACTAGAACTAGTTATTGAACAAGTTATTGAACTGAAAGTAAATTTTAGTTCTTTTAAATGTTTCTTGGATACTTTCTGCTTTTCAATAACAAAAAATCTTAAGCAGTTGAGTAAATCCTGACTAACCAAATCCACAGTATACAAACCTTTATATCTAATGAACAGCAGTGTTTCCTACCTCCCTGCTGACTCCATTCACATTGGCTACGTCTATACTGGCAAGTTAGTTCGAATTAAGGGCTTCCTTAATTCGAACTAATAACTTTGAATAGGGCAATAGAAGTAAGGCTTAATTCAAACTAACTAGTTTGAATTAACCAATGTGGCCATGTTAATTCGAACTAATTTCTTAGTTCGAACTAACCGGCCCATTGAAATCAATGGGGATCGCTAATTTGAACTAAGCAAGTGCCACAAATGGCACTTGCTTAGTTCAAACTAACTTTTTCTAGTTCGAAATAAGCTAATTCAAACTAACTAAAACTAGTTTGAATTAGTTAGCTCGAACTAACTAATTCGAACTAGTTTTAGTAAGTGTAGACATAGCCATTGATTCCAGAATCATACCCGCTCCTGACCTAAATCACTTTGTTGTATCCAGAGATGTTCAGATAATCAACATTCCCACAGGAGCAGGGAAATATTGGAATTGTCATTCCCATATGATACAACTATTCTGGTGCCCTATTTCTGAGTTCTCTAGATCCAATGGCTTCTGAAGAAGGTGCAAAATCCCCTTAATAGACAATTACAGAGTAAGTTACTTTAATGGTTCCTCCCTCTCAAGTCTAGAGGGAGCCTATTCTGCCAAACTACAGCAAGCTGCAACAGTCTGGGCTCTGCCCTCTGGGCGGGGCAGAGTGAATAAATAGTCTATTGCTCTCAGCCTGTTGACTGGAGCAAGCAACAACTGTCTGGTGCAGGCCTTCTAACCTAAAGTGGGTATGCAATCAACCCCAGCGGTGGGGCAGCTGCAGGGGAACCAGTCCGACCCTACTCCCTTGGGTCCCAGCCCAGGGCCCAAACATTCATGGGGAGAGATAAGGTCATTGCCTTGTGATCTGGCAGCAAAACTGAACCAATGTCTGGTTTCCTGGGCTACTTCTTACCCAGCTCTGCTGGGATCACTCCACCGGCACCTGCTTTAGCTCATAAGTTTGCAGTCAGGCAGCACTTACGCTGGTATTTCCCTGGGGCATTCCATCTCCTAGGCCTGTAGGGTATCTGGAAACCTCTGAACTTCCGACCCGCATTATTCATGCTGGGACATTACCAGAAAGCCCCAAAAAAAAGCAGTCATAGCAAGAGATGGATTTCAAAATGATTGGGTTGGACTGAGTGGGGTTAGGTTAGGTTAGGTTTGTGAGATAAATGCTATTTTGGCTATTTTTGTTCACCCAAGTCTAATTATAACCACGCCTCTTATAAATTGAGACTCTGATCATAATTAATTAACAATCTTAGGCATCAGGGAGCAATAATGTATAGCAATACTATTGTAAAATGGGCTATGAAGAGGACACATTTTTTTGCACTAATGATGTTACCCTTTCAATCTATGCTGATATAAAATAACAGACTTGATAGTCAAATCAGGTTCACCACAGCTGCATTCCCAAGAAAATCACCTCTAAAGTAACAAAAAACCAATGAATACTCAGTAACTCCATGGAGATGGACTGCTTAATATTAGCTGAAATGGGAAATTCTGGTTTTATCCTTAATATCATTTTCTTTGACATACCTATAACTGGGCTACTCTCAGCAGAGAAGTTGATTTAAAGGATTTTTAAGCCACCAGTTTCTCTTTGCTCTGAGCATGCCCCATGGATACTTCAAAGACAAGAGATATTGTGGATCTCTCCATGGTCTCTCCTATCTTTGAAGTACAACACACATGGGAAATGGTCTCAGAAAAGAATTACTGTCAGTTTTAAAATGTAGCCTTCAATGATAATTACCTCATTGATTTACTTTAATGATTTAATAGCTGGCCTTTTAAAGTGTATCAGTGCACTTTCAAAAAGGGATTATAATAAAGCTACAAAGTACACTGGAGTCCAATAAATCACCTGAATTGGGTATCATCATTAGAATTTTGACAGTCCAAACAAAAATTGCTTTACAAGGGATTATTCCTTATAGCTGCAACAGTAACTAAAATGAGTGCTAAACACAATACAGGCAACAACAAAAGACACCAAGCAAGCAAACACTGAACCACACCCTGTGCACAACCCAGTAATTGCACAGTAGTCATCATCAAGAAATAAATACCACTGAAAAACTGTTCAGCTGTCTGTGATATGGATTCTTTGCAGGGTTTTCAAAGGTCTAGGAAACTGCATTCTTCATAATGAGCATCACTGTAATAATTGTGCTATTGACTTCAAAGAGCTCAGGATTGCACTGTGGAAGCCTTTCTGTTGACTTCAATGGGCTTTGGATCTGGCCCTCAATGTGATAATTTAATCCCGGAGCCGCATAAGGACTCCCATGTATCACTCTCATTAGTATTTATTAGAGTTGCTATTTGCAGGGGAAATGTACTCTGTTAATATTCAAGGGGAAATGATCTCTCCTCACGACAATTATGTTTTAAATGAAGAGTACACAAATGATATTTCATGAAGTAAAAATATTTCTAATATTCAACTCAGCAGAAACACATTATGCACCAAAACCTTAAGCTGTACAATCTCTGGCATTTCTTCTGCAAGAATATTATCAGCATATGGCCAACGATAATGCAAGAGGAAGGATCAGAACTGATTGGTAGAAGGTTAACATGAAAAGTTTTTAGTTCTATGGAAACACAGGTGCTTGTTTTTTGCTGAAACTCTTACCTCTCCAATGCAAAGGTACCACAGTGGGACACTGGAATTAATCGCTTACTATTTCAGCAACTAATATTTTACTTTAATGACATACTCAGGAGTATTGTGACACACACATATACACAAACCTGGCTTTTCAGGGCTGACCCAAAATGCTATGACCAGACCAGATGAAGATGCACTGTCTGTGGAAATTACTAATTCTAAATGGCTATGCTTTCATTTAACAATTTGGTATTACCTCCTAACACTGCTTTTATCAAAGCTCTGTATGTTCCTCTGTTCAGCACTGAACTGAGTGCACTATTGCCAATTGATAAATAATCAGTTCCACAGAAAATACCTTTTTTTTTTTTTAAATAATTCAGCTGAAAAAAATTATTCCAAGATGAAATTTTAAATGCTATTAAAGGAACACAAAAGATAGGCATTTTTCAGGTTTGGACATTTTTTGTTCATTTTTATCTACAAAATGGCTTTTATTATAGATAATAAAATATCCTAATTTTGCATATCACTTTTACTGATATCATCGAGAGTAATTCATGAACATCCATGCACAGATTTGGCCCGATATTATTTAAATACAACCTGAACAGAAAGACAGCTCTTGAAACAATGTTATAATATGATGTATATAAGAGAAGGAATGAAAAAGACAGTGGCACATATGCACAAATAGCAGCACACGTTGCTAAGTACATAAGGACTGATCCTGAGCAATGCTTAGCAACCACAACTCCATATTGGACACAACTATTAAAGTGCTGGCTCAAGGGCTAATTATACATTTGGGATTTATAGTGTGTGGCAAATTGTCCGCTCTGCTGTGGTGGGTCCTGCACTTTGCTCTCACGTTGGGGTCAGGGCACTCCCTATTGCCCCGGCTCTGGGTGGTTGGTCCTTCTGTAGGCAAAGTGAGAGGTAAGGATATGGTGCTGGGCCCACCCTCGACTCCAAGCCCCCCTCCCAGAGGCCCTATGAATGGCAGCTATGCGCTGCTGACGCTACTAGTGACTGTGCTTCTTTCCCCTGGACTATTTTCCCCACTCTGTATCTTTTACCTTTCTCCTGGCTCTGGGCCGATTCCTCTGCTTGACTACAGAACTCCTCATACACTACTGTTAGCTCTCCTTACTCTCCAGCCCCCTCTAGCTAGAGCAACGGTTTTTATCAGGACTCTAGCTGGGCCTTAATTAATCCCAGGTGCTTCTAATTAATTTGAAGTAACTGCTGCTCAGTCTGCAAGGAGCAAGATCTGGATTATTCTAGGGCTTATATATCTCCCTTTTCAGACCCCCTTGCTGCCTTTTGGCCCTGCTGTCTCAAGTGGAAAAGATCTCTCAGGTGGGTCAGTGCTGACTTCTGCCACTTTTGATCATCTCTTGACTTCCATGACTCCATCCTCTCCTGTACATTGAGCAACACCTTAAAATGCCTTTTTATATACCTTCTTCCTGTGTCATCTCACAGCACTCTTCTACATTCCCTCCTCATCTCTCTTTATGTGTCTTTATCAACTCTCCTCCCTACAATTACCTGCCCTAAAGCGATGATTTTTCAATTTCTCTCCCCATCCCTCGGCTTATATCCTGCCCGCTATCTCTTGTTCCCTCACTGCTGCTTCCTCTTAGATATCCAGGCACCATCTCAAACTCACCCAGTCCAAAACTGAATGTCTTTAATCCTAATAACTCACCATTAGCTACTTTCTGTATCACCACTGAAAACTCCATATCCTGCCTGACTTCCAGATCAGAGATTTTGGTCTCACCTTTGAATTTAATTCTTCTATGTCTTCCTCCTTCCCCCATGAGCAGCTTTAGGTCCTGTCACTTTTTAATTTTGAGAAACTCCAAAATCAAACCTTTCTTTCCTGTCCCAACCAGTAAAACACTTGGCCAATCACTGGTCATCTCCTCCCTTGATAAGTGTAAACTTTCCCTTTCTGGCTTCTTACTCTCGTTTGTACCTTCTCCAGTCCATCCAAAATCTCAACGCTAGCCATCTTGTCCCACTGCTCTATCCACATCACTCCTCATCTATGCATATACGCCCCACCAACTCAAGCTCAAGCAATTAGCTCTATGTCTCTCACCACATCACATGCAAGGTCCCCATCAACTACAATGACTTTTCATTCCCCTCCTTTTCCCGACTTCTTCCTAATCCTCTCTCTTTACTACTCTCTCTCTTTTCTTGTCTTAATCTTGTTTCTGTGCTGCCTACCATGCTTAATCCCACGCCTGAGCACTCTCCCAGTCCTCATCCAAATACACACTCATACTCCTTCAGATCATTTTCTAACCTCCCCATCATTTCCTTTCTTCTTTCTCCTTATCCAATAACCTTCATACCCTTCATTAACTATGGTGCTGTGTCTTGTCTTCCCTTTATCCTAACTTATTCAGATTGCAAGTTCTTCTAGACAAGGACTATATCTTATCTATGCTCATAAACTGCCATGTGACTTCACAATGTCAAACAGCAAAAACATGATTAATGCATAAGGCATTCTCCTGCTTCCACTGAAATCAGTTATAAACTCCTATTCATTTTAATGAAAGTTTCCTAATGTACTGTATATTTTTGTAGTCAAATGGTAATTAAAATGTAATACCCCCAATGTTTTCTAGATAAATATTACATTATCAAAAAATTAATACACAGTCATTACAAAAGCTGAACTTTGAAACAAAATAACAATTGGTTGCTTTTTTTCATTTTCAACTAATATGGATTGAGTAATCCTTCCCATGGCAAAGATCATGTTGCTTCTAAAACAATTGTCCTGTGTCTTTGGATTATGTAAAATCAATTGCACTCCTGTCGTGCTTTGTTGTTCAATTGAGTCTGTATCACATCGTGAAGTATGGCAAGTACATTTGACCAAAAGCAACACACACCCCCAATGGCTAAATGTTTGATTAGCAAGGGCTGGTCTGTGTTCTGAAGGCATATAGGAAGGATTTATAGCTGAAATCTATCATACTGTTTGAAGACTCATAAATTATTGCAAGCTTCCCCTGTCATGAAAAAATAAAATGCACAGACTTCTGAGAAATATTAAACATGCATTTTCCTTTTCAACCACAGTTTTTCAGTATGATGCCATCAGCCATACTATGGAAGGCAAACAGTGCTGACTAGATCTTCTGTATGTTAGTGGAAATAGTGTGTGCACAGATATGCACACAAAAAGCAGAATAGACGGTTCTATAGTTTCACACATTGAGACACATTCTGTTGTGCTATTACAAAAAGAACTGGTAGCACTGTCTGTAATTAAAGTTGCCTAACAAGTTTCTACTACTGATCCTGTCAGACAGGATAGCTTGTCTTTAAAACAAATCCACTAAGGCAATTCCTTTATTTTCCTATGACCAGTTTTTCCTTCCATAGTACCTCAGAGGTGTCTCAAGTTGGACACCTAAAATTAGTGTACACTTCTGAAAGTTATCCTTAATTTCTGACCTTCCCTTCCCCAGCTATTTAACTGTGACAATGATATCACCTCATCTCACTATGTTGTTGTAAAAATAAATGAATTAATATTTATGAAGCACTTAGGGTGCGTCTACACTTACAAGTTAGGTCGACCTAGGGCTAGGGGGAGCCAGCTCCGGGAGAATGTAGGCTCCCTGCAGGGACTCGGAAGCCGTGAGCGGCTCTCCCCACAGACAGACAGCTGCGCACAGCTGGCTCTACTCTAGGAAAGCTGCTCACAGCTTCCGTGTCCCTGCGGGGAGCTGCCGAGGCTCCATCCTTTGACCTAGGCAGTCGACTTAGAGAGTCTTGTGTAGACTCTCTAAGTTGACTTAATAAGGTTGCCTTTAAGTCAACTTAACAAAGTCAACTTAACTTTATAAATGTAGACATAGCCTTAGATAGTATGCTGGGGTCTGTATAGTGTAGATTAAATAAGGCCTATTGAATAAAAGGGATACAAAGAAATATTGAATAACTACCCATGCACTGAATGATGCAGGACTCTTGTGGGGAAAAATTGTATGTGATCATGTAATTAAGACCACATTGCATGAGCAATCTTCTTTCTTGCATATTGTAGTTTTTAAATGCTTACTTTTCAACTTTAAAGTTGTTTCAACTTAAGTTTTAATATAGATTGTTGTTTTATTTAATTTAAAATCAGTATAAAGTTTTCCAGATTTTCTCTGTGTACATGAAATCAGAATTTGGCCTATTGTACTTAGTCCCCAATTTAAATTAGTTGTGCTGAGTGATAGGAAGTGTGACAGATAAATTGGAATTAGAACACTTACGAAAGCTCATGCGATAAATAAATCTGTTAGTCTTTAAAAGTGCCACAGGACTCTGTTATCTTTCAAAGGATCCATCCTGCAAGATGCCAATCACTCTCAGCACCCATATACTTCAGTGGAACATACCTCTTGCAGGATCAGAACCAAAATCTTCAAACACATTCTGATTTCTATGTAAAAGCAAACAAAGGTGGCCTTAAAACAGTGAGAAACAGAGAAACACAGTGGTCACCCTACCAGTTCACTAAGCTACATCAGACAGTATCATACAGCTATTTACCAAAAGCAAACAAGATTTTAAAATAATTATTTTGGACACAGAAGTAACAAAAAAAACCTCATTTAACATCTTAACATATTCATTTACAGGACTTACAGGTAATTTACAGGTAATATATTCAGTGTTATTTCTGGGAATGTACTAGTGCTAGAAACATTGACTGCTCAGCATTATGTCTGTTTCTGGAGAAATTACATTTACATTTCAGCAATTTCATAAATGATGTTACAATACAAAATGTTGTGGTACACACATGACCCAGTCTCACTGTGGTATCTGCAAATAGACAATGCCACTGTATTTAATTTCCAGACATCTACTTATTAATAATAGAAAAGGTATTATTTAGTACACAAAAGTAGTGTGTGGATAACTGTACAAATGGGCAACAAACTGACAGCCTCCTGAAATATTCATAGAATCATAGAAACTGGAAGGGACCATGAGAGGACACGGAGTCCATTCTCCTGCTCTCATGGCAGGACCAAGCACCATCTTATTGCCATATTACTGTCAACAAAGCTAGAATAAACTGTTGGTTCAATTCTTTCTCAATTCCCATTTTACCAAGAAAATCTAGTCAATTTAATTCTTTGACAAATACGTACTTTTATGTTGTAATTTGTCCTCATTAAATTGTGCCTAGCATACATACATAAAATAAAATATCTTAAATGAAATAATTAACATCGGTTGAATAATATTTCTGAATAATATATTCAGTGAAGTTTTCCCATCAGTCATCAATCTAATTATCATCAGATAAGTGCCAGAGAATGGCACTGCTCCAGTTTATACCAGCTGAGGATCTGACTCTGTAAATGTATTCATTATATGACTAGTTTAGAAATAATAAAGCCTTTAGTAGAAGCAATTAACTTTAATAACAACTAGCTCTTATAGAGCATTTTCCATCAGTAGATCTCAAAGCACTGAACAACAGAGGTTAGAATCATTATCCCCATTTGACAGATGGGGGAAAATAAGCCACATTAGGGGAAGAGATATGTGCAAGATCACACAGAAGAGCAATGGCAGCCAACCTAGTGCTTTATCTGTTAAGACCAGAAGATGCTGAGAAAGTCAGTAAAATAATGAAGCTTGATTACGTGTAAAAGAATAGAAGCAAAACATATTGGTATAACTAAGAACACCTCAACTGTATGATGAATGTCTTGATAACTATTCTAATCACTAACATCCTAGCACCAATGCAGAGAATTAAAATAAAGCAATTAACATAGTTTTATTGCCTCATGCATAGCTCTGAGAAACAGTGCTAAAACAGGCATTCAATATAATAAATGGCATAAATTGAACTGACATGTTCACTTCCTTTTGGTATTATTAAAATATTCCTTTTACATGTTCTGCTCACGTCCAGTGTGTATGTCTTAGGTGTTTTAAACAAATGCTCTGGACAGCAGAATTTTTTTTAATTGATTATGTAATCTGAGTTGATAAACTAATCTTCCAACTATACTATCAATATGGTAGAGGGGGGGAAAAGAGCATTCTCAAACTATTAAAATGGTGGTGAGAACTGGACATTCTGCTCTACATCACAACTTTAAGACCGAAACTCATATTCCACCATGGATGGAAATATGGGGAGACAATAAATTAGCATTTGGGGGAAAAGTTCAAGGTTTACCTATCCAGCCATTTAAGGAGCAGAAAGAGTTTCCATTCAGTTTTCCTCATCTGGGAAGTTAATGGCTTGAGCATGAGGCTACAGCAAGAATAAGGGGTAAAGTGGGAATCATATGAGTATCTTCATGGAACCTCAGTGAGTACAAATGTTCTCAGGAAAGGAAAAATCCTTGACTCGTTAACTGTTAACTATTGAATACAGTACTAACGTTACTTGAGGTTATCTGAACCCAAAGCTATGGTAACTAATATGTTTTCCAGGTAGTGTTAGGACATAAATCAATGAGACACAGCTCATTAATCTGGTAAATGATTGGTACACACAAGAGCACTTCCATTTCAGAATCCTTGTTTTTTTCTGAATACTAAGCATACATCAAAACTAGCAATATTTTAGAAACACATAGATATAGTTACCCAAAATCTGAGGTACTATCAAGTGGCAACAACAAGATTCCAGTGGTCAGTCTTCTTCCTAACTGATGAGGAGGCAGCTGTCAGACTTCACGCTCATAGAAATCCTCTCAAATGAGCTTCCAGGCTTCTCTAAAATACATTCTTTAATTAATGCTTTTACATGTAATTCAAAATAAAGCATAATTCAAAGTAAACCCATTATAAGCTGACCATTTCCCTAGAAACAGCAAAGAACTCATAACTTTTCTTATCAGCACAACAAACAAGGAGTCCTGTGGCACCTTAAAGTCTAACAAATGTATTTGGGCATAAGTTTTCATGGGTTAGAACCCACTCTGTCAGATGTATGAAGTGGAAACAGCAGTTTGTTAGGTATATATGCAAATGCAAAGAAGGAAGCAGTGTTAATGAGGTCAATTTAAACAGTGTGGCTATGGCCCATTCACAACAGTAAATGAGAAGGTATGAATATTTAAAGAGGGAAAATTACGTTTTATAGTAAGCTAGCCAATCCCAGTCTCTATTCCGATCCAGTCTGATAGTGTCCAGTTTGTACATGAATTCCAGCTCTGCAGTTTCACAGTGAAGTCTGTTTTTGAAATTTTTCCTGAAGTATGTTAATTTCAAGTTTGTTACTGAGTCTCCAGGGAGACTGAAGTGCTTTCCTACTTGTATTTTAATGTTACCATTCTTGATATCTGATTTGTTCTATTTATTCTTTTGCACAGACACAGTCCAGTTTGGCCAGTGTATATGGCAGAATGGCACTGTTGGCACATGATGGCATATATCACATTGTAGATGTACAGGTAAACGAGCCCTGGACGGAGTGACTGGTTTGGGTAGGTCCTATGATGGTGTCATTGAAGTAGATATGCAGGCAGAGTTGGCAACAGGGTTTGCACAGATAAGTTCCTGGGTTAGTGTTTCTATTGTATGGTGTGTAGTATTTGCTTCAGTTTGGGGGGCTGCATGAGGTAGTGAAGAAACAGACTGACAGAGCCAGATGGGTACCCAGAAGTCACCTACTACAAGACAGGCCCAAGAAGGAAAGCAACAGAATGTCAGTGGTCATTACCGACAGTCTTCAGTTAAAACCATTCCAGCACATCATCAAGGATATACAACCTATCCTGGAAGATAATCCTTCACTCTCTCAAGCCTTGGGAGGTAGGCCAGTTCTTGCTTAAAACCTGAAGCAAGTACTCATCAGCAACTACGCAATAAAACAAGATTATTCTCCTTAAAATGTACGCACCCTTAAACATCACTGTAGAATAAAGTCCTGCTTTTCTTTATTTGAACAAATGAATAGTGCTTCTCATATTAAAGCAGATTACATGGGTGGATAAGTAAAGTATGAAAAAGTTATAAGTATTTATCACAGTCTAATTTAATGTCAATCTTCCTAAAAAAAAAGTCCCAGCAGGCATAAAAAAAAACAGGTAACCGGTACGAGGGATTGAGCACACGAGATTCTGTCTGTCAAAAAGATAGACTGTGGTAGAGATTTTACTAAGATTTACAATGTACAAGAATCCACTGCACAGCATTAGTGTGAAAATAGTAGCAGATTTTATGAAGCTGATCCATGCTGAGCTATTCAGCTGACATTTTAGAATTCACACAGCAGACTACAGAGTGCATTTCTATACAACTTGAGGTGATTAAAAGCAAAAATAATTTCTCTGCACTCAGTAGAGTTTTGCTTTCATATTTTCTCACTCACTAGAACCATTTTATTTAAGGTATAAGAACTGTGATACATATATACCTGATCATTTATCTTTGTCCATATTTCCTGTAACTGGATCCATTATATTGCAAAGGTACAAAAGAAAAAAAGTCACTTTCTCTGGAGTCTTTCAGTAGGAAAAATGCAGTTAATGAAAGAACAGAACCCAACTGCAGGAAGAAAAACATTTAAGGTTTGTTTCCTAAAGCATTTTTTTTCCATTTAAAATTGCTTTGAATAAACTACAGGATGTTACAAAGACACAGTGGCATGTTCTCCCCTTCTACTTAGCCTGTAGCATCTTTCATAATACCTGCAGTTTATTTCCAATGTGCACAGCCTCTGAAAGCAGTCTTTTTAAAGTTGCCTTGTCAACTTTCCTAGGTTCCCCTCCTCCACCCTTACCCTTATCAAGTTTAGACCTTCATTTTTACATTCCTAAATGTTTATATTTAAATTACATGACAAAGTGGGGGAAATAACCATTTTTAAATGTATGCTAAAAGGGCACAGCTAGGGATCATTCTCACATGTGTGGCTCTGATCATGTAGGAGAGAATAATGAAGGGAAAATATAAAGAGGAGAAATCTAATGCAACCATTTTTCGGCTCACAAAATGTCTGTGGCCTCATTATAAGCCAAATCAGGCTTTGTCTGGAAGCCCAGTGGCTTATAATTTGAGACCTGTGTTTTGAGCTTCTTTTTGGACATTCTTCGGGAAGTAAAGAAGCCCAAGAGGCAGCCAGCTTGCAGGCTTTGCAGCTCTGAGTTGGGTCCATGGGTGTGCTGAACATGTTGTCACACTCAGCTACCCAATGAGCGCGCATTATATCATATATTTGTGTGTGTCAATTGACACTCAGCAGTGCACTGTTGGCAGATGCCTTGAGGGTCTTGTTTCTCCCCCATTCTGCCACAGAACACATGTATCTAAATCCTATGATTATAAAATGCATACAGAAACAAGTAGTCAATCAGAATTTAGACCCATTACATAAAATATTTAGATAATTTTCAGTAATGCATTTTCTATATAACCCAGTTCCATCTTCTGTACTTCCTGTGTTATGTTTCTCTCTATACATAATTTAAATTAATATTATACATATAAGTCTCTGTGACTTCAATGTTTAATGGTGTTCACTCACTGAGATTCCTGAAGACAGAGAATCCAAGTTAATCCATTATGGGCAGATCTGGTTTTGTTTCCAATAGCTGGGAAAAATAAGAGTGACAAACTTCTGATACTTAGTGTTTCGGAGTACATCCTAAGGGAAAATGTGGCAGAGATTTGGGATTGAGTATGTTAAAACATAACTTCAAGACAGCCTGACATTTGGTTGGAGATTAATCACAGCATTTGTCATAAAGCAGCATTATTTCCCTAAATTCTCATTTTGCCCATTGGCAGACAATCCAAAGTCTCTTAAAGTGAAATAAAATGCAATTTTATTATAAAGGTGATGTCACTGCATTCATCATTTGAGACTAACGTTGCCCATTTCTCTTTTTCCCCCGACTACTTTTATTTCAAAAGGAGTCTGTTTGGCAATTTTATCATCAGTCAGTCAGATGTATATAAGCTAAATTTATGTATCTGTACTTTGTTCCATCTTGCATCTTCCTAGTTAGGATATAAATTTCTGTGACAATTGCTGAACCGTGCAATAGTGAAACTCCTGATATATTGAATGTTCTTGAGGTTAAAAGCAGTTTGCTATTTTTTAAAAAAAAGGGTTTTCTGAACCTTTTCAAGAGACAAGCTTCTCTTTAAAAGAACTTTTAAGAGGAAAATAATTATTTATGACTTAATTTTATTTGTCTTTCTACCCTAGGTCTCCCTTCAAAAGCTACATTCCTTCTGGTAGCTGGCTAAGGATGACTGCTTTGCATTTTCATTTTAGGCAATTAAGGATTTAATAATCCCTTTAAACCATGTGTATTTGTAAAAGGTTTAATATACAACTCTCTTTCTAGCTTAAAACATTTAGGAACACAGGAAGGCTATGTCTCCACTGGCAAGTTAGTTCAAATTAAGGAGGCTTAATTCGAACTAACTAAAGCTATGGCTACACTAGGCTTTAGTTAGTTCGAATTAAGGGCTTCCTTAATTCGAACTAGTAAGTTCGAATAGGGTATTCGAACTAAGGGGTTAATTCGAACTAACTAGTTCGAGTTAACCGAGGTGGCCATGTTAATTCAAACTAATTTCTTAGTTCGAATTAACCGGCCATTGAAATGAATGGAGATCGCTAATTCGAACTAAGCAAGTGCTTGCTTAGTTCGAACTAACATTCCAGTGTGGCCAGGGCTGTCCCTTGCAGGGAGCAGGGCCCAGGGCCAATCGACCTCGGCAGGGCCCCACCTCCCCATTCTGGAGGGGAGTGCTTTGGGCCGGGCCGAGGGAGAGGGGCAGCTGGGCAGCTGAGAGCCGAGGCTGAGGTCCTGGGGCAGCAGGGAGCCGCAGCTGCGGCCTGGGGGTGAGGGGCTGCCGGGGCGGCAGGGAGCCGTGGCCCCAGGGCTGGGACGAGGGGCCGCAGGGGCAGCGGGAAGCCAAGGCCACAGCCCCGGGGTGTCAGAGAACCACAGATGCAGCCTCAGGGCGGGGCGGCGGGGAGCAGAGGCCGCGGTCCTCGGGCGGCAGGGATCCGCGGCTCAGGCCGCAGTCCCTATGCGGTGGGGAGCTGAGGCCGAGGCTCAGCCCGCCCGCCCCGGCTGTGGCCATGCTGCGGGCAAGGGCCAGCTCCGGCCATGGCCCCATGGGGTGTGGCCATGGGCAGGGTACAGCAGGCTGGACCAGAGGCCAGGCACTGTGCACCTGCCCCGCCCCTGGGCCATCCTGCTCTGCCCTGGGGGCGGGGAGGAGGAGCGTGGCACAGGGGCCAGGGGAAGCACTCCCAGCTTGGCAACAGGGATCAGGGTGAAGCGCGGCTGTGGGGGTGTTGCGGCGCGGACCCCACACTGCCCTGCAGGGAGCGGGACAGCGTGGGGCCCACGTAACTGCAGGGCCCGGGGCGATTGCCCCGTTTGCGCCCCCCCCCCAAGGATGGCCCTGAGTGTGGCCATGCTAGTTCGAATTAAGCTAATTCGAACTAACTAAAATTAGTTCGAATTAGTTAGTTCGAACTAACTAATTTTAGCAAGTGTAGACATAGCTGAAAAGCCATACAAGTCAGGCAAATAGAAAAGGTGATAGCCTGTTGATATGGGAAGTTTCTTCCTAACTCCATCAGTTAATGTTTGTTTGTTGCTCTAAAGCATTAGGCTTTATTTGCCTGTATTTTTTATTCTCTAATAGGACTCTGAATGTTTTATTATCCAGTTGTCCAATGCTCTGATTAACTCAGTTCTGCCTCAGTAAGGCTTGCACAAGTTTACTCAATCAATAGAGCTGAGAGAAAAATCAGATTGAACAAAATGTTTTAAAAGGTGTGAATGACAATATATAATTGATTGCACCACAAAAAAACCCACACTTTTGAGTTCATTCAGATGTGCAAAGTAAACCAAGTTTAATCAGCCCTGCTCTGGGAGATACAGTTGTAGTCTGTCAGAAATCTATTGTACATAGTTTATCATAATGGAGCAAACTCTGTCTGCTCAGTAGATCCCCAGAACTTGGCTGTTAGCACAGTGAATGACATTGAAGTTAGGGTTAAATGGAGTGATGTAATTAATGTACATATCTGCCCTGTGGATAATATAGAACATAAATTCCCAAGCCCTTAATCTCCATAAGTAGAAAAATAATCAGCCAGTTTATATAAAACAAACACCATTGGTGTATCCTTCCAGAAAATATCTTGAAATATTCTCAAATGTCTATATTTTAGGTGGTTGCACTTCAAATTTAAGTGAAAAGAAAATGAATTTAGTAAGACTGATTGATAACAGTATAGAAAGCACCGATTGGGTGGGATGGTAACAGAAACAAAATTTCACTTGAGGAAAGAAAACAATCCTTGAGATTGTGGTACCTGTATATTCCTTGGATTAAAGAGAAGCTAAACAGACCCAGCTGGAAATACTTTATCTACGTTATGGCATTTTTTAAAATACTGCTCTTGCCTCTGGAGAAAATCTATTTTGATTCTATTAAGCTTCTATTTAACCAGATACTTAAGTACATATTCAGCTTTAAGCACATGACTGAAAACAGAACAGAAAGGTGTGCTATCTGCCAGGAGCTAAGATGCAAGATGTGGACCTGAGACTAAGTGCACCCTAATGAGAGTAGGAAAGAATTTACTGACTGCTCTTAATGTGGGCACAAATTATAGTAATAGATTCTCACTGGAACACATCAAAGGAGACTATGCCAGGCTGGAGAAGATGCTTAAAGAAATGGACACTCAGGTGATCTTCAGTGGGATTCCTGTCCCTAGAGGAGGCGAACAAAGGTGAGACAATATAACAGTGATAAATAGATGGCTCAGACAATGGTGGTACAAGCAGGGCTTTGGGATGTTTGACCACTGGGAGGCATTCATGGACAGAGGACTGTTCTTATGGGATGGACTCCACCTGTGTGGGGAGGGAAATAGACTTCTGGGATAGAGGTTGGCACAATTATTAAAAGAGCTTTAAACTAGGAATTTAGGGGAGATGGTTGGGAGATGCTCATGTAATCTCCACTCCTATTTCTAATATTGATCGGAAGGAAAATCAAGTATGGGAGGATACAGAAATGGGGAAAGGAACAGCAGTGGGTAGGAGAATAGACATTAAGGGGAAAGATAGTGCTGATACCAAAGGCACTAATGGTTGGATAGGTGATACTGGCGGTAGAATGCCTATACCCAATTGGGTGACGAACTTGAGCAAAGTCAAGCAGAAACAACTAAGATGTTTCTACATCAATGCAAGCTGTGTGGGTAACAAAATGAAGGAACTAGAATTACTGGTGTGGAAAGTGAAATGAGATATTAGAGGTTTAACATAAACATGGTAAGAGAGTAGTCAGGATTGAAGTACTGGTATTGAAGGGTGCCACTGAAGAACACAGAAATAAAAGTAAAGGTGGTGAGGAAGACTATAAGGAAACTAGAGTAGATGGATAAGAGAGAGTCTGTTTGAGTAAAAATCATTTTGAGAAGCCTACCGGCAGTTCTCTTGGGATATCCTACAAACTCTCAGGATCTATTTTAAATTTGGTATTGATGAATAGTGAGGACTTCATAGCAGAACTGCTAGGGAAAGACCTTGGTCTAAGTGATCGTGAGTTAATTCAGTTTAAACTAAATGGAAGGATAAACAAAAACAGATCTGAAACTATTGTCTTTGATTTCAAAAGAGCACACTTCAAAAAAACCTAAGGAAATTAGTTTGGGAAGTGGACTGAGCTGAAGATCTCAAGGCTTTGAATGTGGGGGAGGCTTGGAGTTACTTTGAACCAAAACTGCAAAAAATTTATCTGAAGTCTGAATCCCAAGCAAGAGGAAACATTTCACAGGGAAGGACTGCAGAGCAAGCTGGATGAGCAAGCAATTTAAACAGGTTATTAAGAGTAAGCAGAAAGTCTACAAGCAATTGAAGATGTAACGGATCAGCAAGGAAAGCTACCTCTTAGAGGTCAGGAGTGTTGTGATAAAGTGAGAACTGCCAAAAGCCAAACAGAGTTGGATCTTGCAAAGGAAATTAAAACCAACAGTAAAGCCATATAAATAAAAAGACAAGACGGAAAGAAGTGGGACTGCTGAACACAAAGGATAGGATGGAGACTGAAGATAATCTAGGCATGACCCAACACCTAAACAAATGTTTTGCCTCAGTTTTAACAAGGGTAATGATGAGCTCAGGTGGCTAATGGGAACTAGTATGTGAAAGTAGAAATTATCACATCTCAGGAGGAAGTCATATTCGAACATCTTAATGGGACTAAATCCAGAGGTCAGAATAATCTCCATCCAAGAATATTAAAGGAACTGGCCAGGGCCAGATAAAGGGTCCTCAGGGCCCCCAGCTGCCAACTTCCATGGACCCCCCAACCACCCTGCCCTCCACCACCATGGGCTCCCCCATCCGGGGCTCTGCTCCCCCAGCATCTGGGGTTGGGCCAGTGCTGGGGGGCTGGGGCCAGAGGCTGAGGCCCTCCTACCCCACCCCCAGACCAGCTAGTCTGTCCCTGAAATTGGGTCCAGCTGATGCATGGTACAGTCTGTGGTGCAGCCCTCCAGGGCCTGGAATGCTGTCACCTGCCCCACCCAGACCTGCTGTGGGGGCCCAGTGGGATAGGTGACAGCATTCTGGTCCCTGGAGGGCTGTGCTGGAGGATGCACCATGCACCAGCCAGCCCCAGCCCCAGAGTGCAGCAGACATGCACAAGCCAGCCCTGCCTCCAAGGGCAGAACAGCCAGCCTGGAGGCAGGGTGGGAAAGCCACAGAGCGCAGCCTCTGGTCCCAGAGCCCAGTGCCAACCAGCCCCTTCCAGCATTCCCAGGCCCCACCAGACCTGTGCTGGCCTGAGCAGGGCAGTGGGAGCCAGAACAATGTAGGGACCTTGGGGGCTGCAGCTGGGAGACCCCCTTAAGCCCGGGGCTTCAGCCCCTAAAGCCATTGTGTTGATCAGGCCCTGGAACTGGCACATGAAATTGCAAACCTACTGACAAGGATTTTTAATGAATCTGTAAACTCAGGTTGACTGGAAAATTTCTAATATAGGACCTATTATTTAATAAAAAGAGGAAAAAGTGATCCAGGAAATTACAGTTCTCTCTCAAACACTTTTTCATTACATTTTTGTGCGCAACATTCCACACACTTCTCATGTGTTGCAAGCTGCATTAACAGAGAAGGGAAGGACTGCTGTCTTAAGTTTTCAATCAGTTGGACTAGCCCTTCTTCAAGCACACTGATGCCAAGTGGAACCATAAGCAAATTTTAGACACAACAGCATTCTAAGTGATATTGAGATAATCTCTTGGGATCTGACCTATTACAAGCAAATAATTGGCTTTCTTCCAGTCACAGCTCATGTGCAGTTTGCAGTTGTCATCAATTGCTATTTGACTGATCTAGACTCACAAGTGACCACTCATTCACTAACAAATGTAGCCACTCCAGTCTAAATTGACAGCTAAGTAATCATTTGGCATTTGTGCATGTACACGAGAAGCATGGCAGCTGTTAACTGCAAACCATGCATGACCAGTGTTGGAAGACAGAGCAAAAAATGTGAGTTTTAAAAGATGTGAGGAAAGAAAGAAGTTCCTCGGCACAGAGGATTTGAGAGACTGTTCTGAGCATAGGATCTGATCATGCAATCTGATCCATGTAGGGATACCATTGTGCTCTTGTGGCATCCCATGAATTCAGTAGGACTGAGTGCAATGATAAATTCACCATGCACATCAGACTGCAGGTTCTGGCACTGGCATGAAAAAGTTGAGCCTGGTAGGATATGTGGAAGGAAAAAAAGGCAAAATATAAACCATTCAGCTGAAAATCAAAAGCTCAATCTCCTTTGCAACAATCCAGCATTCCTATATGGATATGATGCTTTTAAAAACCAAACAAACAAAAAACCTCTTTTATACTAAGTAAATTAAAGTATTAATGCTTCCATTTAAATCAACTACTAGTGACTACATTTAACAAAATTTACAACCTTACTTATAGTGCCGTTATGCTGTAGTTAACATACTTGTATTATGAAGTGTATTCAAAATATAAATTGATTTGAAATCTGCATGATACATTTGACTATTACATTATCAGTTTTGACCTTGACTTCATTTGAGTTACACAAAGGATGAATTTAGTACAATCGTTATTTAAAAGGAGACATAGATCTACAAACAGAGCAAATATAACATATGTTGCATACAAAGGCAGTATATATTTGCAGAACTGTGCGTCTTACTAAGGATTTGGAAGAATTACACCAAAATTAAACACATCAAAATCATTGCCTCCGATAAGGCACCTGGGAATGACATCTGAGTTATTAGTAGCAAATCACAGGAAAATACCCAAATTATTTTAGCTGCAATAGTTCAGCATGTCGGGATTTTTCTCTCTGTTCTTTTCCACTCAGAGTCCAAAAAATTAGCTTGAATCCAGACTCATCACTTGGGTGAAGAAGAGGGCAGTTTATTGGCTTACCGCAAACCTGCACTGAGGTGATCAAACTCAAAGGCAATGGGATGGATTATAGGGCTTACCACAGCTCTAAAGCACATAATAAATCCAATTATGTACATATTCTAAGATAGACTAATATGTGCATTACATTTTACATGGTATCAGGCTTTGTACCTGCGTTCCAAAATTTTGTAACCAATCCCTATGCAGATCACGAACTGAAGAGTGTGCTGGTAAGCATAGCTTCAGCTATAGGTTTATCACATATTCTTCTTACTGTTTTTACTTATCTACTCATTACATGTTATTTATAAGACAATTTGTGAATTTAGGATTGTCAACCTCTGTTTCCTTACTGCTGTTTTCTTCCACTGTTCAGACAAGGCCTACACAGTACATATCTTGAAATTATTGTATAGGATAATGAAGAAATTTCTCCATGAAATAATGTACAACAGAGTTGGATACATTTATGTCTGAATATCATACACAGCAAATACAGAAAAGTTAGACTGCCAGAATTAAGGGACCTTGTACCACCTTAATTTGTCCCCCTCTTCCATACATGTTTTCTTTCCAGAGGACCCCTGCCTCATTCACTTCAAGGACTGGATACTGCTCACTTAATAATCAAGTACTGAATATTTGGTATTTTTCTTTTTGTTCAATGTGTGGCCCTAGGCCTTATTTACTGCAAAGTATTCAAACACTCCTCTAAAGACAACTATTAGTTCTCCACGGTCTTTTATATGGTGCATGTCACAATAGTATCTGCGTGCTTCGTCATTGAACAATTAATCTTTACAAAACCTTTGAGAGATAAAGGGGGATTGTATTATCTCCTTTGCAAATGGGGAATGTAGCAAAGAGAGATAAAAATCAAAAGTATCCACTAATTTGGGGTGCCAAATTAGAGATGTCTGATTTTTCAGAGTGTATAGCATTATACAGCACTTTATATATTCAAGTACAAATCCAATTAACTTCAGTTACAGTTTTGATTGCTCAGCATTTTTGCAAATCAAGTCTCATGTCAGGCACACAATTAGTAACAGTGATCTAAAATTTTGTTTAAATTATTTGCCCAGCATCATACAAACAATGTGGCAGAGTCAGGGATAGAAACCAGTCCTCTAGAGCAGCATTCAACTGCTTTAATCATGGGACCATCTCTTCTCTTCCTACAAATCCCTGCTTCATTCACTACATGCCTTTCAAATGATTCCAGGCAGAGTTTCTCTGTCCACTGACTCTTTAAACATCTTTGAGCACTGTCAGAGGTTCTCTCCTTGATGTCCCCTTTTGGTCCTTGGATACCTGATTTTTAAACTTTGACTTTCCTTCCTATCATTTTTCTATCACTCATTGTCCCAAGAAATCATTTGTGACCTGGATTCAGTGGTTCCTGCCTCCTGGTGGATGAGCCTTTTGTTTTGGGCAGACTAGGCCTGCCATTTTCTAGCTACTACAGTAGGTATACACTTGTCAACTTCTGCAAAGAATGAGGCAGGGGTCCAACAGATCAGTCTTTCTCACTACATAACCATGATTCATTAACAGAGCAGGTCCATCCTGTATACCGAATCAGGCAGGAGTCCTGTAGAAACAACAGCATGTGATCATGTAATTGAAGATTGTAGCATAATATATAAGCCAAAAGGTCTGAATTAAGTTTGCATGGACAATATTAATTCTAGCATTTCCTAATTTTTTGCATGCTTAACTTTGAAACCTTAACAATGTTATTTTAATGTAGCTGTACTGTGTGGCTACATTACCTTCCTAACTTTTAAAAAAAAATCTGAAAGAACTGAAATTCCACCATATTTGTGACCGACGGACCCTTTGATAGCAACTGGCAGAGGACACAGTGAGTGTGGAGAATGGTCACAAAGATCCTAGAGTTAAATATCTGTATAATAGCTCACCAAAGGATGGCATGTGAGGGCTCTACTGAGAGCCAGTAGCCAACTGGTCATCATAATCATTGTGAAATGTATGTACAGATAATGTTTAAGCATTTATATTGTATATTGAAAATTATGCTCTTAAGTTCTGGAGTTACGGCAGTTCCTCCAGAGGTGACATCTCTCAGAGATGTTCCCTTTAGACAGGAGATAACATATCATTCTGCCTCTCTTGCTCTTTATATATTGTATGCCTCACACCATATGTTTATTTGCAGTCTGAATTAAGAGACTGAGACATCTACAAGAGAAAATCTGCAGGAAGAAGCAAACAGCTGCAGGGATTTTGAGTGAGCAATACTTCATTAGACTCAAAAGTACCTTGTTAATAAAGACTAGGTTCTAGAATCCATGTTATGATTTCATTTTATATGTAAGTATTTATTTCCAATTCTTCTACTTGCTATCACTTGAGTCTATGCTTTATTAAATAAACTTACACTTGAATTTACTATAAATGAATCTAAGTGCTGTGAATTAAGCAGAGCAGAGATCTGAGGTGAAATTGGTAAGCTGAATGTACGGCTTCTTGGGAAAAAGCAGATCAGTGAATACCAACAGAGTCCAATGGCCAGGGAGATGCTTGAAGGGCTCAGGTGTTGGAATGTGCCTATCACTAACCTGTAGAGTGACAGGTGACCTAGAGGCAAGTACAGGAATACTTGCCCATGGAGTAGCTGACCCATGACAAACACAGACAAGACTTTGTCACACTAAGGGCAAGTTAGTGAGAAGCCCTGTCGTAACTACCCTTAGGGAGCATTACAATATTGATGCTCACATGGGTCATCGATAGGGCTGGATGCTTTAAATCCAATGTGTAGACATATGCTGCTTGAACTGAGTAACAGAGAGCAGGAGTGAGCTGTCTTCTCTATAAGGATCGGCACTGAAAGGGAATGGGACGCTTTGCCAGGGCATTTCTGGTACTTGCTGACAGCAGAGAAATCCTAAGGCTCAGGACTCCTGGGTTCCATTCCAGGTTCTGAAGGAGACTATTCTCTAGTGTCACAAATTCTTCTGCCACTCCCACAATCTTCAACTCTTCTATTCTGTCCATTCCAATCTTCCTCTGTCTCAGTCCTATCTTTAACCAACCCCTGGAATGTTGTCCCAGTCTCATTTTCCTTATCTATGAATGTCTAGTCTCTCATTCTCATGTTTCTCATCCCAACTCGCATCTCCTTGTCCAGCCAGTCCTGGCTTCCCCCTCTAGGCTGTCCAGGTCTCAGGCTTCCCCCTGATTCCCGGTCTCTTGTCTTCACACTGTTCCAGTTCCCAGCTCCTTGTGGGACCTACCTCATGCTCCATCTACACTGCCTCCTTAGCTGCTTGTCCCAGTATCTAGTTCTAGTTCTGCTCCACAGCCCAGTGCCTTTGTCTTTTCTCACTCTGCCACCAACTCCTACTTCTCTGGTCACTAGTTCTAGCCCCTTATGTTCATGTTTCATTAATTATAAACTAAATTTAGAAACCCACATCCCATTTATCAACTGCTCAACAACAGCAAGAAATGCATTTCCCTTTTCTGAATCTAGCTAGTTTGATTATTTGTGCCCATTGATGCATTATTTGTCCTATTACTGTGATGCTACCATTCTCACACCTCTTTGGAAAGACACCCTGACCTGTGCAGAATGTATGCAGTGGGGATGGATGGAGGGAGGGACGATGAATAGGATTTAAAAGTTAACATCTTGCTGTCAAGACACTTGCATAGTACTTAAGACAGTTTAAGAAGAGGAACCCGCAACCATCCTGTCCCCAATCTATATTCAATGAGAGTTTAATGTGCTGTTCTGTGTTTTGTCTAGTTCTGTGTCTATCTAGTCTGTTACAGAGAGTGCACATACTAACTCCAAGTTCCAAAGGGGTAGCTCTCTTAGTCTAGTTCAGCAAAACAAACAAGGAGTCCTGTGGCACTTTTAAAGACTAACAAAGTTATTTATTGCATGAGCATTCATGGGAGAAAATCAAAGCGTCTGACGAAATAGGATTTTCTCCTACAAAACTCATGCGATAAATAAATATATTAGTCTTTAAAAGTGCCACAGGATTCCTTGTTTGTTATGCTAATTACAAGGACATACCACTCATTTTTAGACCAACAGCAAAATGGGTAGCTCTCCACATAAGCCAGTCCAGACTACATCAGCAAGGATAATTTTAGTGCCAAATGCATATTTGTCACTGTTTCTCTTTTATCTTGAGTGGTTTCCTATGTTAGCAACATCTCACCTCCCTGCCACTCATGTTTCCTTAAAAAGCAATTAAGGGATTTGCATCTCTGATGGTGAAGTGTCATTCTTCATTATTAAATAAAGAAAAAACTAAATAGGAAGGAAAGGAAAAACATGCACATATTTGTGTTTTGGAAAGTTTTTTGTTCTGATATTTAACATAACAAGTGCTTCTTGGTTTGCCCTTCAAGCTTTATATCTCAGTTCATAAACTATTGAAATATCACACATTAAACCTCAAGAATAAATACTTGATCCAAATCAACTTCTGATTTCTCCATTAATTCATCAGATGTCACCACAGCTAATCTGTAAATCTAATTTACAATAAATTTAAGTTAAACTTTTAAAAATGTTAAATGTTTAACTCTATAGTTTATAACACAGACCTCATTAATTCAAGCTTATGTCTCTTGCCTGAAAAAGCTGTATATTTCATATGATACTACAAATCATGCGCTGTCAAAATGTTCTGAGTTCAATTATTTTAGCTTTCTTTTCATTGTCTACAAGTTTAGTTCCTTGTTAAATTAATGCGACACCTAACTAATGTAATGAATTTTCCAGTCTTAGCATTCTTAATCACTTTTGACTCAGAACTATCTCTAGATACTGAGGTGAAACACGGGTACATATTTTATGATTGTCATTTACATTTGTTATGAGAGAGACGAGGGGAATGAGGCAATATTTTTTATTGGACCAACTTCTGTCTTCCAAGCTTACATAGAGCTCTTCTTCAGGTCAGGGAAAGGTCTCAGACTCTCTCAGCTAAATACAAGATAGAACAGATTATTTTGCATGAATAGTTAACACATGAAGTGAAAGATCATTGTCTCTTTCACCAAGAAAAATTGGTCCAATCAAACACATTACCTCACCCAGCTTGTCTCTCTAGGATCTTTTCTACACTAGAAAAATAAGTCAACGTAACATAGGTAGGAGTCCACAGTACCTTTCTTAGGTGGGTGGAGTGTGTCCTCACCAGGAGTTCTTCCACCAACCTAAGAGGTACAATGCGTGGAGCTCTTTGCCTGGTATCTCAGCTCCCTGCTGGGAGCTCCACAGGCTCCTAGGCTTCCAGAGGGCTGCTCCCCATCTCTGTACCCCACTGGGAGGCAGGGGGAAGATACCTTCTCCACTCCCTGCTCCCCACCAGAAGCCAGGGAAAGGTACCCAGGGTTTTTCCCTTCCTGATTTCCTGCTGCGATCTAACTGTTCAGGGCTTCTCCATTCCCCCCTCTCCTCCAGGAATCAGCAGCCATGTCAATTTCACAACTCTGCCATGAAATTGACACGGTTGCTCCAGCTCGCAATAAGGACCAGAGACCAGTGCCCCTCTGGCAGCAAGGAGTAAAGATCAGCTGCTCAGCTATTTGGAGCGGTGAAATAGACAAGAATGACAACCCCACAGCCAATGTAACCGGCACTGTGTCTGTTGACCTTGTCATGCCCTAATTAAGCCGACATAAGCCCTATACCTCTCACTGAGGTGGTTTTATGATGTTGGCATAGCGGGAGCGTTACATCAGTGGAAGGAGCATTTCAGTCTGCACACCTCCACCGTTTTGTTGACCAAAGCTGACAAAATCATAGTCACAGAGGCCCACACTACAATTGCTCAAATATGACCTTATAATACAGGCTCCAGCAGTTATAAGTATGATTAATGCATGCAGCAACTCAAAGCTTCCAATGCAGCCTAAATACTAAACACATTCTTATAATGCTGATGCTTTTTTGAACAATATTAACACATAGGTGAGCAAGACTGCCATGCATTTGTCAGTGTTCAGTTGAAACATGGGGACCTTGTCATGACCTTGCACCTGATCTATCACAGTCAACTTACTTTCCCTATTTTCATTTTTGTATCTTGAAGCTGAAGCGTCACATTAGGCGGATTTAAAAGTTGTTTAAAAAGGGGAGAGGGGTGCAGAATGAATTATATGAAAAATAAGAACTTCAGTTGGGAGCAAAACCACATCAGCTGGATTTTTAGATAAATTGAGAGCAAAGGTGGATTAAGATTTATTGCGCACTGGGCACAAAGAACATCCTCCCCACCCTTACATCCCACCCTCCACACTCCTTGCCATGTAGCCCCAACCCCTGCTCCACCTCCTTCCCCTGCAGCTCTGCTCCTGGCCAGGTCAGAAGCTGGAGCAATGCCATGGTGGTCAGAGCAACAGAGGGAGCCCCAGCTGCTGCAGGAAGCCCTGGTCCTTCCACTTGCCCTGGTAGGTCAGGGGTTGTTCTTGCACATGCCAACCCCCCACTCAGAGCAGGTAGAGGGTCCAGGGTTCCCCACAGCAACCCAGACTCAGTGGGCAGCTCTTATCACAGCCCATCTGCAGCTTCCTGCTTGGCCAAGTGCAGGGCCTCAGGGGGAAGAGGAACCGCAGGGGCAGGGCCACAGTTCCGACACTGGTGCTTCTCACCCCCATTTCTACTCAGGGTCCAGTGCTCCTACAGAGGACTCCAAACTGGCCACAATCCCTGAGCATCGACCCAGTGGGCCCACGTGTTAATCTGCCATTGAGTGAGAATTGGCTGCGGTGAAATATCTGCCAGAAGGCAAGAGCAGTGTTTTGTTTTTAAAGGTTGTTATTTAGGAAAGAAAGAAAGAAAAAAAATAGAACAGAAGCCATACATCTCAATTTGAAACAATGCGTAGGTGCATTTGACACCAATTTTATCTAGCAAAGAAACCGGTCATAGGTGTTTACCAGACAATTTGTTCACTAGGTGAAGCTGACGTTTCATTCATCATCACTTGACGATGTGACAATCACTATTCCAAAATGTAGTGTGTAAAGCTGAGTAGTTTTGAATGTGTGTGATGGTTACCTTTTACTTTTGACAACGCCAGTTTTATGCATATAGTCTGTATCTTACTTACAAGTTGGGCTGCTCACAATTTTTCCCTTTTTTTAAATTGACTAAAAATTTTATATAAAAAGTAACTGCACCCTTTATAACAGAGTCCTGTGGCACTTTTAAAAGTGCCACAGGACTCTGTTGTCTTTCTACAATAGACTAACACGGCTACCCCTTTGGAATTTTGCACCCTTTATGTAACTTTTAAGAAATTTGCAACAGAAACCTTTTAAATAAACAATTTTCCATGGAAGCTGGGCACGACAATAGACTTACAAAGGGTGAAAATATGCCTGTATATTTCACCTGTGGTATAGTTGAACATTTGGTTTGTATTATCCGTTCTAGGAACAAGAGAAAAAAGGGAATCCTGGCAGTTGGGGAAAAGATGCCACCTGGTTATAAACTAGGAATTACTATATTAATATTTGTATGAGAATGGAATTATGTTAAAGTTTAGATTCAATTACTACCCCTTTGTGCTCTGTAAGCATTCACACTATCATCTTAGTGTAATTTAGAAAACACAAGTACCTAATGCTGCAGCTACAAACTATTTAGCAAATTCTTCATATTTTCTTCTACCTGCCAGGTTCTATCTATTATCTTCAGCCTTCCAAGATCCCATACTCACTACTCCTGCAGCATATTTATTGCTCAGTGGAGGCTGAGGAAGCATTTCAGGGGGCTGATGAATCCAGAAAAAAATGGATTCATAACATTCCTACCTGAACCATTAGTTAACTCAGACTGTACAATCAATCCTAAAAGTATTGCTTTCAGGTGCAGCTATGTATCACCACATAGCTAATCAGCAGGTAAGTGAATACAGGCTTTATCAGGACTCGGGAGTAATAACATTCCAGCACATCTGTGAAAGAAACCACCTACTAGCAACTTTTCTTGATGTATGGTATCATACTCGAAGTAATTTCCATTCTCACAACTTTGACATTTAAAACTCAGTGTAGCTTGGAACTCTCTTGCTTCACTAAGCAACACGATGTGATTGGCTGTAGCATAATGTGATTTCATGAAGACTCATCACCACATTGACTTTATCTCAACCTCGCTACTAAAGAAATTGTTCATTTTTGCATATAAAACAAATCCAAAGGAGCATGCATAAATGTTTGCAATATAAAGGAAGGAAGGAAAAGCAGACAATGCTAAAATAAAAAAGCAGGCACTACTCATTTAAAATACCTCACCATTGCAATTAAAAAGCAGGCATAATAATGTGTACTCTTATTAGTCATCATTTTGATTGTCCTATATTGTTTCATAATGTTATCATTTGAACTGGATTTCTTTATTTTGCTTTTTAAAAATCTGCCCAGCAGCTATTCTATAACATGAATTATTTGTCTAAGACATATACAAGCTGTTAAAATTCGTGTTTAAAATATTAATGTCAATCTATCTATGTTATTTGCTCAATACACAGCATTGGACTTCCATGGTGTTACTGTTCACATATGTATATAGTCAAATATTTTGATAAAAATACTCTGGGAAACAGCCAATTTTCAAACATGTTTGGCAACCCTAAACATAGTCTGACTACTTTTAATTTAAAAAAATAAGAAATGTATTTGGAATGAGATCTCAAATATCAAACTGAAGCCTAGAGTGATTTTTTTTTAAACAACCAAGTAATAAACCCTCACAAATAATAGATAAATAACTGCAGACACAAACTTCACCTGTAATGATTTGAATAACACTGACGTGTAGGAATTTTCAGCAATGTGGTTTTATTTTGGATTACAAAAATGCCCCTTAGGTGGTATTAAAAGATAATATATGACAATGTTTCTAGTGTGAGATTTGAAGTTATTCTTGAACATTTAAGTTCCAAATACAAACACATGCTTAAACACTCCTTATTCAGGAAAGTACTATAACACATGCTTAAATTCAACTGCCTTCAAAGGGATTCAAGGATACGTTTCAGTGTTTTGCCAAATCAATGCCATAAATACATGAAGACAGAGACTGCAGAACACAAAAGAGACAAAATTAAATGTTCCTCAAATCAAGAATATGCCTTCCAAGGTTTGATTAAAGGTATTTTCTTTTATATTTGTACTTCATTCAGGGATTAACAGATGAAATAATTCAGACATTTTCTTACATACATGCCATAACTCCGGTATCTATATTCCTCTATCCCCTCCTTCCCCCACGCTTTGGAAAATGTAGTTGACATCTCACCATGTTGCATTATTATTATGACATGGCAAACCCTTATAATCTGATATATTGCAGCTGTGATGAGACCAATGCTATGTGCCATGGATTGGAAGATTGTTGAATATACTTCACTCATGAGAACTACCATAATCTGCCAAGTATATCTGAAAGACACATTTAAGATCTGATTTTGACAAACTATCTTTGTTTAGTATGGACATGTTACAGAAATATGTGCCAGATGTAATTTGTGTGACATCTGTCCCTGTACTACCATTCAGGGAGTATATGAGTTATTTTGACAAGTAGCTCCCTATACAAAGATATTTCTCCAATATGGCAAGGTACAGGAGAAATTTCTGAAAAAAAGATAAAACAAAATATGGCTGCCTTTTATTTTCATGTTAGTTCTGCTTTTAATTCCCACCCTTCTTATGAACTAACAGGTATCTGGGTCAATAGATGTTACAGACACTAACATTAGAAAACTCTACAGATAGGTAGATAGAATCTTGCATCCATTTATAGTAGATTATTAGTCAATTTGTTTTAATTCTTCGAGTGAAATCATCATCCCTGCTCCAGCCCCTTTACACCACATAAAAGAGCAACACAAAAGAGCTCTAAAAGTCCCACTTCAAACTAAAGGAGGATTCTCCTGGGACAGGCACTGCAGAAATTAGCCCCAGGTTTACATCCTAGGCCTCTGTGGCAAGCTCTACTGAAGGGGAAGTGGTGCATTCAGGATTGGGCAGGAGAAATGTATCAGGGTACGACCATAGCATATGATCCTGTGGAGATTTTGAGCAGCACATGGGCCACTTGGGCAAAGAGGATTAAACATATCCCCAGCATTGCTTAAATTACACCCAGAGCCTCTCCAGGCACTGAAGCAACCAAGGTAAAGTATGAAAAGCATCTTTGCCTCTAAGCTGTGAGTTCTTCCATCTCTCTTTGTATGTCCATCCTGCAGCTACAGGGTCTGATAGCAGCAGCTCATGTAGTCATACCCAAATTAGCTTTAATCTAGCTCACTCGGGTACCAAGGCAGTGAAGCAGACACAGTATGTACTTCTGCATGGGCTGTATGTGCCCACCTGGAACCCAAGATAATTACTCACAGGACTAGCCTGCACTGAAGCACATGGTCCTGCAACTTCACTGTGCTCCTTACTCTAGATTGCAATATTCAAACTAGCTTGGTACTACAGCTAGATGCAAAATTCCTGGAGTGGGGACTGAAGCGCTGATTTTTTTTTTTAACCTCAAATTAAAGCTGATGCACAGTACAGTAGCCTTCAAAAAAAAAAAGTACCAACTGGATGAACCACCACAAACCTCTAATTAGAATTATCCCTTTATCAACATAAAGGAATAATGGGAAAATTTCTTACAGGTTTGGCATATGTGATGTGGAATAAATTGACCTAAAGACTGGAATTCAAGGTCAAACAGTGTAACTTTCTAGTTCAGATTTCGGATACTATTATAGAAAGTAGCAATCTGGAATGGTAAATTGTATTATCAGTTCTTCATGGGACAGAGCGAGAAAAGTGCAGATACTATATACTAGAAGAGGAATGCTCAGTCAGGAAGGAAACGGATGGCTAAAGCAATTTCTGAGTAAGTTAACTAGATCGAATGCCTTCCTGTGGATGTGAGATAAGATGTCATCCTTCTGCATACAGTAGCAGTTCAATAAGTACTAGACTTTTCTATCCAAGGCAGCTGAAGAAATATTTGCTTTCTAAAGGAAAAACCTAACACAATCCCACAGCTTTAAGTTTTAAACGTAATACTAATTTATAGCACATCAGTTGATTTTATATAGAGGTATGTGTGTGTATATATAACATCAGATCTAGGTATGTCAGACAGTAATGTCTTCTCGACACTTAGAGATGCAATGAAACATGAGTGGTCACAAGACAGAGTTTGTCAGCTGAAAATGTAGAAAAAGACGTTATCCTTTATTTCTGTTTTTCACAGAATGTATAATTTTTAATTGTGTTTTAAAGCAATCCACTATATAATATAAATACATTGTCTAGTGGATGAAGCACTGGACTGGAATGCAGTTTTAGTCGAGACTCCGCCTCAGACTGACTGACTGACAAAAACAAGTGACACCCCCATAGTCAGTTTCCCCATCACTAAGGGTATGTATACACAGGGACCAGAGAGCATGACTGCATGTCATGTAGTTTATTCTAGCTAGCTTGACGAGTGGTATCAGTGAAGCCTGAGTAGCACAGACATCAGTGTGGACTACCTGCCCAAGGTTCCAGGCAAGCTCGTACAGCCTATGCTGAAGCCCATCAATATCCAGGATAGCACTGCAGACATACCCTAAGAAAACAAGGGTTACTGTGCTTAGCTACACAGTAAGAATGTGAAGAATGGATTAATTAGTTAGTGTTTGTACATTGCTTTGCAGATTCTTATTACTACACATGTATTTTGTTGGCATTTTAAGAGCCCCACAGTCTTATTAAAAATGTAGACAAATAATGCTGTAGAAAACAACTTGGAACTAGTAAAGTTATTTTGGAGGAGAGATTTTTACTGTTTATCCTTCCTTCTCTTTTCTGCTCTAAAGCCCCATAGGATAATGTCTTTTTTAACTATCTATAGCTATACTAGAGCAGTAAAGGAGAAATACTGTCTATTCTATATAGAACTTCTATAGGTTTTTATGCCATGCTTACCAAGGTAGCATTAAGTAATGTGACTAATTATGTCATGTTTGTTCTCTCATTCTCTCCCCAGGGGAAGAAGTGTATGTAGTAGAGTGTTTTCATTGCTATGTTTATGTTCAAGAAGGCAGGAAGTGGGTGCTAGATCAGGATTATGATAGTGTTTAGTTCCTGCAGGACTTCATTCCACAGTCTTAGGCTTTTCCTCTAAGAAAGGTGTCTCCTTTAAAACCATATGTAAACTAATCTACAGCAATATATAGCAGATTTTTGTGTGAATTGGCTCAAGAAAACTTCAGTCTATAATTCCATCTTCCTTGAGAAGTACTAATTAGTCAGAGTTTCAGGGAATTTTAATATAGGTCAGTCTCAGAGTGTATATAAAGAAAGGCTAGTTATTATTATAAAGAAAAACATCTCTCTGATACATTTTTTTTAAATCTAAGAGATGCATGTCAGAGCTCTTTAGTTATGCAGAAAATGCATAACTTTGAAAATCTCTTACTTATGAGGCAGGAAGACTTGAGTGTCACATGCATGGCAGGATTTTTCCTAACTGTTATCAAACTGAGAAGCAGACTCCTAGCTCCACCAAAGCCTTACCATTTTTATAGAATAACTGTGTATTTAGGAAGTGTAAGCAACATTTAAATATTCTCATGACATAAAGTGTTCACTTACTGAGATGACCATTTCTGACAGGATCTGAAAAGCAGTCTTATAGAGCTTTGTCAGGTCTAGAGCCCAATCACCCTGAGCACCTCCTGTGAGTCCTCTCAGCACCAAAACTTATTATGATTCATCCTGGTTCTTCTCAAATTTCCCTTTAAAAATGCTCTGTTGTTATGAATGTTGTAGCTTATAACAAGAGTCTGTAGTCAAATACATGTCCCAGCAAACAGCACCTTTTCATTATCAGTCTCCTCTTACTGCCTGACAAATACTATTTGTGAAAATGAGCAGTACTGAACCAAAAAATATTTGGGGGTAGGGGGAGTTTGCCATCTGCCACTCCCTTCCTTGGCAGACTAGCCCAGCAACATAAGTAAGTATGCCTGAGCATAACCTTAAATTCTGGTCAAGTGCTCGGTATTCCTGAATACAATCTGTACTCTGTGGCCACAGAGCATATAAATGATACTGGAGAAAGTAAAATACATTTAAATACATGAAACTTGCTTAGAAAAAGTCTGATCACCCTTGATATTTGAATATCTATATTGATTACAAGCAGACTGCAACTGCAAAATACTTTGAGACTATTTGTTTCAGCTGTGTCCTATTTGTTTTTCCCTTAAGTGCATTTGAGTTATGGAATCTACTTTCACAAGTATTCACCGACAACAAATCCAGCATTTCCATATTTGAATCCTCCTGCAAAGGGAATTTTAAGTGTATTCAAGTGCATGTGTTAAAAGTAATTGTCCAGTCCTCCAATCAAAGTGCAGAAATAACAAGTGACTAATCTGACAGCTGACCAAGGCATCTCAAAGAGTGAATGTATGCAGTTAACTGTTCGCAATCAGGCCATAGTAATTTTTGTGGGGGGTTTTTTAAGTGCTGAATAACTGCAAGCAAAATAAATTTGAGGAAATTGCAGACTGTTCACATTGTAAGCAGAAAGCACACCAAATTCATCAGCTACCTTATTCTGAAAATAGGTAACTCAGCTCTAGCAGTAACAATATTAAACATTAAACACTGCACTGTAATGTATCAAATATTATTTATTTAAAGTATTAGTAACTCAGTTTTGTCCACAATTTATTCATTGAACACTTACATTTGTATAGTTAAGTAGGTAGTTACGAGTAAGTACTCTGTTAAAGTTAATGTAATTAACTCTAATAATTTTAATATAGTCCTTCCAGTAACAGGAAAAGCAGAAGATTAACTTTTGAGTGTATCTTGATATTCTTTACATAGATATTATGTGGAAAAGCAGTTTATAGTAAGTGGTACAGTGTATGAAAGAGTAATTTATTCTCATGAAATATAAATTGATTTTTTTCCCAAAGAAATAAGCCCATTAAAGTATATATATAGGGGAAAACAGTCTATCCCAGACTTTCTTCTATAATGCTTCAATTGTGGCATGAATGAAAACTGTATCTTGAGCTATTTTCTTATTCTGTAATTTCCTATTACCAGTTATGCTGGGATGTGTTACTTACTGATATTTAGATTTTTATAAATGAACCCATGAAATTTTCCCTGGACACATGTATATGAGGTAATAAATGTTACAGAGTTATGTTATCCAATTTCAAGTAAACTAGAAAATGTTTAGTTTCAGAATATGCAGGAACATCTGATATAACTGATGCTCATGTTCTCCGTGCTATTTTTCTCAATCCTTCTGGGTCATTCTTTGCTGTAGAGAGACAAGGTTGGTGAGGTAATATTTTTTAATGGACCAACTTCTATTGGTGAGACAGAGAAGTTTTCTGCACTCATCATTTGCTGTACTAAATGTAATTCAGCATGCATGATTCATGGAGAAAGTCTGATTTTTAGTTGTTTCTAAATTGCAGAACACAGCTAATACGTGGTATTATTAATTATATAAATAGAAGTAATCTAAAATGCCATAATTCCCTCAGGTAAAAACCCGAATAGATAAACAGGCTTTAATATTGGCCTTGCAGACCAACAACATTGAATTATGTTTGTTTAATATACAAGATCTGGAAGATACTAATTCTATCATTTGAAGCATTTCACTAAAAACACACTACCCTTGTATTCCCCCAAACCGTACCCCAAAGGTAGGTTCGTGTGTGGATTCACCAGACTCAGTCAAAGACCATTGAAAAGATGGATGATTTTTATTGAATGCCAGGATGAATAAACCCGAGCAAGCAAAGTAATGAGTGGCCAGAACTTATGTCCCTTCAGCAGCTGGGACCCTCTGATGACTGCGGACGACCCCAAGGAGGTTTCCGAGACACCTTGGTCCTAGGTTACCGAGACAGCCTGGTCCTTGGTCCTGTGGCAAAATCCACAGGTTCCCAGGAGCTATGCTAACATACAGCATATAAGGAGAAGCCGGGATGATTAAGCCCACTTTCCCTTCACATGCTCAGGCCCAAGGCCGAGGTAGCTTGAAGGAACAGATAAATGGAGTACAGCACAGCCAAGCCTTGCAACACAGCAAAAACAGCAAAACACCTTGTATCAAGCCCCAGCCGGTTCCCATAGGAGACTTGACTCTAGATGGTGCTTTGGGCATGAAGCCATGCATCAGTTCATGGTCAGGTTGCTCATGGAGGGGGATGTGCGCGCCACTGCCTGTCCATCACAAAATCTTCCGCTTTAGCCCTACACCTTGTATAGAGACTGGCATATCTTCACACTGAAAATGAAAGTTCATCTGCTTATTTCCAATGGTATGAATGGACATAGGGGGAAACATGGCCTCCAAGCTAGCATCCAATCATGCATCATCACCTTCAAAGGCTTTAGGAACAAGAAGCCATTGCAGAGTGTGTGTGTGTGTCTGTGTCTGTGTGTGTGTACACACACATACTAGGATATTTAAAGTATATTAGCTGCTGCTTCTGTATCAGCTGCAGCTTCTGAATGGTTTTCAGGAGTAGTCTCCTGTAGAGTCAATGGTAATAATCTACTCTAGAGCTGACAAGGGCATGGTTAACTATTGCAGAATTCACATTAATGTAGAATAATCACACTAAGAACAATACAAGCACCTGGGCCTACAGGAACAGTTGGGGATTCAGAAATAAACTAATGGCAATACATGTCACTGAAAAACCATGGGCAAACCCCGGCTGTCTTGGGGATAAATCTCAGTTCAGCCATATTTTTAAGTGCTTTCTGCAACCAGTCAGATTTGCCTGTATGGTTCCTAGAGTGAGCTGTGTTCAACTTTTCCTCAACAAACACCCAATCTTGTCAGTCATTAGGAAAGTAAAGATGTTACCTTGCTCGGGTCTGCTTAAAAAAGATTTTATTGGCATGATGGAACTGCAGCCAAAAAAATACCTCTTTAACTCCCCCAGGAGCTTACATGCATATATGAATATATGGGATAACAGAATAAACCCTGTGCACTCAGCACAAGAGTAATTTCATGCCAGATGGACATTCAACCAACATGGATCTCAAGATAGGAAAGAAATTTACCATTGTCAAGAAACCCTCACTTGCAACAGCATCAAAAGGCTGCTAGCAGTTCCTAAGGAATCAGTATAGATCTTTGTTCAGCACTTATTACACTAATCTTGTTGGAGCACAGTTATCACCCTATTTTATCCAGTTTGAAAACCCATATGAAAGGGATTAAGGATATCTGAGGCCTTTAGATATGAGTTGTCGCATTATCACTTTCTTGACGTTCTCTCTCAAAATAAGGAAATTGAGAGAGTACAACTATGGCATGGTCAAGAGATGGTTTCCTGAGAAAGGCACTAATGGTCCTTTAAAAGTTAAACTGGCTTCCTGCCACTGTAGGGATACATTAACAGTTTTGACCAAAAATGGACACCTTGGTTTAGGCCTTTCCACTCTGACAGACACTAAGGTGAGCCCTGACTTCAAAATGAAGGAAAGTATGAAAAGGGTAGACAGTGAATCTTTTTGAAATATTTATTTTTCAATCAAATTTTTCAAACAGATCAAGAATACCTGTCCTTCCCCTCTAAGAACCAAGAGAAGATAGCACAATTCTGCTACTGGAGAATAGCCCCACTCAAAATAGAAAAAGAAATCAAAGTAAAATAAACTTACCTCTATCTCACTTCAAAACTTGGTGTTTCCACTTTTTGAGAAGAATGTATGGAGGCATAATTTGAGTCATTTCCTCAAAGTATGTAAAACGTATCGTAGTAGCGACTCAAAAGCGGTAGCAAGACCTCGGAAAGGGACCAGCACTTTTATGGAACTGTCCAGCAGACACATTGGAGAAACTTTCAGAAGTACTTAGATTTAATGAATATGTGTCCCATTACAAAAAGCTATGCCTAACATGGTGCAACCCCTGAAAATAAGGGAATGCTCCTGAACTCAAATCAGAAGTTTCCAGAGGGGTAGCCTTGTTAGTCTGTTGTACAGCAAAAAACAACGAGAGTCCTTTGGCACCTTATAGACTAACAGATTTTC
>ML685755.1:22993029-23070540 GCA_007922175.1 Pelusios castaneus | reverse complement strand
GAAAATCTGTTAGTCTATAAGGTGCCAAAGGACTCTCGTTGTTTTTTTCAAAATCAGGAGGTTACTTTTAAAACCAACAATAAATATTCATATAGATGTAATTTCCAATCTGCATAATGGAATGGGGTTACCTGGGATAATGGATATCAATCAACTAACTGTTGTCTCTCTAATACTGAAAATAGAAAAAGGCTTGGTAAACAGGGGCGTTGCTGCCCCAAAAATAGGGTCAGGGCCCAGGCACCGCCCCTGGTCCCAATCCATCCCTCAGAGGGCCCGATCCATTCCCTGGGTCCCCAGCTGGGGCCTGGATTCCGCTTCTGCCACCGCCGGCCTGCAACCCAGCCTCAGTGAGGACCACATCGGACTGGTGCTGGCAGCCAGGCCCCGAGTACCCCACGAAGCTGGGGCCACATCAGGCCACCAGCAGTGGGCAGGCCCTGTATCCCCAGCCCCAATGGGGGCCAGATATGACCAACAGTGGCAGCCGGGGACCAGATCGGGACCAGATTCCTGGCCCTGGCAGGGTTGGATGAGGCCACCACTCACTGCCAGGCCCCAGATCCCTGTCCCCAGCGGGGAACGGATTGGGGCCAGATTCCCGGCCCCAGCCAGGGGCTGGATTGGGCCACTTGCAGTAGCTGGGCACTAGATCCCTCCCCCAGCAGGGGCCAGATTGGGTCGCTACCAGTGGCCGAGTCCCAGATCCCTGTCCCTGGTGGGGGCTGGATCAGGCTGCTGGTGACAAGGCACCGGATCCCCCATGGTGGCCAGGCCCAGGTCCCCCGGCCCCACTAGGGATCGGGTCAGGCTGCCAGCGGTGACCAGGCCCCGGGTCTTCTACCCTGGTGGGGGCTAGATCCGGCTGCCAGTGGCAGCCAGGTCCTGGGCCCTGACGGGGGCCATAGGCAGCTGGGCCCTAGATCCCCACTAGACTCATGGCACTGGGACTGGGACTCGAGGCACGTACATCATGTGTGACACCACTGTTGGTAAATACCTAGGAAGCACAGCTGACAGCTCCTAGTTTCTGTCAGAACAGACTCAATCTCACAATTTTCTATATATTACTGACAATGCTGTTAAATTATAGGCAGAGGTGATGTTAGCCCACTGGGGGTCCTAAGCAGAAATACTTTGTACACCCCTGTGCCCCACACAACACATACTAATAATTAAGGGGGGGGAGGGTTAACTCTTGGGGCTCTAAGTAATTGCTTAGTTTGCTTATGCCTAGTGCTGGCTCTGATATACAATTCACTCTGAATTTATCTGGAAAAAAATAAATAAGAGCTTGCGTTCATGAACTTGCAATAAGCTTAATTGGTTGAATCCTAATTACCCTCAAACACTTCAGCTCGTATCTAATTAATATATTGCAGCAGCAGCATAGTTATCACATTATAGTCAGGGTTTCTTTCAAAAGCTCATATTACCAATAGGGTGGGGATAGCAAAAAAATAATTAATTCAAATTTAAATATAGTTGTTGGAAAGAACCACTGGCTCATTTAATGCCAAATATTATTTTTCTTAAAAGAAGAGGACAGCAATTAAAACTGCCACTACCTTTGATTTCTGTTCTCTTGATCCTTAGCAGAATATTCCTACAAATATAAATGGGTCACTGTTCCTCCAGGTCTTCATAATAAATAAACCTAAGAGACAGTTATCCAGCCAACATTCTTGTTTGCTGTAGAAAATATATAAGATCCCAGGAAAATATGGCTCAGTTTAGAGACTCAGTCATCTAAAGCCTCTATGCTTCTCTTTATGTTGACAAGATATCAAAGCAGTTATGTGCAGACAAATGCTCTGCTCTGGAAGATTGCACATGCAGCATAAATATTCAATAAAAAAGAAACCCAAAGATATGGTACAATGGGGAGTAATGTGAACTTTTAATATATTGAAGACATCCATGGTTTCCTTTTGCTTTATAAAAAAAATGAAAAAATGCTATTACACTTGTGTCTCCAAGAGGTGGTATTCACAGGCAGTCTACTCATACCATTCATTACCAAATATGCATAATCTTTAAAAGCCCTTCTGCAAAACTCAACGTCTCCTTTCTCTAGAGCTGAAAAAGGAATCAGAGCCACCAACAAATGTATCTTGATATAGACTTTTGGGTGGAGAAAAGTTTGTTTACAGTGATTATGAATCAAATAAAAAATAAGGACTCTTACTTTTTGTGGTAACAGAGGCTATTTCCATCATATTTAATAGAGCTATGCCTATTTAGGCCAGCTGAGAATCTGATCTAAAGATGTCAATATATATTTTCTCTATAAATTTCATTAATGGTATCCACTAGTTGGAAAATTTCCATGAAAACCAAAATTTTGATTAAAAAATGTTGTTGTTTTTTTAATTCACACATGGTAAGCAAAAAGTCTCTTCGATGGCATGTGATATGAACTGGGTTACTCTTCTCTTGGATGGAATGCTTGTGCTTCTCTTTGTATAATTCGAAGTCCTTCAAATCGCTCGTTATTCATTAAAGGGTGTCAGGAACTTTCTAAAAAAATGGTTTTTGTCAGAAAATACCGATACACCTAAACAAACTTTTAATGAAATGTATCAGTTTTGACAAAATTCCTCTTGCTTGGTGATTACAGCTCTCATCTAAATCAGGCAGAAGAGGAACTTTAACCTGGGTTTTCCCACATCCCTAATGAATATCCTCACCACTGACATATTTTGGGAGTGGGCTCTCTGTCACTCTCCCTTTTTTTTTGTTGTGCTCATTGTTTTGTTTATTTGAGAGGGGGCTGGTTTTTTTCCCCACAAAAAAATTAATTCTAATGAGGAAACCTCTAAACATTTCACAAAATGGAATTCTTGACTTCCAGCCAAATCTCTCTCTCAATCAGAATAGTCTCCACATTACGAAGCTTGAGAGGGGTTGAACAACTACCAGGGATTTCCCAACACCCCTCCACCCCCCCCCCCAATGTTGTCAACGTGTAGTTTTCCGAATTTAATCATTGGTTGGAAATTAGAAGTGCAACTGAAACATTAGTATACACTTTAAAAGCATACACAGTATACAATAAAATACTTGTACATGAATAAACATATTAGGTTTGAAAACTATGAACAAAGACTAGCTTCCTCACACTGCTATGTTTTTTTTTATAACTATGTTGGTGCACTCATTTAGGTGATGTCAGCCATCCTAATAATTTAAATTATGATTTATTAGGAAGATCTGAATGAGCAATCTCCTGACAGCCAGTGATAACCTGAGGAGTGCAGGTGAAAGGCTTCAGGCTCAGGCTGTGTTTACATGAACACATATACACACCTACTCTGCCTACGTGACGTTGGGTGGGTTACAAATCATTTTAGAATGTGGGGTAATGAAATGTTATCTTTATCGTACGAATAAAAGGTCAACAGATCTGTTCTTAGCCAGTACTGATTGAGGGGGTCATCATGAATTGAACTGCACTTGCTAAGCAGGGGGCTCACATGCTACATTGATTCTCAGTGGACAAAGAAGAGGGACAGGTATTTTGCTTTGAGGTGTGGGCTCTGCTAAGGCCTTGTACACACTATGAAGTTATTGCGCGATAAAGCCCTTTATTGCGCAATAAGAAGCCGAGCGTACACACACTACTTACAGTTTTTGCGCGTTAAGAGCCCTCTTGTTGCGCAAAATGTAAACCACCAAAACGAGCGTGGTAGCGTCTAACGCGGAATAGCTATTGCGCGACAGTCCGTGTGTGTACGGTTACCGCGCAATGCGAAACCTCCGGAAATGGCCCACAATTCCAATCCCATCCCTTCTGCACTTCCCTCTGTACTCTGTTGCCATGACGTCATTTTTCCCGACCTCCCCTTCTGCCCCGCGAATTTTTGAATTCCCCACTCTCCCTTCTCGCTTGCTGTTCAGTGCTGCTGCCTCTGTGTGCTCCGCTTGCAATGTCGTCGCAGCGAAGCAAACGAGCTCCAGCCTGGACAACAGCAGAGGTGCTAGATTTGATAGGCATCTGGGGAGAGTCCGCCGTGCAGTCACAGTTACATGGCAGCCGGAGGAATTTCGACATTTTCGGTCAAATATCTCGGGCGATGATTGAGAAGGGGTACGAGAGAGACACTCTGCAATGCCGGGCCAAAGTGAAGGAGCTGCGGATAATGTTCCACAGAGCAAGAGAGGCAAACCGGGGCTCTGGCTCCGCGCCAGCAACATGCCGCTTTTACAAGGAGTTGGAGGTGATCCTGGGCGGCGATCCCACAACCACACCGATCTCGACCGTGGACACTTCGGCGACAGCGTCCGAAATGACAAGGCAGCGGAAGGCGATGATGCCATCGTAGACGAGGAAGCAGAGGAGGAAGAGGACGAGGATGGTGACAACGGAGCCACTGACATCGGGAGCCAGGAGTTATTCGCCACCCCGCCAGAGACAAGCTCCACGGATTCCTTTTGCACGCCTTCCCCTGAATCAGCCGATGGCAGCTCCGGTAAGTTATGTTTGCAGTGCTCTCTATTCTAGCAGCTACAGCTTAGCGTGTACATGAAGATAAGGCATTGAGTTCTCCTTTTCTGTGGGTTAATGATTTGGCGGGGTATTACTGGCATTACATAAAAAGCGCATCAATGCATACCTCGATTGCCAAGTAGTCGTTCCCTTTCAAGTCACTAAACGTGTACTCCAAATATTTCCAAATTCTTCTTTTAAAATTGGATGGTAGAGCGAGCCTTTGCCCTCCCCCATTCAGGGAGACTCTCCCTCTCAAGCTCGCAAGCACGGCCGCGGGAACCATAGCCGCACACAATCCAGCAGCGTAAGGTTCCGGCTGGAAGTCAGCCACATGCAGGAGATGCATTCTCGCTTGCAGAGGCACTCTAAACAGTGTGATATCAGCTTCTATTGCAGCCATCTCTGACACAGGATCAGAACAAGCAGTGGCAATAGTCAACTGTCCCGTGGACCTAATCACAGCAACCTGTCCCTCGCTTTGCAAAACTTGTTACTGCCCCCCAGTATTTCTTCACCCATGTAACCTCGGAATGTGTAGGGAGAGCATCCTTATTTGCACCTGAACGTGGTGAGAACAATAGCAGCATTCAAACTGTTTCATATTTACACAGGAACGACCTTCGGTGGACGGTGTACAGCTGCTGCTGACCGTCTGAGACAGATAAGGCGGAGGCCTCGCAGGAGCAAGCATCTTCCAGGAGCTGATGCATTCCCACGAGGCATCTGCGAGGGAGACAAGGCAATGGAGGAGGCAGTGCAGGCAGGACAGGAGAGAAAGCAGCGCGAGGTGGGAGAAGCAGAAGGATGCCCTAATAGACATTCTTCATGAACAGACCAACCTGCTGAAGACCATGGTCGGTCTGCTCCAGGCTCGCACCTCCCCCCCGCAGCCACAGCCGCCGTTCCCTCCATCCATGCAACATTCTCTCCCCAAACAGTTTTTTGAACCCCATGGACACCCATGGTATAACGTTACCTCAACCCCTCCCCCAGCGTATGTCGTGGAGTCCCGCACCTACACCCACCTTTAGTCCCCCCTCTCCTTACAGCTAACTTCTCATTTCTGTTGTATTAATAAAGTTGAAACATTGTTAAATTTAATATGACTTTCTTTATTTGCATTTTTAGTATGCCCTTGACGTGGGGTGCTAAAGAAATAAAAAAGAGAAAGAAGCAAACCACTAATATACATAGAGTTTCTAAAGTAAAAAATACAGAGCGATATCAGTGATTAGTGAAATTAAAAGGCAGCCTTTCAGTCCAAAATCATGAAATGATTCTTCAACGCCTCCCTTATGCGCACAGCCCTAAGCTGCGCCCCCCGGATACCCCTGGTGTCCGGTTGCTGGTAGGCGTACTCTAGACGTTCTGCCTCCCTTGTCCACGAGTTCAGAAATCTCTCCCCCTGGTTTTCACAAATATTATGAAGGACACAACACGCAGAAATGACAATTGGTATGTTGTCCTCATGTAGGTCAAGCCGGCCGTACAGCGATCTCCAGCGCGCTTTTAAACGGCCAAAGGCACACTCTACAACCATTCTATACCTGCTTAACCTGTAATTAAAGCGCTCCTTTGCAGGATCCAACTTCCCGGTAAAAGGCTTCATAAGCCATGGCATCAGTGGGTAGGCGGGGTCCCCAAGGATAACTACGGGCATCTCAACACCCTCCACTGTCATTTTCTCGTCCGGGAAAAATGTACCCGCCTGTAGCCTTCGGAACAGTCCAGAGTTTCTGAAAATGCGTGCATCGTGCACCTTTCCTGACCAACCCGCATTTATGTCCGTAAAGCGACCACGATGGTCCACCAGTGCCTGAAGAACCATTGAAAAGTATCCCTTACGATTAATGTACTCGGAGGCGAGATGGTCGGGCACGAGAATAGGGATGTGAGTGCCATCTATTGCACCACCACAGTTCGGGAAGCCCAACTCATTAAATCCAGCGATGATGTCCCTCACGTTCCCAAGGTTCACCATCCTCCTTAGCAGAAGACGGTTGATGGCTTTGCAGACTTGTGACAGTGCTACTCCGACGGTCGACCGTCCGACCCCAAACTGGTTTCCGACCGAGCAGTAGCAGTCCGGAGTCACCAGTTTCCATAGGGCAATTGCCACACGCTTCTCCATGGAGATGGCGGATCTCATCCTCGTGTCCTTGCGCCGCAGGGCAGGGGCTAGCTCCTGACCGAGTTCCATAAATGTGGCTTTCCACATTCGAAAGTTCTGTAGCCACTGATCATCATCCCACAGCTGAAGAACGATTCGGTCCCACCAATCTGTACTCGTCTGCCGTGACCAGACACGGCGGTTCAGGCTGTGCAGCTGGTCTGCGAAACTGATCAGAATATCAGTTCTGTTCTCAAGGCTGTCAGTCTCCGTACTCGAGTCATCCGATTCCTGCTCTGAATCAGAGCCAAAGGCATACTGCATCAGAAGCTGGGCTGTGTTTACAATGCTGAACGCAGCATTCAAGATCACAGCTGAATCCATGGTCATTCTGAAAAGGCAGTTCTGTAAAGACGGTCGTTTCAGTTTAAATTTCACGCTCGTTGCTAGTGGCAACTGCTGGTTGGCATCGGTAGCAGAATGCACCACGGGAAATGAAGAATTATCCCATGCAGCATAGCGCGAGCCTTCTTCTTCCCAGGATCCAAATCGTGAATTACCGATACGGGGGACTGTGGGATAGGTACCCACAGTTCAGTTTGCTTTGCTGGAGGACTGCGAAAAGAAGGGGGTGGGTCTGTTCCGTTAGAGTCTGCCGAGTGTGTACGCGATCTTGCGCAACAACCACCACGGAACATTTAATGCACAACAGGCTTATTGCACGAAAAGTCTGTGTACATAGCCTAAGAGTCATAAGCACTATTTGACCTGCCCCTCCCTTGTTAAAAGATAGCGCTAATTAGGCTCCATAGTAAGTCTTTTGCTTTGTTAAATGATTAAATCACTAATAATCAGGTCTAAGTGCTTAGAACAGTTGTGGAACAGTGTTTCTGTGGAAGAGACCAGGGATTAAAGAGAGGGGGAACGCACTGGAACGCAGTTCCGGGGCCCACAAATTTGAGGGGCCAGAGTTCTGGGGCCCCTAAAAATAGAAAAATGTTCCGCCCTGCCCTGGCTGCTGGCAGGTCCTATGCCCCACCGTTGTTAATCACAATGCTTACTGTATTATGCAGTGTTTGCTAGTTTGTGACAATAATTGCTATAGACATAAATGCCATATAAAATTATAAATATTTTTATGGCGTGATAACCGATGCATGTGGTACTGAGAAGTGGTTGCAAATGCCTACCTGGGCTGGGGCCCACACATGCATGAAGGGGGCCCAGACAATATGGGAAGGGGGCCCGGAGATTAGGAGGGTTCTGGGGCCCATCAAATTATACTTTAACCACTGGAAGAGACTACCAGCCTGCATTAGCAATAAAGTTTCCAAGGACAATGGTGAGTGGAGTGCAGTGGAGGGAGAAGAGAGAGCACATTAAAGGAACATTTATTTGTAGGACTGTATTTTAGTAACTTTGCCCAAGGATGCTAGATTTGGGAAATGTATATAAATATGTTTCCTAGTAGGCCAAGATTTTTTAAATATTTTATTTGCCAAGGTTATTATCCCAGAGAGTTTCTGTACTAAATATTTTTATGTTACAATTAATTTTTACATAAGAACATGAGCTGTACTGGTCAGACCAATGGTCCATCTAACCTAACAAAACTGTCTTTTGATAGTGGCCAGTGTCAGGTGCTTCACGGGGAATGAACAGAATAGGCAATCATGAAGCAATTCATCCTGCCATCCAGTCCCATCTTCTGGTGAACAAAGACTAGGAACATTTCAGAGCATGGTGTTGCACCCCTGCCCATCCCAGTTATTACCATTGATAGACCTATTCTCCATAAATTTATCTAATTCTTTTTTGAACCCTGTTATAGTCTTGGCCTTCCCAACATCCCCTGACAAAGAGTTAAACAGATTGACTGTGCATTGTATGTTTGTTTGAAGCCGGATGCCTCTTAATTTCATTGGGTGAGATCCTAGTTCTTGTGTCATGTGAAGTATTAAATAACATTTCCTTTTTCACTTTCTCCACAACAATCAAGACTTTATACAACTCTATCATAACCCCCTACTCTTAGCCATCTCTTGTCAAAGCAGAAAAGTCCCAGTTTTATTAATCTCTCCTCAGATGGAAGCTGTTTCATACCCTTAATCATTTTAGTTGCCCTTCTCTGTACTCTTTTTCTAATTCCAATATATCTTTTTGGAGATGGGGCAACCAGATCTACATGCAGTATTCAAGATGTGGGCATACCATGAATTTATATGGTGGCATTATGATATTTTCTGTCTTGTTATTTATCCCTTTCCTAATTGTTCATAATATACCACTAACTTTTTGCTTTCTACTCCACATTGAGCAGATGTTTTCATAAAACTATCCATAATGGACTCCAAGATCTGTTTTTTGAGTAGTAACAGCTAATTTAGACCTCATCATTTTATATGTATAGCTGGGATTCTGTTTTCCCCATGTGCATTACTTTGTATTTATAAACACTGAATTTCATCTGCCATTTTGTTGCCAAGTCACCCAGTTTTGTAAGATACCTTTGTTGGACTTAATTATCTTGAATAAGTGTGTATCGTGTGGTAAATCTACTAAAATGGTCGTGAAACACTTTTCAGTTTTTACTATGCTGCCATACGGTCTACCTTCACCTCATGCTCTCATCCCTCATTGTTCCTAAGCCCCCGCCCCACCGAACCCCTGGAAATTCAAACTCCGCACCACACCAGATCCCGCATTTTCAATTCCTGGGGAAAGCACAGGCAACTACAACTCCAGTTGAAGTCAGTGGGAGTTGCAGGCTCTACTTCTGCTTTTCATCATAGCAAAGATTCTCAAAATCTTCAATTCTGGTCACTTAGCTTTGGACATTCTATGGAGCAATAATACAAGTCTCTCTATATATGAATGAATGATAAAACCCATACAGTGTTATAAAACACTGCCTTAAACAATAACAATACCATTTCTACTGATTTGTATTCTTGTTCTGTTCTTATGCATCCCAGTACAGTTTTCTCTTTTTTACTATAGCTATACTCTGCTGATGTTTTCAAGCAATTTTACACAATAGACTCTAAATCCCTTTTCTTGTCTGTATACAACATGATGCTTCCATTCAATACTCCCCAATGTGGTTCACTGCTTCCATATTTCTTATTTTACAGTTCTCTGCATAAAACTGTATCTTCCATTTACTGACAGCATCACCTACAAGATACAAATAATTCTTTATCTTGACCAATAATCTCTGGTATGGAATTTTAGCAAATGGTTTTTGCTTTAAGAAAAGAAAAGAAAAGAAAAGAAAAGAAAAGAAAAGAAAAGAAAAGAAATTTCCCCAGTCTATGTCCTTAGGTATTCCATATTAATTAAAAGAGAATATCCTTTTCGCAAACTCACACTCCTTTCTTTAATCCAAATAAACTGTTTTCAAACTAATCCATGTATAAACATTTTATAATACTTTGTCTTTATTTGAATAGTGGTGTTATATTGCTACTTTCCCATCTTCAGGAATCCGAAACCTGATTTTCTTCAATTAAATTAGTAGCTGAGCATTCTTCTAATTTCTATCCTCATTTCCTTAAGGAAATATAAATCATTCAGATTATAAATATTGCCTTAAAAGGTTATATTATTTTTTCATGACTGTTTCATTTTCACTAACAAGTACACTATTTAACTCCCTAGTCTAGGCGTTATCTCTTCCTCTAAATGGAAAGACAAAAAGAAATTACACCTTAATACTTAGGCATCATTCTCTTTCTATATTGGAGAGTGTTCAGCAATTTGAAAGTAATTTTGTCATCTCTAACAATTTTGCACTAATATACGGAAGAAATTCCAACTTGTTAGGGGGTTTATTTATCTGGCCTGTTTCAAGCTTGGGTTGTTTAAATCAGAATTTCTGCAATACTTTCAAAAGAAGTCCAATTTTACAAATATTGTTATAGGCCTGTCACTACATACTGTACAGGGTGTAATCTCGCAACTATATTACAAGAAACTAGAGTCAAACCTTCTATCCTTTACAGAAAACACGAAACAAACAAAAGAGACACTCTTAAGTGAAGGAAAAGAAGATGTAAATGGAAGTCAGAAATTCCTACAATACTTCAACTTTCTACAGCTATTTTTATAAAGCTGAAAATCAAAATGGTATATTGAAAACAACAAATGGTAACAAATGAGTTTGCTGGACCCTCATGCATGGCCAAATAGGCAGCTCCTGCAGGAAAGTATCAGAGATATCATGTAGGAAGGCTTGCAGATCAGTTAGTGATATGCTGTATGCAGTAGCATTTATATTGTGCTTTGCATTTTTCAAAGCACTAATCAAACATTAATATATGAAGTATTTAAAAATTTAGCTTTATTAGTACAGTATGCACTTCATTGGTAAAGTACATACAGCAATTACCATTAGAAATAGATCATTTGATAACAGTTGCCCTACAGTCATGTTTGACATCATTATAGTTTTGTCTCTTCAGACTATGTGATTGGTGAATCATGATTTTTAGTAACTATATCTCATTTGTTAGATCTACTAAAAGTAATATGGGATTTCAAAATGATTGATAGTGGAAATCTTCATCAAATACATAAAAAAACCTCACCTTGGTAGATGATAACCATGACCAAATATTAGTTTCCTAAGGAATATTCTTCCCATCCCTTTTGTTTCATAATTGTTCACATTGAAATCAACAACAGTATGGACCAAATTTGTCTCTTTCTGAAATGGAAATATAACAATACCACTAAGCACATTACTAAAAAAGAAGTTATTTAATCATATACATTCAGAGAGTCAAGCAAGGCTATGGTACGTCGTTATCATTATGTTCATAAAGGAAACATAACAGTGCTCAAATTCAGAAACTCAAAGTTGCCATTGAAGAAGGAAATTCCAAAGTATAACAAATCTGTCAACAAAATCCACAAAAAAATATGAATTCTGATCATCAAAAATGATTGAACATGTCAATTATGTAGTTGTCATAGCCATTGTCCTAAATGGCATTTTATATCATCTTAATGCCAACCTTTCTATTTTGTTGTCTGCCTATTACTCTTTACTGATAGTGTGACCCTCTATCTGGTTACATTTGATGAAAGACAATTAATTGATATAATCTGTCTTGTCATTCTACCAAATGCATATTCAGTTTTTGTCTTTGATATATAAACTGCACTCCTCCTCTCAGCTCTGAGACACATTCTTCATTACATTAAATAGATCATGTAAAATAAGGTGACAAATGCACTTGCACCTAATATCTATCTGGCATTTTCATCTTAACCTTTCATGTCTTTCTTCTAAACCTCATTTCAGCCATCATTAGTCCTTACTGCTATTTTGAATTGCTTTTGAACTACAGCCATACTATCTATTACCGCTCAGTTGTGTTCACCTTCTTTTTACAGTACAAACCCCGATTCTTCTCCTACAGAAAAATGAAATCATCACACAGTAGAATTACCCTAAAGTTTTGAATTTAAAACAAAAATATGAGTCAGATTCATCCCTGGTATCAATACTGAAGTCAATAGAGTTACATCACAGATTAATTTGACCTTTTACTTTTAGTTCATTCCCTTGAAGATTACTGAGGTTGAATAATAATATACTGAATACTTTGTACTTCTATAACATTTTCCATCTGCTGGGGCTTAAAACACATGGTAAAATTTATGATCACAATACTCATGAGAACCAGAGAAATACTATATCTATTTCATCCTGTAACAATGAATCTTTGTACTGTGAACTTGTTACAACTTTCACTAAGGCCTGGTCTACACTACCGCCGGCAGTTGACAGGAGATATGCAAGCTATATAACATAGCTCGCATATCTACCGTCAACATATTTACCTTGTGATACTGTGGTACCTACATGGCACTGTGCCAATGAGAGATGCCCTTCCGTCTACAGAGCCTCAGGAAGGAGGACTCATCGTGTCGGTCAGAAAGCCCATCTCCCATTGACTGAGTAGGTCTTCACAGAGCCCACAGTGTAGACAATCCCTTAGACAGCAGCAGGGTGCACCAGCAGTAAAACAGTAGGTTTATATGGAATCTCAAGGTCATAGTAGAGGTAAGGCAGTAGATTCCATCCTCTGGCTCAGTTCAACCAATGCCCCAGGATGGTAGTAGGAGAGTTATCAAAGCAGAAAATAATTGTGATCACAGATCCTTCAGTGCTCTTCATAAAAGAAAATGTGTTAATCCCAATATCCTGGACAAATTCCAGCAAGGGCAATTACACTCTGCCTGCCTAAATCCTCTTCACAATTTACAACATCTATGGCAATCTTTATATGACATCCTAAACCCACCAAAAAAAAGCCGGGGAGGGAGGCCCCTGCATCCGCTAAACTGTGTGCCTTTGGTGTTTGATCTTGATGAAGTAGTCTATTTTATTTCAATGGCAAGTCAAACACCTGAGAACACTCTTTGGGATGGGAGATGATATATTACGTGTAAAAGCCTTATTTTACAAATGAGCTAAGTGATTTTTCCTAGTCCCCAGAGGGAGTCAGTGACAGAGTTGGGACTAAAACCCTGGACAGGTGACCACACTCAGCTTCTATTCACTAGACTAGGCAAAACTTCCTTCCAGAAGTCCCTTTGATTTCAGCTAATTATATGACAAGAAAAGATATAGCAATAAATGTATCAGTCTGATCAGTCTGGTTCCTGTCAATGTGGTTTGTTACAAAATCATCAGACTTTGCATTTTGAATAATTCAAGATGTTCATTTAATTAAATAAGTTACCAAATGTCTCCGTCTCTTCAGAAAATTTCCTTCTAATAGTCTGAAGTCATATCTGTTCAAAAATTAATTAAAACAAGCAGAAGTGCCATAGAATTGAGAAACGGGCACCTAAGTAATGGCATATTGGGTTTAAAATCTATTATGTAATTTCCCACTTGGAAATATATATCATGATCATTTCAATAGATCAAATGTAATTTGCAGATATATTTGTGTACATTTTTTCTCCATGTGCTGTACGTATATATTGTTTCTGTTGGTTCTTCTAGATGGTATACATAAAAAGTAGTACAGAACAGTTTTCATGTATTAGAAAGAATGATAAGCAAATAAAAAAAAATCCTCATGAATTCTGATGATAAATCATTTAACCTCCTTGCTGTCTCAGATACTTCCATAAATGTATAGATTTGTCACTCCTATTTGTGTGCTGTGTGACCAACTCAAATTTATGGTGATAAATCAATTGAACCAAAGCCAACTGAAGACAGAATATAGTGTGTTCTACCTCTACTTTTTGAATGAGGTGACTTGGAACCTTTGCTTTCTCAAAGCAGTTTTCATCACACTGAAAATGAATGTGGTGCATGTTTCAGAACAGAATACTGTTGATGTCAATAAGGATTAATTCAATTATATTTATCTTCCATATCTGTCTATGGGCACAGATTATACAAATTACATCACAAAAATGCTAAATCCAGCCTCCTACGAAAACTATGGGCCACATTTTTTTTGGTCCAGGGTTCTGCTTAGCACAGGAGAGTGTGGTTGGCATCTGGCTCCCACATTCTAGAGGCCAGTCCGATGTAGTTTAGAGCTTTTATTATAAGCCACTGGTAAAGTGCCCTTAGTTGTTCTTTCCCATTCCTTCTGGGATGAGGGATTGGCTAGTGCAGTGCCCTGTACAGGCCCACTTTTGTTCTACTCAGAAGGAAATTCACTTCTGGCCATTTGCCACTATTTTTTGCTAGTCTGAGTATCCAATACATTTGTATCACTCAATGCAGTTCTGCCTACTGGAGAAAGCTCCTACATTTATACACATTTTGATCCTGCATACTAACTCAATTACATATTCATAGAGTATGTTGCAAATGTAGCATACTCTGGCTTAGAAATTGGAGGAGTGATCATGTACAGAACATTTCACAGTATTTCAACGTAGTCTTTATTTACTGATAATCAGAACTGTGGTTTTGCCATGTTAAATTAAGGGAATAAGGTCTGGGCCTCATTGTCCCTCACGTGTCAAAAAATGCAGTGGGAAGAGAGCATTCCAGAACTTTTCGTGGCATTTTCCAAATAGGGTTCCGACAAGGATCTGCCCTCTATGAGATAAGGTTCATCCTTTAAATATATGGATCTCCCAAAAATGGCAGAAGCTAGAGCTTCTTGGCTATGTCTACATTACAGGTTCTGTTAAGTTGACTTAACAGAGTCGACTTTAGGTCAACTTAGAGCATCCACACTAAAAACTCCAGTCGACTGCCTGACAAGTCATGAAATTCTGGCAAAAAACATGAAAATTCACAGATTTTTTTATAGCAACCAGCCTCCTTATCAGAATCAGACTCCTAAATTTAACTTTTTGTATGTACTGTTGGGGGAGGGACCTCATGACCTTTCGGGTAATTTAACTACATCCCTATGTTCTCAATTTTTCCTTGTAGGATGAGATTTTTCATTTTATTTCTATAAATTTTATAAAGATTCAAATACTTTACCCTCACCTAGTTGGTCCTGTGTCACCCCAAATGGCAACAGTTACAAGCAGTTATCATTCTAATGGCAGTCATCACAATACATAGTTTGATATAACAATGTATAATATATGTGAAAACAAATCCTAGTAGTGGTATCAGAACAGTCATAAGATCACAACAGTAAGGGGAACAAGAGTCATAAAATGGAGTTTGCCTAATGATGGCTAGAGAGAAAATACCATCCATTAGCTGGTAACGACCTATTTTGGACACACTATCTGTTGAAATTAGAAGAACAGTTCCAAGAATAGCACAGTGAAGTATTTTACCACAGCATAATTTTCTGGGAACACACCATTCAAAGGCAAACTATTTTTAAGCAGTTTTGTAAGATGCAAACATGAATATATTTGATGCTTGCTACAAAAGGACATCCACATTATAGAACAGGTTAGAAAGAAAGGTCATTATTCAAACAAAATTAGATTAGATTGACAAGGGTCTCTGTTAAATATATCATTCTTCATTGCAGCATAATAAAATTAACACTTCCTTTTTTTCAAATAAGTCATATTTAGTACCACTCAGTGTATACCTAAGAACAAGTGAGCAAAACACTATAATATTGAGTTAGTATAGAATAATATAATACCCCACTGGGCTACAAGTGCTTTAATTAAACAATAACTACAATGCAGAGGAGAAACTACAATGCATTAAACTTCTCTCGCCCATGGCCTTGTTTTTTTTATTGGTCTAGAGAATCCAGTAATACTCTATAGTTTGTGTACTCTATATTTATTGATATAATAGCAGAAATCACTCATTTTAATCTAATTTAAATAAGGAACCCTCTTTCCCCTAAATAACAGACGATCGTGCTGGACTGAGATATTTCAGATTGATGAGGTTCTGCCAGCAGAAATGAAAGATCTGTACCACGTCCATTTGTCAGTCGCAGGCAACAGTTGCATGAACTCATAACCACACAGTTGCTAATGTAGCATTCTGTTTTTGGCCAAAGAGGTTCACTTGTAGTACAGACAGGCAATATGATAGATTTCTGATAGAAGTTCATAAATTCAGGACACATACAAAGAATTGTAGAGTTGATGTTCTGTTTAACAATTGCCTTTCCTAACATAAGCAGAGCTTTGTTATTTCCTGTGCAAGTACCATTACAAGTTGGACCTTGGGCAGCATGTGTATCAAAAGGTATTTTTATCCTCAAAGTGAATTCTGTCATTGACCTGTATCATTTAGACCTGTTACCATTGTACTCATATCATGCAACATTGTGTTCTTGAAAATTTTCTTTTAAACAAAATACATGAATTGGAGGCAAATTTCTTTGAAGCACACAGGTCACCCCATTTAAGTCCACTGGGTTTCAGATGCATAACTATTATTTCTCGTGAGAGACTATTCCACAAACTAAGTTCACATTCAGAAAGTTTTCCTGGGTATTACCATAAGTTTTTCCTTTCTTCATTCCATTGCACACAGTTATACCAATTCCACTCTAAATCATTCCCTCACCTTCACTGCCACAAATTATTTGAATAATGGCATAGAGAGTACATTTATAAAGTTCTCAAATTATACCAAGCTGGGAGCAGTTGCAAGCATAATGGAAGACAGGACAGGATTAGAACTCAAAATTATCATCACAAACTTGAGAAATGGTCTGAATTAATTAGGATGAAACTCAATAAGGCAAATGCAAAGTACTTCAATTAGAAAGCAATAATTCATTACAGAAATACAAAATGGGGAATGATTGCCTAGAACGGAGTATTACAGAAGAGGACGGGAGACTTGTAGCACATCACTAAATAAGAGTCAAAACTATATAGTTGGGGGGGGAAAGAGCAAACATCATCTGGGCTGTATTAGCAGGAGTGTTGCGTGCAAGGCACAAGAAATAATTCTTCCACACTATTCATGCTGATAAGGCCTCATCTGAAGTAATGGTGCCCAGCTTAGTAAAGGCCTCACCTTGATAAAATCTAAAGGAGAACAACAAGAATGATTAAAGGTCAAGTAAACATGAGCTAGGAGGAAAGATGGGGGGGAAATGGGTTTGTTTAGTTTGGAGAACAGGCGACAGAGGAGACGTGATAACAGTCTTCAAATATGTAAAAAGTGTTATAAAGAAAATGGTGATAAATTCTTCTTATCCACAAAGGACAGGAGAAGATGTAATGGGCTTAAATTATAGCAAAGGAGATTCAGGATAGACAAGTACAATAGGGCCCCAAGTCTGTTGTGATTTCTAAATTTTATGGAAACACAAATATAAAATAATAATAACAACAACATTTGCATATTGGTTCCTTGCATTAAACAGTGGGATAAGAGAGAGACACTATCTGGCTGACCAAGGCTAGAACTGTGTTTGTCTATAATGCTATGCAAGCCAAGATAATTTTTATATTTGAAACCTGATAAGAGACAAGCTTTCAAAGTTTTCATTTAATTTAAGTACACCTTCAAGTATTTACATAATTGGATTGGCTTACTTTGTTTCATGCTGAAGCTTTTCCATGATTTATTTAATAAAACACAAAGTCCCGCCTTTAATAAACCCCAGAATCATATCTGTGCCTCTGTATTCAATTGAATTACACAGAATTCTTTCCAGGCTAATAACGAATAACAACAGTCAATTTTTATTACATACTAAAGTTTATATTTTAAATTTTAAACAACAGATGACTGAATTGAATTTTGCATCTAGTAGAGATACAAATCCCATAACTGCTCATTTTAAGCCTACTGAGACCTGCCTGTATTGCTTGTAGGAAATGTAAAACAATTATTGGCAAAAGTCATTTTATGTTCGGCGCTCTCCAGTTACAAAGAGCCATGGTATAAAAGACTCTAATATTTGTATTATATTTTCTCTTATCTAGATGTCAAGTCTACTGAAATTCTCTATACGGCACACAGCTGTTTAACAAAATAACTTAATGACATGATAGGTTACATCACTCTGTTTTTCCTTCAGTTAGTGCAGTGGAGTCTGAGTTTAACCTTTTCCCTTTCAAGTAGGATGGGAATTAGGAGTTTTTATTGCTTAGAAAATTTCAGAAGTACAATGAATTTACAAAAAGTGTTGGGTTGGCAGACAGGGACGGAATGCTCACCATAGAACAAAACAGCTCATACTGCTGCAGTGTATCACTCCTTCCAGTACATCACCTTTGGCTATGTCTACGCTTGTTAATTTAAATTGACTTTAACTAAGTCAACTTAGTGCGTCTACACTTAAAATTAAAGTCAACTTAAAGGGGAACTTACAAAGACGACCTAGAGCGTCCACACTGGATGCTCTAGGTCGACTTTGTGGGGCTAGGGGGACCTTGGGCAGATCCACGGTGGTGGGGGGGCACCCCTTGTGTGCAATGGGGCAAAGGGGGACAGAGACCCTGGCAGGGCATGTGGGCAGGGTGTGACACTGTCTGGATTTAGGGAAGCATTTATGATATTATTTTCTATGGATATCTCATAAATGCTATAATCCATAGGAACTATGTCATGTTTGGTATCAATAGAAAGGTAGTAATTTGCTGGGAATGTTTATATAGTTTATGTCTAGGAATTCTATTTCAATTAGAAGTTAGGAATTTGATGTTATATCTATACTTTAACTTGTGTCATTCTGGAGGAATGCCTTAGACAGGAGGGTGTGAACAACCATTGTCTCCTTAATGGCTCACCAGGTCACTCTCTGGGCCCATTGTAGCTGGAAAATTCCTAAACATTAAGGACACAATGGTTTGACACACCCGCCTCTCTCAGCCATTTCAATAAAATAACGTAAGTTAAAGTATAGATAGAACACCATATTCCTAACTTCTAATCGAAATAGAATGCCTAGACATAAACTATATAATCATTCCCAGCAAACTACTACCTTTCTAGTGATACCAAACATAACATAGTTCCTATGGATTATAGCATTTATGAGATATCCATAGAAAATATCATCATAAATGCTTCCCTAAATCCAGACAGCGTCACACAGGGCTCTGCCCTGCCCTTTGGGGGGCATGCCAGGCTCCCCCTGTGCCCCCCCCCCGGCAGGGAGGGCACTGGTGTAGTCCTGGGGTAGCCCTAAGTCAACTTAGGGCTACCCGAGGGCTACACTGGCTTAATTCGACTTTTAAAAGTCAAATTAAGTGTTAGGTCGAGTAGAAAGGCAAGCTGCTTAAGTTGACTTAAGCAAAGTGTAGTGTAGACGCAGGGCAAATTAAGTCGACTTAAGCCAAGCTTAAGTCGACTTAATTTACCAGTGTAGACGCAGCCTTTGAGCAGGAAGAACCATGAACTAAGGACAAGTATCAGGACTCGTTTACCCTGGGAAAAACTGGTCCCTCCAAGTGGTCTCTGCAAAGATGAGGAGCTCAGCCACAATATTTATCTCCTAAGCCCACCTTTGAATTTTATTTTTAACAAGCACCTCTCACCACCCCATTCCTTCTGTTCCTTGTGCTAGCCCAACAATATGTTTTTAACATGCACTACTTGAACACGTCAATGTGACTCCACTTTACTGTCTTCTTTTGAAGAGTAGGGCTCAATTTTTTCTGACATTTCCATAACTTTATTCTGTGCTATATCAAATATGAACTGACATGATAACCAGTTCACAATCCCTCTACCACCACCATTCAAGCACTGAGTAACATCAGTCATTACTTATACTTGAAATAATAAAAGGCCTGAGTGATTATAAGTGTCCACAAAAAGTCACAACAACAGAAATATGACCATATTAACACATCCATGTGACAACAAATTACAGTGGATATTTTCCCATTTTGTTGCTGATGTAAATCTGTTTTTTCTACCCAGTCTGTGTTTGACAATTCTTTCAAGCATTCAAAATAAACTGGAGATGTTAGAATTCCATACTGTGATTATTAAATGCTTTACAACCAATAGACCCATCAATACCTGTTCCTTGAGTTTTGCTGAAAGATTTAATTCATCCACTAATCTTGCTCGTTGCATATTTTTGAAAAATGACTAAAAAAGCAAAACACTTACAGTATGTCACTCCTCCGCCCTGTTGTTCTTAAACACACTGATTCCACAAACTACACCTAAATTATTATTTTTTAAAAAAAGATGCCTTCATACAACTGACATGGTACTGCAATACATTATCAAACATCTGAAAATTCTCAGGCAAACATTCACTGAAATACAATGAGCTCACGCAAAATACTATTAAAGCATTATATGAAATTATAGAATATATAAAATAGACAAATTAATATATTTTTATTCTGGAAAAAAACAACAAACATGACAAACACAGAGACTTCACTCCTGGCATCACTGAACTGCAGTCCATTCTGGAAGATAACATGTCAACTGTTCACGGGGCACAGTAGTGAAGGAAGGAAAGAAAAATGCATAAGCAACTGAAAGTACAAAGGCAATTAGGCACATGTAAATTACTCAAATTAGAGTTTGTTTTCAGAATTCCAAGGCTAAAATTCTTTTCTTGCGGAAATTTCACTACAATCTTTTTATGAACACATTGAATTTATTTTTACCATCTCATAAGCCCTGAATACTGAACTAGATCAGTAGTTCACCACTGACTCTTAGGGAAGAGAAAGAAATGTATTCAATTATCAATGCCACCTTCTACAATATTCTGATTTTTCTTAATTGACTAGGCCTGACTCTTTTCAGTTTGTGAGGTGTAATAGATAAGTCTGAAGAACTGCACGTCAGGCTTTTGATTCTCTATCCCTCAACAACACAGTAGCAGTGGTTCCCAACCTTTTCAGTAACATGGCACACTTCAATGAGACAAAACAATTCCATGACATTCCCACTTTTTTCAGCTGAATTGATTGCTTATAAACGACACATTTACTTACTATGGTTACTGTCTTACTAGTGTGGTTTGCAACATAGAAGGATCAAATGTATTAATGTTGCAAATCCACCAGAAAAAAATACGTCATCTCACTTTTGTCCTTTGGTCACCTGCATTTAGAATGTTCAGGTTTTAGAATAAAGAAAACAATACCTCACTTTTAATTTGAGGATTAATTTTCACGAGTTTTATGATTGTAATTTTGGTTGGGTAGGATATTGTTTAAAATGAAACAATGTTTGATTTACATTACCTTCATAAAAAATTTCACAGCACACTTGGACACTTCTCACAGCACACCAGGGGCACACTGGTTAAAAACCACTGTAATATAGAGATATTTGTAATGTCCATAGGCATTAAAATACCTCACATTTTAATGTAGAAATAAATCAATATACTCTCATATCTGCTTCACAGGAAGTCAAAAATTTCTGCCAAACACATGAATGAACTGTGAGATTTTCTCACTTCTAATTGCTATTGTATGACTTTATTACCATTAATATTGATGTCTTAGAAATCACTAAGTCAAGCTAAATAATGATGTAAGCACATTGTGAAATAATTGTGTTGTGATAGCGTTTGATACTATTGCCCAAAACATTACAATTTTTTTTAAAAACAACACACTAAATCCTACTATCTAAAGCTTTATTCTGCAATTAGCTTAAGAATAAAGCATGCATGCAATTCACTGGGAGAAATACTGTGAAGAAAGCTCTCTTTCTTTCAGTAACAGTACAAAAAAAATCCCCACAAAAAATGAAGTGGCTGAACTTTCTCTGTGACCTGAACATGAAATTTTCAAGCCCCAATTCATCCAAATTCTTTTCCATTTACAAAGAAGCTCAGTAATGAGATATTTTTACCTCTCATCTTCCCTTTTTCTGTATCATTTATTAGGAAATGAGCTATTTAACATCCCAGGGTTCAATCTATCAAATGTATCCATGGCATCTAAACCACGTGTTCCCTAGAAGGCAGTGGATCTTGGATCTTTTATAAGCTAATTTATTCTCCATACAGAATGATATCTAAACAAAAAAATAAACAAACAAACATAGGCTCCAAGTTACAGCACTACAAAGAGGAAGAAAGGCCAGGCAAATGTAACTAACTGTATCCCACATTCTGCCATTCCATACCCTCAGAACATTCAAATTCCACGCTATAGCACAGTTTCATGGCTGTGGAAGGGGTAGAGGGATTGGTTTTGTTTTCTTTAAAAGAACTATGAGTCTGATCCTCATTTTATTGTCACGGTAGAAGCTATTTATTCCTTATTATGCTTTGGGAGGGTCCCCTTTCTATTTAAAATGGGTGAGTCCCAACACCCCTATCATGTCATATTTTTGTGATTTACAAAAGTTGACAATGTGGGAGAGACCAATATTTTCTATTTCTAATATTTTATAACTTCTTTGCTGGCTCCCTGATGTTCTGGAACTCCCTGAGCCTGTTCACTGGATTCCTTAAATGTCATTCCGAGGAGCATTTCTTGGAGAAATGTAATTTATAGAAAGAAATCCCCCTTAGAACTGGAAGTAACTATAGATGCCATAGTGCCCATCTGGTCCATTGAATTTCCCTGGAGATGCAGCACTTGAAACTCTTTTTCCCTCCAAATTTTGGAACAACCAGTGAACTGAAATATCAGTGATTCACACAGCTCTAATTGTAACACTTTAAAAAAATAACTATTAAGCTCTTATATAATGCTTTGCATTAATAGATTTCAAAGTGCTTTACAAAGAAGGTCAGCATGATTATCCGTTTTACAGATGAGGACACAGACACAGAGGTGAAGCAACTTGCCCAAAGTCACTCACAGGCGAGGAGTAAAACTCAGTTGTCCTGTGCACTACTCCAGTGTTCCAGTCATTAGGCAACAACTGTCTCCTTTTACGGTGAACTAGTGAGATGTGCTATAGTACAGCTAAAATACTATCTGCAGAATGGCAGTGAAACACTGCCTGCTGTCTTTCAGGCGTTCACATGAAATAGCATAGATGATTTGTTCATCGTGTCCCACCTTTTTCTCATAAACTTAAAACTAATTATCTGAAGTATTTATACGTGGTACTTAGTTCCACTAAGATACAGAGCCTTTGTGAAGTGCACCTGTCTGTTTGTGCCCAAATCCATGAATCTGGACAAGAAAGGCACAATATTTTAAGTGTGCATGAGTTTGATGGATCATCACAGCTTTAATTTATGTGACATTTGTAGCTTTAACCTCCTCCCCACTCCAAGTGTGTCTTTTTATGGAATTTTATTTAATCAAGCAACGTGCTAATATTTTGCGTCATTATCTTGTATGGTGTCATCACAGTCTGACATAACATTAAATAACATTGATGCAAAGCTTAAACAGAGTGAACTAGTTTTTAAGTCAGTCAGTTATAGTACTTTGCTTTGCATCATGGCTTTTTAACACCAAACTGACTGCTGGAGCAAATAGGACCATATAATTGGAATAAGCATCTGTCTTGTTGATGATTCGGCAAACTACAGTGCAGCAACTTTCCAATTTAAATGTAGGTACTTTGGCAAATTGGTGTATAGCAGCTGTTCTGTCCCATTTTATGACGCTTCAAAATCAATATCCACTAAAAACATTTCTACTTATTTCTGCTTTAATTAAGGTATTAATGTTCATATTTGCATTTCGCAACAAACTGATTGCAAAATTATGAGGAAAGTGGTAAGCAATTCGCTAACAACTTCAAATGCTATTGATTCACTTTGGAAAGAAGGGGCTGTCCCTTGCATTTGTTAAGCGTACAAAACTCCAAAATACTAACTTTGCCCTAAAATCAACACATAAAACAAGCAAAAAAAAGTAGCACTACAAATACACAAAGTTTTTCAGCAATGACTGATTTGTAATAGTGCTGACTCAGAAAGGGTGGTCGTTTGATCGGTTGGGTAAATAGGACATTTTAAAAATGGCTTGTATATTTACCTAAAATGCCCAAATTAGAGAGAGAGCATCATCTTTTGGGTAAATAGTACATTTCCAGCATGCCTGTAACAATTTAAACAGCACACACAAACAAAGAGAAACTTTTCCCAGAAATATCAAATTGTCATTTAGGACTCTGAAAAGAAATCTGTGTTGAAATATATGCTGAAATAACACTGGGCTAGATCCTCACTAGCCCTACATGCCTCAGCAAGGTCATAAGGGAGAAAAGATAAATAAGACTACTTCTATCATGGGTTGTAGCATGGAAGGGGAAATTTGCAGAGCTGTTACTCACCAAACCATGCAGTGGTGAGACATGTCAAGGACTGAGACCCCCACAACCCCAAGCTATTGCTATGCTGGTGCACTGTGTGAAAAATATATTGTCCCTGGAATAGCCTGGTGCAAGGCACTTCCTCCTTAGAAAAGTGGGGGCACAAGGATTTAGAATCAATAAATTTACAAATTGCATCAAACTGCTGGATAGTGGCCTATCAGGGCTGCCTATCATGATGCCAAATCCTCTACCTCCTTCAACTCCAGGAAATCAGAAGTTGTTTCATTTTTGCAAAATGAGAGAAGAAAAGTATGTTTTCATACTGAGAGGGAATTTGTTCTTGCTCTTTCCTTTCTTGGGTGGCACCTTGATTTTTTTGGGGGGGGGAGTATACAGTGAATTGTTTTTACCAGTCTAAATTGCTTTTAGAGGCCATCAGGCATTAGTGCTTCAAAATGTGCTATTTGTTGTATCTTTTACAAAATGCAGCAATGAGACATTCAATTGGTCTTGTAATTTCTCACTGCAGCCTTAGGCTAGCAATGTTCACTACAAAAACAAGAAATCTGTATTAGGAATACAGACATTTTAGTGATGTTGCACTTGTAGATTGTATTTATAAATGCATATGATTTTCTTTAATCAACAACACAACAGTCCACAGCCATGGGTCAAGTGACTGCATCCACCTAGGTCCCTTTAATAAAGCTACTTCTGGTTTAAGCAGGTAACACTTGTTTCCAGTATAACAATTAACTGTGCAGGCTTGCAATCGAGTAAGACTGTGCAGTTGATAACAGGTCCTGTAGAGAAAGAAGTCCTGATGGCAATTGATGGCAATTTTCCTGTTAATTCCCAATTTCTCTGAAGAGTCAAACCTGTGTCTTTCCTAGTGCCAGCAAATTTCAATCATCATTTTCATGGATCTAATTTCAATCTTATAACTTCTAATTTGTAGTCCCATTGATAGTAACCCAAATAGCCCACTTACAATTTTATTCAGTATTTCATCACCAGAGTCTATCACATTTCCATCCATCTCAAATTCATCTTCTAAATTTGTTTGTTGACATCAAGAAAAACAGCATTTTATCCTTTAAAGAGATGATCAAACTAAGTCCAGGTTTTCTATGTCTTTGCAAAAGCATGTGCCAACTCTAGATACAGCTAAAGTAAGATTTGCAGATTTAGATAGAGAGGTCCAGAATCTTTTTGCTAAGCACAACAGATGGGGCAGGAGGGGAGGAGGCATGACAAATGAGTCAACTGCAACTCCCTGATTATCTGGGGACTTATCTACTTCTACCTAAAAGTCAAGCACGAAGTCTGAAAAGGCCAAAATTAAGAATTACCTGTGCAACCTTATTTCCTTCCCTTTGTTCAGTACGATAATATTGCCCTTGCATGGCAAAGCCAGGGATGTAGAATCCACTTTTCCGCGGCCTAAGACACTAGATAACATATTTTCACTTCTTGCACGCCTCTACCTTATCTTTCACAATCTGTTCTGTGCACAGAATGAAGTTAGTGTAGAACAAGTAGTATGTGATCAAATAATTAAAGACTGTATTAATGTATGCACACAAATGGGCAAAATTAAGGTTGCCTGGGCACAATAATTTTGTATTAAAAAATAGATCCTGCTTTGCTTGTCCAATTTTAAGCAGGCACAAAGAAAATAGGCTATAAACCCCCAAATTGAGTACTCAGTTTTAGACCTATTACGAAGGACATAACCCTGCTCCCATGGAAGTTTTGCCATTGATTTCAGTTAAAGCAAGACTGGGTCCATAATTAGAATTCTTTTAAATGACGTCCTATTACGTTAATCAGAAAAATAGCATAAAGATGAAGATGGGCCTGAAGCAAAGCAAGCCCTAGAGAACCCTGAATTTTGGGAACACCGAGATTCTAATAGACCTACTGGACAGTCCGCAGACAATCAGAGTCTCAAAGCTACTTGAGGGAGTTGAATACGCAATCTCTTGTTAATTTTAATGAAAACCAGTCACCCATATCCTTAGGCAGCTCTGAAAATCTCACCTTCAGTGTCTTTGTGCCTTTCATTTCACTCAAATGCAAACTTGGTATAACACAATATATTAAAGTGCCATCCAGTTACTACTGCTCAGTCATTTTGTGTGGTACACAGCTTCATACAGGCTCAGTCTATTTACTGAATAATGACTTCATTTCACCCTGCTTATTAACAGAATAAATCAATTTCCTAATCTAAATTACCAGGTCTCAAAGCAGTTCTGTACAGACTCATGGTAATGTAACAGACCTCCACCCACTCCAGCTTCCCATCCATCTTTTATAGCTCTGATCCCATGTAAGCAATGGTAGGTATGGCTAGCCAATACAATTGCAGCCTTTATACTGAAGGCAAGCACTTCAACACTCTGAGCTCCAACATATGGGAGGGGGGTCACCCAAGAACAACTGCAACCAGACGGATCACAGCCAGAAAGAATCGTCACTCTGAGTTTGGGAGAAAGAAGGTAACAGATGACTTAACATGCAAAGCAGTTCAGCAGAAGTAGCTCTAAGCAGCTTTAAAAGACATGCTAGTCATTCCATTTACAACCATCAAGCTGTCTGGAGTGCCCTGAGGCTGATAAAAGGCAGGACCCCAAACAGGCTGTGAAGTATATATTTAGACTACCCCAACCAAGGATCAAGCATAAACTCCTCAAGCACTACAACACCCTTAATATGGAGTGTCTGATAGTTCCTTTGGGTAATTTACCTTTGTGATAGATGGTCCCTTCACCAAAAATCATAATATTCAGATTACTTCCAGTCCTAAAGTTACTCAAGGTCAATTGCACTTTAGATCTTACAAAGAACTCTTGTAGCCAATCCTACTATAAATTAAACTAAAGGTTTATTAACTAAGAAAAAGAAGTAAGTTTAAAGGTTAAACCAAGTAAATAAACATACACAAATGAGGTATAGTCTTAGGTCCCAAAAGATGACAGAAACTGCTCTAATATGCAAGCTCCCTATGTCCTTTAGAGCTAACCAAGGCCACGCACGGAGCACTCCTCAATTATATTTAGAAATCTTTGCCCCTCCAAGAACATGTGTGACAGCACATGGAATCGCTAGGGTAATTGCTGGTACTTTGGATACCACTCAGACTGACCAGCTTGGCCTTCCTCACACACTGTGATGCTGTGACAGACCATAAACCTCAGAGGTTTTGCATTTACACAGCCCTTACACAGGCAGGGATCACACTCAATTCAGTTCAATGAACACTTTCCAGTCACTCCTGAAACAACAGTCGAGAAACTCCAGCTGGCTACTCAACCCAGGACCACACTTCTGCCCTGAATAAAAAGCCTGACCAGTGGAGATTATTATTCAGTCTGCCCTTCAGTCAAAGTGGAAGGAATATGCACGATCTTGTGTTCCTTAGCTGTCTGTCTAAATCCTTCACTCACTGACACGTTGGTAAAGACATAACATTAAACGAGCCTATTAACTACAGAAAATAGATTTCAAGTGATCATAAGTGGCAAATGTAAAGAGATTAAAAGCAGTTACCAAATGAAATAAACATAAGATCACAGTCTTAGTTGTACACACTACCAATATTTGAATTAGCAATGTCTCGCCTTTGTTAACTGGTACAAATACAAGCAGTTTCTTAAATGAAGGCTTGGCAACCTGCCCTGCCTGGGATATCTCTTGCCCATTTCAACGGCCTTTTGTCTTCCAGACAACCTTCCAGGTGTCCAGCTGAATAGGAGTGGAGTCTGGTAATGATGTCACATGCCTTCTTTTATAGTCTGTTTCAGCTTGCTAGAATAGTCCATACATGTAATGTGGCAGCTGTTTCCCATTGGTCAAGTAACGCCATTGAGAACATGACTTCTACAGTGACGCCTCACTGTAAGCAATCCCCAGTAGTGGAATCTTTCCATGATGGACCATTAGCCCATCTAGCTACTTCATTGTTGTACCTGAAAAGCTGGTTTAGCTGGCTCCCACCCCACAATACGTTCCAGTAGCAACAGCAATATTTTAGAGCTTCACATTCTACAGTAGGGTAGCACATACAACCCAACAGGATATTGTTTAGCAAATCTAGACTTCTAAAATAAAACTATACGAGGCATACTTGGTAAAAACACACCATAATTACGTGACATTGGTGAATACGGCGTTTCTGAAGTGCTGTTCTCAGACACACAGCGTAGCACCAAGCAGCATAAAGATCCAGTTTCTTCCTGTCAGAAATTGCTATTCCCTTCCTCCCAGAGTTCAAGCTAATGGGATGAGTTCACATGCAGGGTCCTCTTCATGGAAGGTGGAAAGGAATGCAATTAACAAGGTCTTTGTTTTTTTGATATTTCACAATGGCTTGTTTGGTTTCAATGAGCTTCTTGGTGGTGTGACCCATACGTTCTGTAGGAAGCCAATATTATACACTAGTTAGTGCTTTGTTCCTGTGCGGTGAGTTACATGGTTGCAGAGGTTTACAATGTAAACACTCAATATAACATCTATTTTAACAATGCAAACAACATGGCGAGCCATAATGGTTTCCAGCGATGTACTGGTCAGTGGTCAGTGGAGGCCTATAGGTGTGCCAGAATCACAATAACCCCTTAGGGTAACATTGACGACTCCTTTTAGTTTAAACCAGTTTGATTATCTGTGATCCCCTGCATAGCTATTTCCCCAGAGGAAACATATTTTAGTAATAAAAACCTTTTCCTGTACGGACTCTCCAGCCTCAAAGACCTATCTGTCTCAACAGGCAATTCCCAACAAACTCAAGTCTCATCCGAGTCTCAAAGAAACCCAGAAATTCCATATTTACCAATATCATGTAATTAGCCCCCACCCTCCTGACTCTCTAGGGGGAAAGTGCAGCTGTGTCAACCTGCTCTCCCTCCTAAAAGCTGGAACACCAAAGCACCACACACTCGTGGTAAGACACCAGGCCTGCTCACTTTCCCTGGTGCCTGGAACTCAAGGCTAAACTGAGTCTCTCAGTGACATTTTGATATCTTGAGCCTTTGCGCTTCACGCCGCAGTTCTCGCCGCACATTACAGTAACCTCACTGTTTGTTAAAATGAGACACCTCCTTTTTAAATCCAAGCTCTCACCACTGAATGCCACATACGGCAAGCACCAAATGCCAGTTTGAAGAGTGGGGAGAGGGAGGAACCACTCTCTGGTCCCTAGCATTCCCAGTGATACGAACTATGGGAGAAACAGCATAACTCCTAACACATGCCATGGTGCAAGCTTAGATATAAAATAGCTGTGATTTTTAAGCAAACATAGTAACTACTACAGATAGCCAAGCTTTCCCTTGCTCACAGGTCTCAGAGCACGCTCATCTTCTACATTAATCAATCTTTTTAACAAACAGATGTAGCTTATCTAATCTATGTGCAATGTTTATATGACAGAGCTGTCCACTAAATATGTCATGAGTACACAACAGGCAAGCAGAGAAAAGAATAGAGGTATGTGACTATTTATTTCAATTAGCATTTCAATTTTAAAAGCTTTATGGAAAAGCTTTGAGGAGATAGTCATCTCCCAATGGAGATGAAACAATATAGTCTTCCTCGGCTTGCTTTGCAAGTGCCCTCTTTCCAGGTTACTAAGGATAGGTGTTTCCTGCAATCAGACTGCACCTGACGTAGACACCACCCAAGCAAGCTTTGAGCTAGGTATAGGAATAACAGTAGTAGTGAATCCACAGCAGGACAGGTGGCAGGGCATCCTCACTGCTCAAGCATGTATCTGGAGCCCCAGACAGGGCTGTATGGCCTGTACTGCTGCAGCTTCCCTACTATTGTTGTTATTGCTACTGAGATCAAACATGGCAGTCATACCTTTTACTGAAGTATAGGCATACCTTAGAAAAGGGATGTCCAGAAAACTTTAGGAAAATGTCAGAGAAAGGTACATAGGGACTGTCTCTACTATGTATCTTGACCCTTTGGGGCCACTAGGGAGAAGCAAAAGAAGCCAGAAAGCTGCTTAAGCTACCCCGATTCGAAGTCTCCTGGGAAGGAGGCTGGCACTCTCAATGAGTGCAGAACCACTGTACGTGGCTTCTATCCCAATTGTTCCCTTCCCCTCTATAAGGAGTGGTGAGAGGCACAATGAGAGGAATGATTGCAGCACAGTAATCCCAACATAGTGTATGATCCCTTGGGGTTTACGGTCAGTCACGTGTCTATGCAGAAATTTAAATCTGACACCTTTTGGAGGGGCACTTTCAATCCCTCCCCACCCTCCTGACTGGATCTCATTCTTTCCCCAACCCACCACAGCCTCAACCCAGCCAGAGCTTTCTCTTCCCTTCTCCCCCTGCCCCTCCCTGTCTCGACCTGGCAGGAGCTGGCTTTTCCTTCCCCTTCTCTCTCCCTACCCCAACCGGAGCTTAGTCTTCCCTCCCACCCCTCCTCTGGGGCCAGAGAAGTTCTGTGCCTCAAACAATTGTTGGGAGCCTGTGCCCATTGTTCCCTGACTCCTCTCCCCGCAGTGCACACCCCTGAGGCCAGCTGACATAAGTTAGAGCAGGGCCTTCTCTAATCTCTACCGGGGATCAGAGCCAGCACAGATCTCCAATGAGAACCGGGAGCCATAAATGGCTCCCCAAGTGCTCCATCCTCACTGCAAGAGAGAATCAGGACTAGTATGTTTTATCTCCTGTTGGAATGTTAATTAGTGTCATACAGTACCTTGAGCGTGTATATCATAGCACTATATGCATTTTATGTAACACTATGTTCCCATCTCATTCTACTTTAGGTTACCCCACTGTGACCTAAACAATTTAGATCAGTCTACTGGAAATAAGATAATGTGATTTCATGGGTTCATTCCCACTCCTTCCAAAAAACAAATCAGGCCATGAATATTTTCTCTTTCGATGTGCTTATAAACTGAAAATGTGCAATTACTGTAATCAAGCCAAATTTATGTGTGTTAATTTTACTTTGCTGAGAGAGTATAAGTGTTGGACATTCCCCCCTTCAGAATTCTTTAATGTTAATTCCTTCCAACGCATCTCACCCACATGTTAACAATATCCCTACTCACAAGTATTCATATTCCCACTGCAATAAAATCTCCAGATTTTATGTAGAATGAATGCTGAAATTATCCCTTGCTCTTGATGATTATGCCTTATGAACTGATGATTATGCTTTGTAGTTTTTGTTCTGCATTCATTAAAATATATATATCAATTTGAGAGCAATCATTCTCTCACAGCACTAAAACGTATCTTAAGACCCATGTTTTCAGACGTGGCCACTGTTTCGGGGTGCCTCAGTTTTTGAGTACTCTACACATTAAGGTTTCATATTGAGCATCCAATATCAGTGAAGTGTGTCAGCATGAGTTTTATACCATATGTTATACCACAGGCTATGTCTACACTTGCTAAAATTAGTTCGAATTAGTTAATTCGAACTAACTAATTCGAACTAATTTTAGTTAATTCGAATTAGCTTAATTCAAACTAGCATGGCCAAACTGGAAAGTTAGTTTGAACTAAGTTAGTTCGAATTAGCGATCCCCATTCATTTCAATGGCTGGTTAATTTGAACTAAGAAATTAGTTCGAATTAACATGGCCACATCAGTTATTTTGAACTAGTTAGTTTGAATTAACCACTTACTTCTGAAGCCCTATTCGAACTGCTTAGTTCGAATTAAGGAAGCCCTTAATTCGAACTAACTAAAGCCTAGTGTAGCCAAGGCTTTAGTTAGTTCGAATTAAGCCTCCTTAATTCGAACTAACTTGCCATTGTAGACATAGCCACAGTGTTCCTGTTGTGCCTTGGCCCTACCCCTCCCCTTCTTCTTCTGAGTTTCATTCATGGAGTTTCCCCTCATTCCTTCACTGAGGATTGATTTGCCCCCCTCTCCATGAGAAGCTCCACCACCACAAGCTGCAAAACTTCTGAGACCTGCACAAATCTCAGTGTGTCCAATGGAGGCAAGGGACATCCATCCACAAGCATGGCTTTTAGCTCCACCCTACCACTCAGTTCAGCAGTTCTCACTTGTCTCTGGATGGAATGACTGCTGAAGGACTTGTGCATGCAACTCTCCATATCCTGGTCATATATACTCTTACAAACTCCTCAAATGCAGGAAATGGAACTTCTCTTAGCATACAGAAGAAAACAGTGAATGCTGATAGCATATCAGCCTCTATTTACTTCCACACCGTTCACCTATGGAATTGAATTAGTAAAGACTATAAAGGAATCAGCCATCTCCAACATCACCTCTGTAGAAGCAGCAAGCAACCCGATATCGGGTTCAGCAAGACACTTTATTTCAAACAGCCATATGGAGAGCACATTGACAGAGAGAAAAACCCCATCAGGTTAACTGCTTTGCCTGTAGGCATATTTCAGAGATTTTTATACAGAAAAATTGGGGTTGGGGTTTGGAGGTGGGTCAATTAGTTAGTGGAAATTTACAGAGATCAGCAAAAACAGCACAGCCACTTATCCTTGAGACATTTCATTGTTATCTTCACTCTTAGTTTTTTCAACTCATCAGAAATTCCAGCAAAAAAAAATTTCTCTTTATAATTGTGCTGCTGTTTAAAATGGGTTTGAGGCCTACAGTTGCTTGAACAAGTTTGAGTCCTACAGAGGTCTGTACCTGATTCCACACTTCTCACTCACAGTGGCCAGAGCTTTCTCCAGCCTCAGAGCCACAGCCAGTGGAAGGCTCCTGTTCGATGAAAAGGAAAAGAGGAAGACGTTGCAGATAAACCTGGCCTCTCGTGTAGATACAGGCTCCTACAATATAAGCTATACAGCACCTAAAAGGAGCCCTGAGCCTAACATAATATTAGAAACAATTATAATTTTAATACATTTGTTTGTGAATTAATATTTGGCCATTCTGCTTATCAGAGGCAGACTGTAAATGGTTAAGAAAAACGATACGACAGGAGAGGTTCAAATGGAATACAGCTACCACATAGCCCAAGACCTTTTTTGTCAAGCTACAGCTAGTTTAAAATTTATGGCACCACACTTCCATTTATCTTTAGCTAATATGAAAGTGCAGAACATAGAACTGGTTATGATGTTAGTCCAGAATACAAAGATTAAAAACTATAAGAAGATTTGAGTGATGTTTTTCAGTGAAGTAGAAAGAAATAAACAAGTTTTCAGTATTCATTCTCTCTCTGAGTCATGGAAAACAGACTGGAATTCATCTGAATTACAAACGTAGGTCTTTAATCTAACAGGCACTGAATTTAAATAGGAGGCATGAATTAACACCTTCCTATTATGGCCCTGACCCTGCCAATGGATTGTTGCAAGTAATCCTTATACCCACACAGAGCCTGCACAAATCCAGCTGCAGATTGGGTCCTCTCTCTACCTATCCCCTTCTCAACTCTGTTCTGTTTTTTGTATTCTGGTGATCAGGAAGTGTTCATTCTTTATCTTGTATAAAACACTTCTGTATTTGTTTAATACAATGTGCTCTTATTTCAATGATCTTCCCTGTCCTCCAAGTGTGTGGAAAACATCACAAGAATAACATAATTACAGACTCATAGACTCTAAGGTCAGAAGGGACCAGTTTGATCATCTAGTCTGACCTCCTGCACAATGCAGGCCAAAGAACCTCACTCACCCACTCCTGTAATAAACCTCTAACCTATGACTGAGTTATTAAAATCCTCAAATCACAGTTTAAAGACTTTAAGGTACAGAGAATCCACCAGCAAGTTCATTGAATGGAAATGATACAGAGCCGGAGTGCAACTTTACTTTCTGCACTAAGTAAGAGTAACACCAGGGGATTAAGTATGAATCCTAAGGTAATAAAAATTCCCTCCTTGGTTTCCTCCTTGTTCCAGGATTCTCAAGTAACTGATCACTTCCCATTCTGGACCAACTCAGCTGTGCATTTGGGTAGATGCGAAAATCTCCACCCATTTACTGTTCAACCATCCGCTGCTTACCCACCTGCAGTGGGTGTTTTCACCATGCTGTGGCTATCTGCATCTGCCGTGTCTTTAAGGGCAGAGCACAATCCTGCCCACAGCAGTTCCATGACTTTTTACATAACCAATTTATGGAAAAGCCTTTTGTGGCCGGGATATCTCTTTTCTCTGTTTGTGCATTGCCCCAGTGTAGATTGGGCCTTTGAGTGCTATAAATATTTAATAATAATGAGGCAATTACAACTGTTTGGACTGCAAATGTTAACAACTTACATTAATACAGACATATTTAAGGGTAGAAATACTACTTGCTATACAAATTGTAGCACTTAAAAAAAACCCATTTAAAAAATGCTGTTTCCAAAGGACCTCAATTTAGGCTGCTCTTTTTTTTTCTTGGCGATTTAATAAAATTACAAAGAAACAGAATAAAACTAGCACTGTTTTATATTGGTCAGATTACATAGATTTATATCACTAGTGCAATCACAATAACTCTTATACAACCTCCTGTTTTTCTAACAACAATAGTATAAATTCTCATATCACTCTCTGGATCAACTCATCTTGCACCTCGTTTAGACCAATCAGCTCCACTTGTACCAATGACTTCACAGTTTCCATAGAAACAAATATACTTTGAATGGGGAAAATGCACAGGACAATGTAAAAACAGGACAAAAGCTGATCAGAAAAAGAGGCACATACAAAACTGTGATTATGATGAATACTTGATTATTGTAATTTGGCTTGGAAAGACCTGCATAGCTCATGCATAAGAATGTGTTCGTCCCCCAAACAACAGCAAGATTTTTATAGCATCACTCCTCTGTCTCTTCTTCCTACTTTTCCTCCCCCTAATATAACACTATCTGTCTATAGTGTTTCTCATGCACTCAGCATTATAGCACATAGAGGTCACAGTAGGATAAGATGGTAAAATTCAAGGGAACTCAATTTCTTATAATAAAGAGATCTAAAACAAATCATTCCATTCACAGTGATGATGGAATTTGAACTGTCCATCAGATAAACCACACAATCAAACAACTGAGGGAGTGGAGGGGTGGAGAAAGTAGGCCACTAGACAATCAAGGTGCTAAAGGAGAACTCAAAGAGGACAAGGCCACTGTAGAGAAACATGAATTATTTGTATTGGTCCTCACTGGAGAGGATATAAAATCATGAATGGCACAGAGAAAGTGAATAAGGAAGTGTTGTTTCCCTCTTCACTTAGCACAAGAAGCAGGACTCACCAGCAGCAGGTTTAAAGTAAACATCAGTAGGTGGTACTTCACACAATGCACCGTCATCCTGGGGGTGACATTGCCAGGGGAATGGTTTGAATGTGAAAAAAATAACTGGATTCAAAAGGAATTTGATAAATTCATGGAGGATAGGTCCATTGATGGCTATTAGCCAAGATGATCAGGGATGCAAAATAGTTCATGCTTGGGGTCTCTCTACACTTTATTCCAGAAGCTGGGACTGGATGAAAAAGAATGGATCATTCAATAATTGTTTCATTCTCTTCATTTTTTCTGAAGCATCTGACACTTGCTACTGTCAGAAGACAGAATATTGGGCTAGACAAATGATTGGTCTGATCCAGTATGGCCATTTTTATGTTATGTTCTTAAATTCCATGGCAAAACACAAGACAGGCATGTGTAATAAAAGGGCAAAATTGCAGTGATGGCCTTTTTCTATATAACACGACAGTAGTAAAGCAATTGTTACAAAATGTTTTAAGTCAGATGCTGCCTTGCCACTGAAATAAAATCAGAAGAGGAGTGTGACCTGAGAAGTTTAGTAAATCCAGAAAAGCATAAATACAGAATATTACCTACTAAAAACTGAAAGGATATAATGCTGAAAGATTGCAAAGGGGTAGCCATGTGAGTCTATTGCCACAGGACTCTGTTTCAATGCTGAAAGATGATTATCTTTCACTTACCTTCCTCTTCTTTACTGGCTACTTTTGAGAGCTCCACATTTCTACACAAAACCCCACAAATCCCTTTTAGTGAATGCATGTGTAACCCATATGCCTGAGAGACCTGCTGAGGGTGGGTTACTGTTGCTGGGCAGATTAGCTACCCACAACTAGAAACTTCCAGAAGCAGGGAGTGGCATTTTGAGCATGCTCCACAGTGTACCCTGCTTGTGTGATGTGATGTTGTCAGTCAGATGACATGGGAGCAGCAGTCTGTGCAGACAGCAGGCTAGAGCTGCCTTGAAAGGAGACCATGTGCTCAGTTTTCTGGAGAGAAGCTGATCCAGGAGTGAACAAGATGTTTTCTCCCTGTAATGGAGTCATTTGCAACAGACTTGCAGACATGCATATGGGACTGAGGGCTGGTTGCAAAGGAGAAGAAAAAGCCTGCATGGAATTCTACAGAGGATTCCAGCAAAGGAAGAGGACAGCTATTTCTTGCCACTCAAGCCTCTACACTGGAACAAAGACTGTAGCTGAGAGTTGGGTGAACTCCACCTGGACTTTGGGACTCTTGGGTATCTTTCCTGCGGGGTTTTCTGGAGGGATTGTTCTTGGTTAATTGTATTTTGTTTTCTTAGGATAAGGTTTATTTAGTTAGTAGTTAATAAAGTTCATTGTTATGTTTGTTTTTAGTAGTATTTTAATGTGGGAGGGTAACTCTGAGCAATCTTTGCCATGAGTCCCATACAGACTGGATCCTGGGTTCCCAGCTGCTTTCTCCATAGGAATTGGGATTGATTTCTGTGAGGCACTGGAGAAGGGCAATTAAATGAATTTTAGGCCACCCGAAGGTTACACGTGGTGGGTAGAATCAATGGCTATGTCTACACTTGTAATTTTAAGTTGACTTAACTAAGTCGACTTAGTTAAGTCAACTTAGTGAGTCTACACTTAAAATTAAAGTCGACTTTGGGGGGAACTTACAAAGTCAACCTAGAGCATCCACACTGGATGCCTAGGTCGACTTCTAGGGGCTAGGGGGATCTAGGGCAGGTCCACAGGGGTAGGGGGCACCCCTTGCCCAGTACCAGGGGGCTCAGCCTTTGCCCCATTGTACATAGGTACAATGGGCCAAAGGGGGTCAGGGACCCTGGCAGGGCATAGGGGCAGGGTGGGCGGTGCTCTGCCCTGCCTTGTGGGAGGGCATGCCAGGCTCCCCCGTGCCTCTCCCCCCCCCCCCCCCCCGGGGGGGGGGGGGTGTAGGTCTGGGGTAGCCCTAAGTCGACTTAGGGCTACCCCACGTCTACACTGGCTTAATTCGACTTTAAAAAGTTGAATTAAACCTGAAGTCAAATTAATTCGAGGTTTTACAAAGTCGACTTAATTTTCATTAAGTCGACTTTATTTTTCTTAAGTGAATTTAAGCAAGCTGCTTAAGTCAATTTAAGGAAAGTGTGGTGTAGACGCAGGGTAAATTAAGTGGACTTAAGTCGACTTAATTTACAAGTGTAGATGCAGCCAATGAGCCTCATTCTGGATTCCTGGCAGAGGCAAAGCACCCATTGAAGTTAACAGCAAAGGTCTCCAGAATTGTGCTCTGCAAGTTACTTTTTGGTGTAATTTTCAAGTATAAACCCACAGTGCTCAAGAAATGGTGGTACTTGGCACCTTGCTGTGCGAGCAGCTCCAGATCCATCAATTAATTTCTTGATTCTAATTTTAAAAGAATGGATTTCCTTTTCAATCAAAGGGACTGCAGATATTACAAGATTGTCTGAGATCACGGAGCCAGGTCTGCACAGCCTGCACTCAATCCTAATTCCACTGGACCCTGCTTCCATGGAAGCTGAATTGCTCAGCACCTTGGAAGATCAGGCCACTTGAAGCAAATGGCATAACTTCGAGTAATTTCCATGGGAATTGAAGTAGGTCCTTATAATCCCATTTTCTAGACTATAAAACTTGCAGCAGTTGCAATAGCAAACTGAGGATTCCTGTTTAGATGTTACAGAACAAAATATTGATAAAGTTGTTGCAATCTTCCCCTCACATCAGTAGAATGTTGTAGGTTGAACAATAAGGTTTAAGTTAAGATATTTCATGTCAATTTGTGTAATAGGTATAATTTATGAAAATGCTTCCGATTAAATCACTTGCTTCAAATTAAATAAATGCGTAGGTGTTTTCATGATTGAGATTTAAACAGTGGATCATATTGTATTTCAATCTATTTATTACTTATAACTACCTATGCATGTAATATTATGTAGTTTACTTTCTAGTTATGGACACCAAAAAGAATTATATTGTTTATTTAATTCTCATCCTTAAAAGTCAGGAAAAATCAGGAAAATCAGAGAAAACATTCTCAGTTCATCCTTAATTCTGTCCTCTTTTCTTAGTTCTTGTAGAGAGAGGAGTAAGAGGAGTTGAAATTTACAGCTCTCAATCTCTGGAATATTTGAGTTTCATGAAAAAGACAAAAGAAGTTACTAACAACATTGAAATAAAATACCATCAGAGAACCATGTATAAAATCTTATAATATTTTATATTTTCCAATGTTATCAGGAAAAAGCACCAAGAGGAATTGGGACAACTTGTAAGGTCGTGGTTCATTTAACAAAAGGTGTTTTAACTCATATTCAAAGTTAGACGTGTTCCTGTGTCATCATAAATGCTGTCTTCTTAATGAGATGCTAGTCTGTTCTTTCTACCTGCAGCATTATCCTCTTAGCTGCAATATCAAGTCCTGTGTGATCACAGTGCATTCTTAATGGCATCTATTAAAATGTGTAATTATAATGTACAGCTGTTTGTTATCAGCAACAATGAGTAAGTTTCGAGAATAAAGCAAGATGGTAACCTACATAAATTCAGGTTAAATTCAGTCTCAAAAAGAAATACCCTCCCGAGTTTTCAATTAACAAAAAAAATTAGTGTGTGATAAGGAGCCAAACAAATGAATTCCTATTTTTTTTCTTCATATAAAAAGCCACAGACAAAGCTGAAACACGTGCCTTAATTTGAGAAAACTAAAGCAGGAAAGAAAATGTCATCACAATACCTCAGCTTTGGTAGAAAGTTATTCCTACCTTAAAATTCACCTCTTACTCCCCAAGAAAAATCAAAGGAGGATAGAAATTGACTTACTCTGTTTCATTCTATAAGGAGAAAGAACTGCATAGACACATTTTATCTGGACTCTCTTCCAGAAGCACAAGGAGATAGAGTTGAGCACAGTATCACATCTGCTGTACTTCTAGTGCCTTTGTACTGCCACTAAGAGTAGACAGCATTCATCTTAGATCTTGCCTTGGTATGGTGACTAAACTCAAACCAGTCTTTTGGTTGAACAATATCAGGTATTTCCACAGAAACTTGTTATTGGAAGATATATTGTAGTACTGCCTGTCTCTTGGAAAAGATCTTTTCTGACCTGATTAATCTTTAAGTATCTGTTCAAGGCTAGAAAGAAAACTCACCTTAATATGTATTAAACTTGTCATTATAAGGATCATTTATTCTTTTGTTTCTCAATCCAAACATTTAATACGCAAAAGCAGACTTCATAGAAAAAGAAAAACACCAGCTCCCTGGTCCTTATGTTCCCTACTCATTCTGCCATAGACAGTGCTCACCAATCAATGCTGTAGTCTGCAAAGGGAAAAACTATGCTGCTGCAGTAAATGCATGCTTTCTTTTACTGTAGCTGCAGTGAATTTTCTAAAGAGCTCTCTCTCTCTCCTCTCAAAAAAGCAGACTCTCTAGTCTGCCATATTCCAAAAATCAATTAAGACAAGTAGCATAACCTCCAACTCTTTTCTCTTACAACCCAATATTTCCCCTGGCCAAAAAAAAAAAAAGAGCGGGTCGAGGGGAAAGAAATTACAAAACAATCAAATCTGCTAAGTGAATTGATAAGTATGATGCTGTATAGGGGAAAGAACTGACATTTGCCCCAATTATTCCTGATTCTTTTTCCCATTTCCTTAGGCTAAATAGCTGGCCACCATGAAATGGGAAACATGAACTGAATAGATCTAAAAATTTTAGCAGTGCTGTGTCACATGGATGAAAATGTTCCTAAAATAGCACTGTCTATTTCTACCACAGTCTACTTTTTACCTTTTGGGTGGGGGGGAGGGGGTATCCTTCTTAAAAGAAAATTTTTAGCTTTTGGAGAAGCTTCTGGGAAAAAAACAAAACATCTATACACAATAAAAAAAGGATTTTGGTATATATCTATCTCATCAGAATTATTTTTTAAAACCACTCCTTCCCTTTCTCTCCAACGAACCAAACCAAACCCGTTTTGGAAATCTTACACAGCAAGAAACTTGATGGGATCAAACACTGAACATTCTAGTTCCTGCAGTCCACTTGGTTGGTAAGAACTAGGAATGACACTGTTCTTACAGATAGGTCAAAGTTTTATTATCTACTATAAACATATGTATCTACTCAACATCATCATGTCATTAAAACACCAGAAACAGTCTAACATGCTTGGCATAAAAAGCCATGTATTATGGTGTGAATAGTTGATATCTCAATTTATATTCAAGATCAACACCTGAGATTGTTCTAAGTATCATTTTTTTTAAAAGCCAAGATAGCACATTCAGTGGAGCTTGAAGGAAGCACCAAGGTAATATTTGTAGGCACATAAAGAACAGAGCCTTTTAAAAACAAGCTTTAGCCAAAGGGATGACAATATGAATCAGAGAGAGCCTATAACTGTACAAACCAGTGTCTCTAATTTACTCATTAGTCTGTATTATAAGCCCCATAAAAGCCAGTTACAGCCCTTAGCTTCTTACGAGATGGGTCCTATCTTGGCCAACACCACAAGGATTAAACCAGGGAACTACAAATCTAAAAACATGAGTCTCTGAAGACAGAGCTAAAGACACTGGTTTTCAGGCTAACAGCTATAACAGATTCACAGCCTCTGTGGTTTGGGAAAAGAGGGACACGTACTAAATACTTCCTAATAAGCTACAGATTCACCTGGATTGTCAGAACCAAAGCAGCATGAATTTATTGTATATGAATTTGGAATGGTACAGATTACAGATGGAAAGATTTGCTTTGAATAAGCTTTTCTTTTGGTAAAATGAGATTTGAATCCTCTTTTCTTGGTAAAAAGGGTAGCCAATGAACATACTGTACATTAGAGAAATCTAATGAGTAGACTGTGCTTGAACATGATGGAAGTAAATGAATTGAAGTTAAGATTCTGCTCAAAATTAACTCAGCTTTTATAATTTCATGGTTTCCCTATGCTCCACCTGTCTGTGGTATAAGACAATTATCTTTTGTCTTACTTAGATTGTAATTCCCTCCAGACAGAGATCATCTTTTGTATCATGTGTTTGTATGTATTGTGGTCTATGACTGTGGCTCCTACGCACCACTACGATGCAAATAATTATAATTGCTACGCATTTCTATTCGTGTTACACTATTTAGTTTATATCATTTATTTTTGCTCCTACATCTATAGTATAGCATGCAATCTTTGAGCTGTGGTTGGATGAAAATTAAGAGCTGAACAAGCACTGCCAGTTTCTACTAGTAAAACAATCACCAGAATTTATCAAATATATAGAACAATAGCTTTGAAAACATAGTTTTATATCTTAAAAAAATGACCTTTGCATTGAATTTAAAGAAGAGCTGACATGAAAAATGTTCACAGACATTCTCTAAATTGCATTAAATAAATTCTGTTAACATATATGGAAATTTAGAAATACAATTAATTGCAATTTTCCTAACAGCTAGTTTTCACCAGAATGAATTAGACCCACATTTATGGATTGTTTTGCATTTTTATTTCATGAGTGATCTATTTTGTTTATAGTTCAAGATGCTTGGAGATCAGAACCAAACCTTTGCAGCTTTCTCAAAAGCTTCTGAAAAGATACTATAGGCCCAATGTTCAGATGCTGTTAAAACAGCATAATGCCCCTAAAGCCAATGGAACTATATTGATTTATAGCAGCTGAAGATCCAGATTTCTGAAGTTTGGGGAGTTTATTACCATTATTGTTATTACTATGATGCTTAGTTTTCAATAACTGATTAACATTCTCAATGACCTAGAGTCCTCCAAGAGGCTGAGCTCCTCTGACTTTCATTATTGTTCAGTAAATAGGAATTCTTACATGAACTGACATTTGCCTGCAATAGGCGTTGAAAGTATTCAGCAACTCATAGAAGTAAGGGAAGTAATTCCCTCATTCCTACAGGTGCCTGTTCAACACTGATCTGATCAGTCCCGAGCAAGTAAGATCAGTGCAGAATTCCTCTGTACCTTGTTTCTCAATTGAAATCTATAGAACAGCTCTGGAGAACAGAGAGCTCCTAAAAATGCCACTTTTTGTTCTTCAAGGACACTTCAGAAATTCCTCCTGTTCCTGCTCTGTGGAGATATCTTCACACAGAAGCTGAATGGGAGAATGAACCATACCCAAAGCAGAAACAAAAGCATAGTTTGTGGGTGAGTTTAAAGCAATGTGCTCTCCATTTAAACCCTGACTGCAGTGAGCAGCATACAGATATCCTTTCTCACTGTACCTAGGATTATGGCCACAGAGTGTTCTAGCTGAGGAGAACACAGACAGCTGAGGAGAACTGTGCCTCTTCCCCCACAACCCTCCTTCCACCACTCTTCCTTCTCTTTCCTGCCCTACCACTCCCCATTGCTCACATATTAGCGAAAGTACTGTCTCAGCCTCCCAGCTGTCACTCTCCAGCAGCTACCATTGTCAAAATACTGCAAGGTAAGCACCAGATTAGCACCCCTCTGTACAGGGCAACCCTGCATAGAAGCTATGTAACTGCTCATGGAAGGATCGGGGTTCCATTTATCTTCTTTAGCCACAGAGCCCAGGTAGACTGAAGTTTTGAAGGAAGCATAGCTCAGGGATTTGAAGATTCAGCTAACTTTGTTTCTAAATTTGTCCTGCTGTATATTCAAGTTTCTCTCTCCTGTTAGTTAACTCATGCTGTGGCAGTATCTTTATTCATAAGTGCGTCTCTGAATTTTATAAAAAAAACAGTGTCTTAATAACTTTTATGACAGAAAGACAGAATTCATTCTTTTTTTATAAGCTGTGGAAACTGGTTTTGTCTCCAAGGTAAATTGTTCATGGATCCAGCTGGAAATGCAATTACGAGGCTTTAGCAAAATTTTACCTTCTGCTAGGGTCAACACATAGAAAGGCTGTATTCATGGATTTAAAGAAAGATTCCGCATGACTCTTATACCCAAAAGTCAAGCACAGAATCCAGTTTAATTGGGGCCCAACATTCAGGATGTTTTAAAGGAGGCTAAAGGATGATTTCCTCTTCCCCCAGCATATTTATTTCTTTAAACTGGCAAATAAATGATATATAAAAATGCTATATGCTACACAGCATATAGAAGATCCTCCATGGATTTTGAAAGATCCTACAACTACACACAAAGACTTGATCATTCTATAATATTCCTTGCACTTATACATCAAAATAAGGGACATTATCATTATATAGTAAACTGAGTCAAATTAATTAATATTAGCACACTTCATTAACTAGATTGTAGCACTCTCCCTGAACCTGTCTGCATGGAGTGCTGGTAGAAGAGAGAAGTGTGATTTCCAGCACTTTGGGTGAAAAATGTGTATTATGTTATGAAGTCTAACTGATTCTCTTTAGTTGGCTAGACAAAAATATATCTTCCGTTATCTGAATCAACTTGCAGGTTTCCAAAGCAGCATTTAAAATAGCTTCCACTGGCATACAGTTCACCATTCTGCAGAGGAAATAAGATGAACTTAGTGGTGAGAAAGGTTCAGACTCAGAGGGCAAATACAATAAAACCTCTGCCCCTATTCACTCGCATTAAAAGAAACAGAGAAAGAAAAGGAAATTTGCTTAATCTCTGCTCATGTTTCCTTTGGCTTTGCATTCTCTAAATATTGTAGTAAGAATTTCCTGTGAGGAATGTTAATGGCAGCAGCAAATTTTATAAGCATATTTGAGAATGTGCATGGAAAGTGAATTTTGAACTTTGAAAACAAGCACTCTCACTGGAAACTGACCAGGGAATAGAAACACTCTAATTTCTTTCTAAATCTAATCATGTCCATTAGTCAAGTAAGTCCAGCTTTCTATTAACATCATACTTAATGCTTATGCAGCATGTATCTTCCATAGATCTCAATGCACTGTTCAAAGAAAAGTATCATCCCCATTTTATAGGTGCAGAAACAGAGAGATGAAGTCACTTACCCAAGATCACACAGCATGCAGTGGCAGTCCCTAGTGCTCTGTTTACTGGATCATGCTGCCTTTCCCAGCGGCTTGTCTATACAAACAATTAGTGCGTGGCAAACTTGGGGTGTAAATCTCCCTCACAGTAGCCTGCTGCACAGCAAGTGTCCATATGGTCCCTGCTGCCATTCACTAAAAGTTCTGGAGTGTGCTTTGCTCTACCTCATTTTGAAACTGGAGCAGGTCAATGCACACAGGCAAACTTTCAGTGTACGGCAGCAGGATCCACACAACAGCGTAGTATGCAGCTCAGCTTGCTGCACACTAACTATTCAGATAGGCAAGCCCTGTGATGCAGTTTGAGGTATCCAGCTAAATTTTGTCATGTTCCCTATCCTGCCCTTCTGCTAGCACAATCAGCTTGTGCTCTCTCTGATCCTGACAATACAATTCTATAGACTTCCAATCACCATTACTTTCTTTATTTCCTTTGCGCTTCAGCTCCTCTATTTTCACTTCCCTAACTCTCAAGCACTCCATTCTTTTCCTAGAGCCAGTCAACTGCCTTGTACTTTGCTGATATTCTCTAACAGCCTCTGCTGGACACTGACTGCCTAATATTTTAAAACCTTTTCCTCTCAAAGGCTCAGCCAGGTCAGTGGTGCATAAAATTTGAAGGAAGTAACCAGCAGAGGCAATCATAACAGCAAAAGACCTTTTGTATATAAAACATTCATATTATCAGCAAAGGTAAAAGCTGTGTTTGGAACAGAATCTTAAGTAGAGTGGTTACTTAACCAAAATTAATCCCACCTTCAAAAGTGACTGGCTTTGATTAGGGCTGTTTTTATTTTCTCCATATCAGCTTGAGCATCTCTAATTCCTGTGAGCTATAACTTTAAATTGTTGGCCAGAATCTGGAAAAAATAACACCATAAAAAAACAAAGCCACAAATTGACAGTAGGTTCATGGGAGAGAAAATTGGTTCAAACATCTTCCACACAGATCAGTTTTTAGCTCTCCTTCCTCCCTACATAAACTTTCCCAGTGGCATATGGAGCCTCCTTCAACACATAACTGGGAAAGGATGATTTTCACAATGATTTTTTAATGAGTTCCTGCTTGTGGATGAAGCATGGCTGAACTTCTGCTTTATTATAATTATTGCCAAAGTAAATGGGGAAAACACTCTCTCAGTCATTTCCCACTGTCTTTGTCTGGCTGATCCCCGTTCTGTTGAACATTTCTTAAAGCGCTGTTCATCTATGAAAAGTGAGTCTAAAAATGGCACAGTAGCTCTCCATGTTTATTGTACTTCTCTGCTTGCTTGCCAGATTTGCTCGGATTTTCAAGTTTTTTAAAAAAAAAGTCAATTTTATATGCCAGTCCTGGTAAATTCAACCTTAGATCTTAAAGCCCATTTAGGTTCTTTACTTTCCATGTATCACCACCGGCAGAAAGCTAAATTATACCTTCAGTTACATCTGTCCAATCCCACTGAATGACAAGGTGGCTACAGATGTGTGTATTAGAAAGCAGAATTTGGCCCACACTCTCTTTACTAGTAGGGATGATATCTGAAGAGGAAAGAACCACAGCTGGACTCTTGGACTGAAGGCTAGACTCTTCAATCCAGCTAAGGTCTGCTTGACACAGAGAAGTAAATTATGGCTCCAAAGTCTGTGCTAGCCCAGTATTAGAGCAGCCTAAAAGCTGTTCTAATTTATCTGCTGTCTTAGGGTCTCAAAGGGAACATACAGCTTTGGAGGATCTGCATTGCAGGGCTATTCTCTGACACACCTCCTCCCTCACCTAGCACACTTCATTATTATGTGTATTGCAGTAGCATCTAGGAACCCTAGTCCTGGATTCAGACCACACTGTGTTAAATGCTATACACAGAACACAAAGATAGCCCATCTCAAGGAGCTTACAATTTAAATAAGCGGACTTATGTTGGTGTGGATGTCTCAAGGCATATAAGACAGCTGAAGTAGGAACTGGCTCTGCCAGCTGAGAGTTCCACTCTACCAAGAGAATTATCCCTTGGCTATTTGCAGGCAGAATCTAGCCCTTGGTGCTTTCATGGGGCCAGATCATAACTGAGAATCTGACACTGGGTTTGCAGTGCTGGCAATCGGTGGAGTTAAAAATTCAACATGTTTTTACCTGAAAACCAGTCACATTTGATATGGAATCCTCAGGACACAAACATGGAACCTACACTGTCATTTTTAGGGAGTATAACAGGACTTTAAAATGCACTTGCTAGCTCCATACATTTAGTTTCTTTCATGACGTCTGTAGTTCTCATTCTGGTAGCAATGCTCGCAAAGTCACAGTAGCAGCACATATTTTAAAATCTCTCTGCATTCCAGAAGCTATATTTTAAAAAAAAAACAACTGAACTTCCAATCCCCTAGCGTGCACTCACGGCTTTTTCTATTTAACAGAAACTGAGGCAAAGTAATAGTATAAAAAAATCCATTAATATTTATCACAATTCCTTCATTTTTAGTTTATATGTATAATTTCTGCTGCTAATAATTTCAGACTTATTAATTCAACATCTCTTATTTACCTAGAGAAAAGAAAAATAAATAACCAAATGGCTTTACATGCAAAATAGTTAAAACTAATCAATCTTCCTCCGTGAAGCAAAGTTCCACAGAGATAAGCAATTTGCTGTAGCCTCGGTGCCATAGCTGGTGCATTACTAATGTAAACAAACATTTACAATCTCTTTGATATTCCACAAGCCAGTTGCTAAACTAAATTAAGTATACTGGGAATTCTGAGGTCTTACCAAGTGTGGAAAGGGGCATAGCCAGAGCACACTGTGCTTCAGAGACTTTGGACCAATGAAACACAAGTTAGAGCAACCCAGCCCAGCGCCCATAATTGGAAAGTGTGGAGAGCAGCAAGGTAGCAGAAAACTATATCCCCTAATTTCTTTTTACCTAGGGTGTCCAACAGAACTCGGAGGATCAAAAAATTGTATTCTTGAGTGCAGAAGAGGAACACATTCAACTCAACACATTGTCCTATTAAAGATCTCTAGAATGTTCATTCGTTTCTAGCAAAGCTATGGCATAGCCAATGGTATTTCCAATAAATTTGCTAGTATAATCAAGAGCAAAATTAGCAAGGTGACTGTCAATAATGCCCTTCATCAAGAAGTCTACATTTAGAAGTGCACTTTCAAACTAGTATACAGGGATTTAGCATTAAGACACCTAGAGGATTTTTGTCGTTAAATCCCCATTCACTGAAGAGAATCTTTTCCCCTTTATTTTTAGTGTTAGCCCAATTGAGTCCATTTCAACTTGATTATATACTCTTGGAAGTGCAGACAAATACATGCCAGCACATCCCACAATTTATGTACAAAGTATAGCCGCCCTTAGTGCTGCTACCTTGAGTATTGTCTTCATCTGCAATTAAGACTTTTGTTTCTGTTGAGACCTGGAATTTAACTCACTTGCTTCTTGGAAAGTCAGTGAAGTTGAGAGTCTTGGTGAGTTTGTACTGACATAAACTGAGAGCAATTTCAGCTGTCCACTAAAGCTATTTAACATATTGCAGGTGGAACTTTTTAATTAATTCTTGTGATCAGACTGTCTAATTGCTATATTTACTTTAACAACATTTTGTGCACGACTATTTCAATGAGATTAGTTCTTGACCTCTTCCCTGATTTATTTGCTTTGAATTGAATAGACATGTTTTTGGCTTTTTTTAATCCTGGCAAATGTGAGCAATTAAATCAAAGAAATGCAATGTGATTTACTGAAGAAATGGCTTGTTTCATATACTGGCATCTACAGTGACAATAATTGTATACTACAGCAAGTCAGCCTGGAAATAGCTCTCCTCTAAGGCCATAATCCAGGAATCACTCTATCTAGCAGGAAGCTTAGTTTCAAACTTTAGATGTTTTAGAAAATTCCTCTTTTATGGTCTGACTGTTTCACACCAATAGGCAAAGGTAAACTGAGAACGACGTCTATCCTTTGGACTTTCCAGGGTAAGGCTCTTGTGGATGATAATTAGACACTGTGGCAGCGTGTTTTATTCTATTGTTTGGCTGGTTTCTTCGATGATGCAGGGGAAGTTGTTCTCAATTCAATGCTTCATTCTCTTTGTATTAAAGGAAGATAGTAATAATTGAACAGCAGCAATGTGATTCAAACTGCTAGACTTAAAGGTGACCTGCCCCGCACCCGCACTCCTCTTTCCCAAAATCTTTGCATTTCTTACAAATTGTACATCACAAAACTGAAATTACTTCAGCAATCTTTTACTTTTCTAAAATTTACCTTGGCTCTTCATGTCACCTCACTTCTGCTAGGGGATGTGCAGGAGAGTTGTAAGCAGATTAATTGTGCAAGTCTATCTCTGAACTGGCACAGAGGCACTGCAGCTTTTACTCCAACTTTATGAATATATCTAACTTCAACTTCCAGTCATTGGATCATGTCATACCTTTCTCTGCTAGACTGAAAAAGAGATAATTAGATATTTCCCCGTTACAATACTTACCGACTGCAATCAAGTCATAATTCTTTTTGTTAATCTAAACAGATTGATCTCTTTGAGTCTAGCATTATAAGTCGTGTTCCAATACTCTTCTGTGGCTCTTTTCTGACCCTTTTCCAAATTGTCAGCAACCTTCTTGAATTGTGATCACCAGAACTAGACAAAATATTTCAGAAGTGGCCACACCAGTGCCAAACCCAGAGGTAAAATAACATCTCTACTCAAACTGGAGAGTCCTCTGTTTATATATCTAAGGATTGCATCGGCCCTCTTTGGCCAGAGTGTTACACTGTGAGCTCACTTTCAGCTGATTAATCCACTACCAACCCCCTAAAACTTCTTCAGAGTCACTTCTTCCCAGGACAGAATCCCCCATCCTGAAAGTATAGCCTACAATCTTTGTTCTTAAATGTATGCATTTACATTTAGCCAAAAAAATGCATATTATACTCAGCTTCCCAAGTGTTTCAGATTGCTGTTAGTGATCTGTCCTCTTTATCATATATTCATTCTTGTGTCATCTGCAAACTTGATCAGTGATGATTATGTTTTCTTCAACATCATGAATAAAAATGTTAGTGTTTGGATTTCAAACAATGATGGGGAGCGTTTAATTATTTAAATAAAAACCCATATGGACTATCATTTTTAACCCAAATTTCTAGAGGTCTTAAGCTTTCTAAATGTTTATTTTTACAAAAGTTAAAAAAACCACACCACTTTAGGCTAAATTCAATTAAACAGTGTCTATTTATATTTGCAACAGCATTTTCATTATTGATCTTGTAGAAAGTGGAGTTTAGATGGGGGTTTATTAAGGGTATTTGCAATAGTTTTTAAGCATAGAGTTAGAACAGATTAGGCCCAAGTAAGGAACCAATTTTCAAAGGTCTCTGCATTCCTTGCCCAGCAACAAACAACTTGCACCTATATTTGAACCTATGCCAAGGACTCAGGCTGTCACAATACCAAAAACTACTTTGCCGTCTCTATACCAAGAATTCGGCTGCCCGCAGACTAAATCTAGGACGCAAAGCGCCCGTCTGCAAAAGGTGTAAAAACGTCAGCAAAAAAAGGTGTTAAGACAAAAGTGGGGGCAAAAGGGATTAAAACCCTATAAATATAGCCCCGCATCCCCAGGAGGGGGGTTAGCGATAAAGCTCTGTGGTCTCATGATGCCCCGATCTCTGGGCTTGCCCTTGGGTCGCTGGCTAGTGAGGACCATGGTAGCCAGGGCAGAAGCGTCAGCACCCCCGATCCAGACAGGTGACGGGACTGGCATGAAGGAGTGGATCAGAAAGGTCAGACCACGATCCTAGGTGTGACGGACCTGACACGTTGGCGTTGAGCTTGGTGAGTAACTAGTTACAAGCACACAGAAATCTCGGTGAATGTTGGTTCCATAGTAGCTACAGGTTTGTGATACAGTAATGGGAAGATTTTAGCACCCCCGGGTCCTGGGGCAAGGACCAATGTAGTTTAGAACCCCGTGCCTGGGAGAACAGGTTGGCTAGGGATAAGGTTAGGGACCAAATAGTTAGCACCCCGAGCCTGGGAGGACAGGTTGGTTAGACTGCAGTCCCCTTTAAAGGTAGGGGCAACAGCAGTGTAATAAGAGTAGCTTTAGCATTTAACTTGGGCATTAAGTCCCACATGTAATCTTTGCCATTAAGACTTGCTGCTATATAAGAAATATAAGGAAACTGCATCACAGCATAAGGCACACACATAAAGATCTTTGTTCTAAAAACCGCATCTCTGTATCTCTATCTCTGGTGCCTGTCACACTGTTGCTAGACAGGAAATGCAAGTCTGTGAAAAATAAAACTCTTATTTACTACCCTTTTGGTGATTTCTTTCCTATTTCTCCTGTCACTACTAACCTCCCTTGTGGCCACTTCATTTTCATTCCCTCCTTCATGGGAAAAACACCCAGTCCTATTAATGTTTGTGTGGGTTATCGGCGGGTTCGGTCCCATACTCTATTGCTCATACAGCCTGACTTCTTCTGCTTTAATAAAGGCCTCCAAACAGTCCCCAGATAAAGGTAGAGGTATAACCTCTACGGCCAAAAGAACCCTGGTCCCCACGCAATCCCCGATGAATAACATCCCGGGGATGGACCTTAAACAGGAGAGTGTCGAGATCTCAATTTTGTTTTATTTTTTGTGGGGCAAGGATATAAGAATGTAATAAAAATGTCCTCAAGATTAAAATTTAGCAATCTGATGCTTTTGCCTAGGAACAATTTTATTTTTAATAAAGTTTGAAAGACCTAGCATAGCTTGCACATCCCAAATTTCCATTAACATGGCTTTTATTTGTTCTTGTTTGTTTGGGTTCTTATAAATTGCAAGAATATCTTCAATCCCTCAACAAAAACTACCTCCAGTCACAAAGAGTTAATTAATGGTAGGAGACACTTACAGATCTCTCACTTTTTAAAAAGTGAGAGGGTTATTTTTAAAGAGGCAAATTGACAGGTGACAAAGTCTGTAATGTGGTCTAATAAACTGCTCCACAAACTCAGCAGCAACTTATCACAAAATCTGCCTGATGATTTTAATGATGATAACTCACTGAGCTTGGACCAGCCAGAAAGCACAATTGTACAATATTAGATCATTATACAGTCATTACGTATTTTATCATAATTAAGTTTAAAAACGGTCAGACTGTACAGTTCTACTTTTAAATTATTCACAAATGAAGGAAATTTACTTGAAGAAAATTGATTCCAGTAGCGTTGTGATAGAAAGACATGAAAACAAGGAAATTCACACTGAAGACTGACCTGCAATACTTAAGGAACCTCCTTCATGTATTCTGTTGGGCTCAAGCCAAGAATCTCTCGGCTTTCAGTAGTTTGTGTAACAATTCACTGTACTTTCAGAGTACTTTCTGCTTAGAGAAATTATTATTGTGCAACAGACTTCAGTTGTTTTACACAAGAGAAATAATAAAATCCCCATTTACCAGAGATTTGTTTTTAGCAAGTCTACCACTGTGTTTGCTAACAGTGACAGGCTGGTAGCTAAGCAGGCAGCTGAACTGGCAATTAAGTGAGCTATAAGCCTAGTTTTTATGTTAAATAGTCCCTTTTTCTTTTGGGGGCAGGGTTGTTTGAGACATGAGACTGACAAACACATTTCAAATACATTTTTCCTCAGACAGAAGCAGTTCACTCAGCCTCCCATGCCCACATCCCAGTTCATTTTGGCACTCTACAGGGCTTCCAGATATGGTATTTTGAGTTCATCAGCCTGAAAAGGAGGAACTGGATCAGGAAGTACTTTTAATTTCTAAAGGGAGAGAAGAGTAAGCGATTCAGAGAATGTGCTCTTTGAGCAGAATACACTATCCCACCTCAATGTGTCAACTGCATTTTAAGGGAGATCAGCATAAGTGATTTATGTTGGCTAGGTCTGTAAAACAAGCAGATTTGGCATTTACTGTTCCCAGTAAAAATGACAAAACTCTCTATATACTAGTAGAAAGGACTCCTAACACCATCAAGATTACTTTTCTCTACTGTATTCCTTTGAGGATTTTTTTTTTAAACTATTGTTACAGTACATGAGAGTTGTACATTTTCTGAAGAAAATGTTACATGTTGCTGATATAGGAATACTACAAGGTTTAAATTAATTTTCTATTCTCATTGTGCTGTCTGTGATATCTGTGCAGCACACTGGGAAATCCACTGGAGGCACCCACTGTGCTTGGCAAAATGAAAAAGAAAATAATTTTATAGTGCAAGTGAGCTACTATCATAAATAAATTGTAACCATTTAATATGTTTATTGAAAGTTCAATTTTCAGCATTTTCAGCAGACTCTTGTGCCCTTTGGGACCTAGAGGATAGCTCAAACAACTAGCTAGCTGTCCCCTCCAGCAATAAAATGTTAATAGACTGAAGCGTTTGGATTGCATTACTATGTGAGCAATGCAATTTAATTTTATAAGATGCCATCAATAATACATAAAAGATTTTGTATAACACAGTGTAATTATTTTAATTCCTAAAAGCAAGTCTGAAGAAACGATGACTGAAATCCAGTACAGTTTAGGTGATGACAGTGTTTATCTATTCATATTGAATTCCTTATGCTGAGAAATAGCCAAAGAAATAGGCAAGCGTCTTTTTTAAAAAATTCAGCCGTATTAATGAAGGCATAATTCTAAAAAAGTTTTTTTCCCCCTCCAACTGAAGCTAGAGCATCCTCTAACTTTTTGACCTCCAATTAACTGCTCAGAAAATAGGATGCAAAAGTGTTAATTTCAGCAGGCTTAATAGCTGCATTAGGACAGATTCAAATAGATTAACACCTTGGTAAACAGGATTTTTTTTAAAAAAGAATTCTGGCAATGCAGGCATTGAATTTATCTTTTTCATGATTGATATAATATGAGCATGTTATCTATTTGTCAGTATGGACAGTCATAAGAATAAATTTCCACAGATTTCTAAAAAAGCAACAGAGTCCTGTGGTACGATTAAGGACTAACAGATTTATTAATGAATGTATTAATAAATCTGCTAGCCTTTAAAAGTGCCACAGGACTCTGTTGTTTTTCTGTAATAGACTAACACGGCTCCCCCTTTGGAACTTGACAGCTTTCTAAGGACTTTTCACCACTAAAGGGATCTGGTTCTTAATGACAGAGATGAGACAACAATTGGGACACAGAGGACCTAGCAGTATAATATCATATCCTGAAATACCAACATATATTTTTCCTGAAAATACACGTCCCTGACTTACCAAAGACAGACTCTCTCTAACTCAACTAGATGAGATGAGTGGACAAGACACTCCATTGACATTCCCTGTGGCTAAGTCCTCTTTAGTGATGAGGTATAGAAGGACCTTCGTTCACCCCACTTTTGAAAGCCAGGAGTGAGTGGGTGACAGGACACAATGAATGAGAGAACAGGGAGAGGAGGATTTTTTATATCCAACATAGATATGATGGCACCCTTTGTTTATGTCCATTTCTTAACAAGGAAGACTCAGTGATTTCATTCATATGACATTTTCCATTGGGAAACCTATCTGGGGCTATGTCTACACTTGCTAAAATTAGTTCGAATTAGTTAGTTCAAACTAACTAATTTTAATTAGTTCGAATTAGTTTAATTCGAACTAGCATGGCCACACTGGAACATTAGTTCAAACTAAGCAAGCACTTGCTTAGTTCAAATTAGCGATCCCCATTCATTTCAATGGCCGGTTAATTTGAACTAAGAAATCAGTTCGAATTAACATGGCCACATTGGTTAATTCGAACTAATTAGTTCAAATTAACCCTTTACTTCCGAAGCCCTATTCAAATTTATTAGTTCGAATTAAGGAAGCCCTTAATTCGAACTAACTAAAGCCTAGTGTAGACATAGCCTGGGATATTAGTTGCTAGTTTGGGCTTTTGATGGCCAAATGGCAAGGAAATAACTATTGGAAGTATGAGTACTGAGTAAGCCATGTTGATGTTTCTTGTTCAAATAAGCCATAAGAGTTGTAACTAAACACTTAAGCCATAAATCACATGTAGAATCATTATTTGCCAAGCTCTGAGTGGCAGCAAGATTCTGAACTACACACATACAATTGTTCAAGTCCACTTGATGCATGTATCAAAAGACATTAATGCTGTAATATACAGTTATTAATAAATGTTGCATCATTAAAAGGTCAGGTCAGTAAATTAATGCCAGAGCTAAAAAATTTGCCACTGTAGTAGTGTCAATCAGGGGTGTGGCTACATAGGAATATAGTACTTTTGCTAGTATTGCGTCTTTCACCTTCATAATACCTTCTCTCTCATACATCTGATGAAATACATGATATACAGCAATATACACTTTGGTAACGTTTAAAAAGAAACTCAGACAAATTTTAACTGGTAGAAATCTGCATAGCTCCACAAAAATCAAAGCAACCTTGCATATTTGCAGACGTTGGAGATCTGGTTCTTACTATGAATACTGAGTGTTTGACTAAAAAAGAAAAACTGAAATTAACACTTGCATATCTTTTTAAGCCAACATACAGATGGAGTAGGTACTGTATGATGTACTGAGATACAACAGTAATTGGGAACCAAATAGATGGCATGGGGGTAATGTCACATTTTTAGCAGCATACAAAAATATTACTAAAAGATGTAGTTTATCATTCTTGCTCTTCATGTGCATAGCAATTATTGTCATCTGAGAAAATTTTTATAAGGACTATTGGGTGTGAAATGTTCTGTGGAAAGTAGATCTAAAAATAAAAGCACTCTTTATAAGAATAGTCTCTGAACATTCTTAGGAGAAGGCCAGGCTTTTCAAATTTACAGTTGATGTGCTAGGTTGTGACATCTGAAATCAGTTTGTAACATGACATGAGAGATCCAACCTGACAGGATCAATCAGCTGAAAAGGCAGCAGCTGAAGTCTTAAAAGACATGTTTTTTCTGAGCATTGCAGTTCTGAGAAAAGCACCATTTAAAAAAAATAATAAAGTTGTACAACCAGTGTCTACTACCACACTCTAAGCTGAATTTCATAGCCTAGGTAGGTCAAACAAACATGGAATGTTTTGGGTGTACCTATATACTTTCAATGTAAATAAATTTTCCTTATTACTTGGCTATTTCATAGTATGTATCTATTTTAAATACTAGATATCATACAAATGGTATCAATTTCCTGAAGGGATACATTAAATAAAATTTGTATTTGTAAGAAGTGACAAATTAACTACCTTGGAGACAGAAAAGCAAGCCCAGCTTCCACTTCACCCTGACTTTTATTAATTAATTAATTATAATAACTATGACTAAATTATTATAGTCATAAATGTCAATGAGTCAAAAGAAGGCACAAGTTAGAATAAAATGACAAATACTTTAACTGACACCTAAATAAGCCACCTTCTGACTCCTAAATACACCAGTACAGATTCCATTGCTATTGATTGTATAGGTCTATGGTCTGAATGTAAGAATGCATGTAATGGTGTCTAATTTACAGTATCATACATTTGAGCCATATGAGACATCAGTGAAGATTCTTTATTCAATTTAAAGTATATAGAGAGACATTCATATTCAGCTGTCTTAGCTCTGGCTGAAAAAAGACCTACTCCTCCAGAGATGAAAGGTTTCTGCACTTCATGTTTTAAGTCCATGCATTCCTTGGTTTCTCTGAAGTATAAACACAAAAAGAGAGTTCACTAACTCTCAAAACCCTGTATCATCTCCATGCGTATGCAACGGAACAAATTAAAAGAAAGAACTTCTGCCAGTATCGCTTTCCTCTTTCTTGGTACTGGTTCATTTCTTTGCCTAAGCTGGAGTCCAGCAGATGGCAGTTGCTATAACACTGATGATGATAAAAATGTATTCTAAAACGCAGCAGCAGAACCAAGGAAGGACACACTGTCCATTGCTAAGAAATGTTGAAACTGGTCAAGGATGAAGAAGTAGTGGTGGTTTACAACTCAGAGGGAGCCAAATCCAGTTCAGCCCAATGGTCCTCCCATAACAAACTATGGCACTTACAAGCTCCCTACCCTGCCAATAGTCTTTCTCCAGAATCCCAAGATGGGTTCAACACTATGGCACTACATTCATTTCTATCTAAATGTTGCGGGTCCATAGGCACCCTCTCAATGTCAGGGAGTAGAACCATGTCATGACTAAATCTGCCTTAATTAAACATTGATGAAAGGGAAATGAGAGAGGTGATTAAATTTGCATCACAACCCTCTGATTCAGTAAGTTCATTTGGATAAACGTTATTTGTAGCAATATCATTGGACTCATCTATGAGGTGGTGTTCTGCAGTTTGATTTTTTGGCGTGATAAGGAGAAACAAATGCCTTCAATTAATTCTCTAGTGCAATTCAAGATGATGATAACAAAGGACAGAAAGTGATAGAACAGGAAAAAGCTTACTTATTAAGGGCCTGATCCATAACCCAAAGCATTGAAATTAATGGAGCCTCAGTGGACACAGTTAGATCAGGCTCCAAATTAATTTGCAAGACAAGTCTCACCACCTCCCTCCACCAAATTACTGAAATTTAAAATAGGACTTTAAAAGCTGATGGCTTTAGGGAAAAGAGCATAGAGAGATTTCAACCTCTTCCCTCACATGTTTTTTTGCTCACATATATTTTTGATATTTCTCTGAACTCAAAAACTGTTATCAATAGGGGATATTTGGAGCACAATTTCTGTTAATGATATAATGTCAGACCTGACCTCAAATTCATCAGCTGTTATGCCATAGCCATCAGGTTATTAACATAAGCACAGAAGATTAATAAGTAATTAACCCTTGGGCTGTCACATATGTCTATAGGCATTTACCCACCATGTTCATGTATAAGGCTGGAAGTATAGCAGATGTCTTAGATTCCAAAATCTGAAGATTTCTATTTAAACTGAGGAAGTTGTTCCAACCACGTACAAGTGATTTTCAGGGTATGAGAGCATATGAAAAGGGTTCATGTTATAATTCCAACATCCATCATTTGTCCTTCTTAAACAACACCTAAATTTGGGACATATTGTCATTTCAGAAACACTCAGTACAAGAATTTTATAGTGATCTGAATGGAAAAGTTGCAGAAACAGCATGTATCGAGAGTCCAAACAGCAAGAAAGTAAAATACAGTGTAGTACGGTCGCCTGCCAGCTCCTGGGCTGAGCGAGGCATGCAGCAGTCTCTAGCCCTGGCTAGGGTGAATCTGTATGGAGAGAAGCCTCCCAGCCCTCAGGCCAGGTGAGGCATGCAACAAGTCTCTGGCCCCTCGGACAGGACAGGCAAGCAGGGAAACAAACAAGTCTCTAGGAGTCAGGTAAGTCCATGGGTGCTAGGAAGGGGAAATCACGGGCAGAATCGCCCTGGAGGAAGAGGGGGGATGCAGACCCACCCATCTCTACTGAGTCCCAGCTCAGGGCCCTAGTCCTGGCCAGGGACTTGGCTGTGGGGTCAATGGGGCCTCAACTGCAACACGCTGCACCACTAGCTGGCCTCAGGTCGGTGTACTGGTGTTCCAGTTCCCCTGGACCACTTCCTATCCCTTTTCCCAGCAGTATCTGGTCATGGCCCCTGCTGTCAGTCTCCTCAGGGTACTCACCCCAGGGTAGGGTGCAGAATCCTTCCTGGTCATCAGGTGGTGGGAGATGTGGTAGGTCCTCCTGGAGCTCAGTGAGCAGTAGCTCCTCCCAGTCACAGCCACTGGGGCAGCTCCTCAAGGTCACACAACACGGGCTGGAGGTCTGGGCTCCCTGTGGGGGCTTGTTCAGGGGAGACCTCCAAGCCACAAGGCACTGGCTGTTCCCCAGGAATCTCAGCACCTGACGGCTCTGAGAACACCTCCAGGTCTCCCATCGTGGGAGGTCCCACCTAGTCCTCAGGGCCTCTGGCTGTAGTCCAGTCCTCTGCAGGCCACTGGGCTGCCCAGGGCTCAAGAGGGAGCAGAGAGTCCTCCTTCCCCTCCAGTGGCTTGAGCTCCTCTGGGCTTCTGGCCTTCCACCCTTTATTTCCTGTCCCGCCCCCTTGGATCCAGCTTGATGGACAGGTGTCTCCGGCTCTGCCCACCTGGGCACCCACTGTTGCTCCTGGTCAGTCTCTGAGGGCGGCCACACCACTTACTACATACACCTTAAAAAATGATGACTTGTTCTCAGTGGGAAAGATGTCTGCCCACCAAGATCCAGACGGGTAGCCATGTTAGTCTGTAAACAGCAAAAAAACGAGAGTCCTGTGGCACCTTAAAGACTAACAAATTTCTTTGGGCATAAGCTTTCATGGGCTCCAACCCACTTCATCAGATGCATCCTATGAAGTGGGTTGGAGCCCACGAAAGCTTATGCCCGGAGAAATTTGTTAGTCTTTAAGGTGCCACAGGACTTTCATTTTTTGTCCACCAAGAGTAACAGACCTATGACATCATCGGTTCACAATTACACATAGGTGTAATTGCTCCTTTACAATATCAAAACTTTTTTAAACTTTTAATTTTTATTTTTAAGATGTTTAAAGGTATTAATAGGCAGAGATTTATTTCTCCATTCTGGCATTTATACTGAGTCCATACTCTACTATTTGAATGGCTTACAGAAGGAATATGAAGTAAATCAACAGATGCTCTGAGCCAGATTCTGTCTCAACTATAGCCCCTTTGTGCCATTCCAGTAGCTATGAAACTGTCTTAACTTGACAATTAAAGATTTCCTCCTCTTATAGGGAAATCCTGATGTAATATAGAACCAGCTCACAAGAATCTGACCTAGGGGAAGAATTGAGGTGTGGCCAAAGGAAAAGCTGCAGGGAGCCTTTGTATTCCAATAATAATTGCTGTCGTTACCACTTGCTTGGGGTAAGTACCACTTGGTAGAAGTCAGAGCAGCCCTTTGTCTGTTCTAACTTGCAGCAGTGGAAGAAATGGAGTCCGGTTGACCCCACAATTGGAAGAGAGCTTATAAAGATTACATAAAGCCACTTGTGCAGCCCACTCATGTCCTGCATCAGTCTGCGCTTAGCTGGATCACAGTTTCTATTCTAAATCCCCCTTTGCATAAGTTTCTCACTTTCCAAATATTTTACTTTTTTGGCTGAATTTTCTCATATTTTTGGCTGAATTTTTATAGCCCCAGAAAGGGTATAGAAGTGTTAATTACTATCACATATCCATGTTTTCTACTCAGTGTTTTGAAACATCTAGAATTTTCCAATTTTTGATTGGGAAGCTGGATGAGCCTCAATATTAGGGGAGACTGCCTTACTGCTTTGGCTCCAGGAAACCTGCCTTAAATCCAACTAACCATCTCTGTGAGGTAAAATAAAAGTCTCCTTATGGCATGTAAAAATTGATTGTGAGACTTATCTGGAAATTTAGAGTGACTGGGACTTTATGGACAATCTTTACGATTCCACCTCCATCTGGCAACAGGACAAACAAGGGTCTGATCCTCCATTCGTGTGAGGTTCCATTTCAGTGAACTCTGACAATATACACCAGCTGAGGACTTGTCTCAACATGTGTATGGGTCAGAAATAACATGCAGAGCTTTCAAACCTTTGTGATATATACTGTGTACTCATAACAGCCTCATGGACCTACTTGATAGTCACACCCAAACTTTTCTGGGCCTGATCCTCAGATCTTTTGTGGAGCTGGTGTGGTGCCACTGAAGTCTATGTCAAATGAGTAGGCAATATTATATGTACTACGTCAACTGTGGTCCAATTTTCTTGAATGAAGCATAAACCCAATCACTTATGCCATTTCTGTCACCGAAGGAATTAAAAATGGATACACTGAGTGCAAGTTAAAAGTAAACTAAACTGGTAAAAACTTGTAGTTTTAAGCCCTGTTAACAATACTCTGATTTTGTTGTTATACTTGTTAGTGAAATTGGTAAAATATATAAGAAAACATTACTTCTAGATGAGAATCTTATTACTAGTTCAGACAGGGAAGAGCAATTCATTTTTTAAACGTCGTTGGAAAATTTAATTTTTTTAAAAATGAGCTTTTTGGATATAAACTTGTTTATTCCCCACAGATCTGTAATTTCCTGTGGAAACCTCTATGAGTCATGTAAAACATGCTGCATGAATAATTTGTAAAACAATTATCAGCCGAAGTAAATATGTGGCCTCACAATTTGAAATATGTGCTCAGGAAGATGAGGGACCAATTGCATTGAGACAAATTTATCTCCAGGATGTGACTCTTAAGTTCAGTGGAATCACACCAGGGATGAGTTTGGCACATTGGGGTATGTACAGTGTAGAGAAAGGCTTTGCAAATTTCCCCAGGCAGCTCTGATAAAGCATGTCAATTCTGAGCCATAGCACACCCTTATTGTAGTCCTGAGACTCCCTTGAGCACAGCAGGCCATTTTGCCAAATTATGTGGGGATTTTGTGATGCTAATAAAAGGCTAAGATGTGATCATAATTCACTTGAGATCTACAACAGGATTTGATGCCAGGTCCTCAGAGGCAAAGACAATTGGACTATGCCCGTGCACTTTCTAACCCTCAGAAAAGGCATAATAAATTATCACTCCACACAAGGCCAGAGGAAAGGAAGATATGCCAGGGGTATTCATCAGTGTACATTTAAGGAACTTTTCTACTGTGCTCCTCACAGGCTGCAATTTTCTGAGTAAACATCAAAAGAAAAATTAGAGTGGTATTAAAGATAACTTGGGATTATAAACATTTGTGTGTAACCTATAATCCACAGTGTTGCATAATTAAAATATAAAAAATAAAAATTAATAAACTGAGATTGTGCAGGACTAATGCTTGGGAAACTTCCCTGATTAAAACCAAAAACCACCACCAACAAAAACCTGATCTGGCAATACACGACACAATTAGCGTAAGGAGTTCACGCATATAACAAATGGAACATATCAAATTTAGCTCCCAGGGTATTAACTGGGATATAGATTTGGTCCTTTAAAGAGAGTTCACACCAAACTTTAAGAATGCCATGGAAACATTTGCATTTGTTTACACAGTTCAACTAAAAACATCCCACAAACCATTAATCTTCTATTTATATGCATAGTTCTGCTGCATATATAAATGGCTTTACAATTACTTCAACTGTGAACTAAAAGCTTATGCTTTCCACATTGATACTAATAATCATTTTTCTCTGTTTCTTTCACTGTTTTACTTGCCTCCCCTGTAACCCCCCCAGACACATAGAGCTCAAATTTAACAAAAAAAAAATCCTTAGTGGCTGGATTATCCCCACAGAACCCAGGGCCTGAGGGGAAGACTCAGATCCAAGTTGATCTCCTTGGGAGAGAAGGCATGAAATGGGGGAAATGGTAGTCTGTGGTTTATCTCATCCTTTTCATTATTAAATTGAAGCTCCTCCAGATTTTGGATACAAGATGAAGCAAGGCATCAGCTGGTTTTTGACATCATCCCCAGGTAAACATAGGTCTCCAAAACAAAAACGGAGTCTTGTGGCACTTTTAAAGACTAACAGAAGTGCCACAGGACCCCTTGTTTGTTTTGCTGAACTAGACTAACACAGCTACCCCTTTAGAATACATCTCCAAGTGGATATCTGATTGAGATTTAATGTTGCTGAAAGCAGCATTAACCCTCCTTGGTCTCCTCCATAACTGTTGCTAGGAAATCACAAGAGGACCCAATAGGAGAACCTGCAGGACTAGAATCTGGTGGGGTTCCATGCCTCTGAGGCTTCTGCATTGTCACTGGCTAGGTTTATACAGGAGGACTCTGTGAAGCTAGGCTCTGCAGGAAGTAGGCCTTAAGGCCTGAGTGGCAGCCCCTCCCAGTCCACTGATTGGCTGATGCTAGTATTTAAACCAAGAAGCCAGCATGGGAAGCAGTCTAAGCAACAATGTAGACTACCAGCCTGCTTCTGCTTCAGACTAGACTCTGGCTTCTGACCATGGCTTGTCCTGGATTTTGCTATTACCTTGCTGTTTGTAACTTGGAACCTGACCCCAGTTTCCTGATATCCAGTCCAAGCTCATACCTTCCTGCTGCCAGAAACTTAATGCCTGACCTCAACTTCTTGGCATTCTGATCCGGCTCACACCCAAACCTGCTACCTTCTGACTGCAATTTAGCAGCTGACCAGTTCACCCAAGCAACCCACAGCCTGGCCCTGACACTGAAATCAATTGCACATTGTTCCTGAAGGAACCATGTTGCCAGGGATTATAAAAGCCAGAGGAGCAGCACACTGACTGGAAAAGGGAAGCCTCATAGCTAGCCTGACCTCAAGATCTAAATGACTGGGAGGTCAAGCCCTGGTGTCTCTGAAGACGTATCTAAACACAGGGAAGAAAATGCTTGGAAACTTGGCATAGACAACCATGGAGTTTTCTGGTCTTGTGACCCTTTCCTTGTTGAGAAAACCACTGGAATAGGCCATAAATTTTATTAGGAGAGTCACTTTTGTGAATGCTTTTCAGCTTTACAATATGCCAGTGACTATTTTCAGAAGACATCCTATTGCTGGTAATTGACGTAAATTAAATAAATAGATTGCTCATGACTTGTTCATTTTTAATACATATTGATGAAGGTGTTTCCTTCCAACCACTTAATATCAGGAAAAAAAAACAAGATTTCCTGTGAGTCCCTGTAAATAGTTAAGTCCTTCAGGTTCAGGTAAAAGAGAAGCCAGAAGGTGCAGCCTAATAATTAAACTTGAAGTTTAAATAAAAATTTAAGTTAAAAATACAGATTTAGCTTTACATTAGCATTTTTCAACTATAGAACTCAAATCACTTTACAAAGGAGGTTAGTATCTAGCATGTGCTTAAGTCACTGGGACTGCTCACAGGCTTAGAGTTAAGCATTTGCTTCAAAGTTCCCCTAGGATATATGTGTAGTAATGTTTCTGTGTATTACCTGAAATAAGTTCAAATTTTTATTTTCTTGTTTAGAGTAATAAATTTAACATTCTTTTAGAAAGACAACACAAACCATCTGTCTTTTTTCAAACCCAGCCTATCATTATCTTCTCAATGCATATGTATAATTTTTATTGTCGCTGGTAATAGGAAAATATGTACTCATTTGAGACTAGGCCCTAAAATACGTACATTTTAGGTGCCAAAACACTAATGAATATTGACATATATAAACTTGATAATTTAGCAGGCTACTGTGGACACTTCATCACTTGACTATTAGAAATGAGTCATAAAGTTCAAGTTTAAAGTAACAACTATAGAATCATTCACATGAATTAAGGGAAATCAAATTAACCATTCTAACACTGAAACTTGATACAGATACTGTATTCCCTAATCATTGGTAAAATCTTATTGCATTGTTGTGGGAATTATTTAGCACTGGGATCATCATCTCTCATCAAATTAGAATATAGACAATATTGCCTCCAAGAATGAGCAACCTTAAAGACATATTACTTAAAAAAATGGCCATTATCATTAGAATGTTCATGGAGAAGAGTGAAAACAGCAACATGCTGGCCTGGTAAGAAGCACAATTCACAGAATCCAAAATGCAACCATTCATTTCTTCTCAAATGAAAACCAGAGAATTTTTCTCACTAAGCAGTGCCTTGAATTTTGGTGGTATAAAGAGAGGAAATTAGATAATAGCTTTGTTGTTAATTTCCAAAGGAGTAGCTATGTTAGTCTATTGCAGAGAAACAAACAGAGTCCTGTGGCACTTTTAAAGACTAACAGATTTATTTATTGCATGAGCTTATAAATTTCCCATCTTCAAAGCGTCTGACGAAGTGGGATTTTCTCCCACGGAAGCTCATGCAATAAATAAATCTGTTAGTCTTTAAAAGTGCCACAGGACTCTGTTTGTTTCTTTGTTGTTAATGTAACTGACAAGCCCTTCAGGAAAGAAAGAACTGGATTTAACAAACCTGGGTACATCATTGAATGAAAATCCAGGTTTCACCACAAAAATCTCATCAATGTAAAAACAAAATGTTCAGCAGAATTTCCATTATATATTTCCATTATATACAAATGTGGGGAGAGTGTTTGAGAAAGAGCAGAAGTAAAGAACTTTCATACATAAAAGGGAAATGTAGTATTAACTGGAATATTTTGTTGAAATCTAGCCCTGGTCTACACAGACAGTGAAGTTTGACATAATGCTGCTTATTTCGATTTTCTGCAACCTGTCTCTCCACTGTCAGAGCAGTAAATTAAAAAAAAAATGGATCTGTAATTAGACCTGCTAACACCACCCCTGCAAGTGGCATAGCACTGAGGTCAAAATTTACAATTCAAATTTAGGTCCATATAGCCAGAGAGCTGCTTTTCTGGTTTTTCCTGTCTTCTACACCACAGCAACATATCTCATCCCCTGCCTACAGCCCCAGCCACTACATGCAGCACTTTGCCTATAGGTTGGGCCTGCGGCAGAGAAATAGCAAGGAAAATTTTTCCTGCTTTTTTTTTTCCTTTAGAGGAGAGGAAAGAGGGAGTGAGCAGAGGATTACTGTCTCCCCACAAGTTCCTGTGCCTATTACCCACAGTGCAATGCATTTCAGGAAGTAATGTGAGCAGTGGGGATGGCAGACCTGAGCAAGCAATTTGCTGTGATCACTCGTCTTCGCCTTCTGTAATTCAACAGCCTAAATTCAAATTACAATCCCACCCCCAACCTTGTATTGTGTAGACAAGCCCAGAATTAAATGGTAGAATCTTTGGAACAAGAACTGTACAACTGATATTTGAACCCACCAAGAATATTATCAGATTAATATTATACATGTAAAAAAAACAACTTGTTCTAATCCAAACTTCTTCCAGCAGAGACGAAAATGAAGTTCTTCAACTCCCAGAATGATCTTCCTTTCTTATTTCAATTTTGCTTCTTGATAAACAGTTGCTTTTAGGTACGTTAAAATGATTTACAATCTTGATTCCACAGTGGTATCTAGTGGCTAAGTCTAAGGATAAGTCTAACTACTTCCAAGTTCTTCCTGACAAAGGTGATGTTTAATAACATTGGTGAATCAATTGGAGATGCTCAGATCAAAGATATTACATTGCATGAACCAGGTATTTTAATATTAGTCCTATATGGACTGTTTTTCATTCTTTCTACAGATTCAGTATACTTTGTTTCAAAAATAATATGATCAATAAAGAAATGTTATTATGTGGGTGTCATTAGAAGACTCTTGGTCAATTACTCTCAACTACCAAAGCTAATTTATTACTAATCTGCAGGGACAGATGTTTTTTAAAATGAGCATTAAGTATAATTACATGGGTTAAAATTAAAGAAAGTAGAATGAGCCCCTTAAATCAAATGAAATGTCACTAAAAAAAAAAAAAAGATTTAAAAAAAAAATTAAAAAATCCAGAGCTTAGAATATGCTGTCCAAATGGCTCATTTATTTACACCCCATTACTCTCAGCCTTTGGAACATTTAGAAAAAAATCTGTTCTATTCTACCATCATCAGTACATCATTAAAGTGTACAGCTCAGTAGACTGCAGAGTTTTATGTCTATATCAACACTTCAAAGCTATTAGACAAAATGTGTTATTTCCATAAGTATTCATTTTGTATTCTAATTTTTTTGTACAAGAATATAGGAGGGTTATTTTTTTCTGTAGAATCGATGGGAGACTTCTCTTCCACACATGATCTGTTTTTAACAGTGTACAAGTAAAAACACTGTAAAAACAATAAAAAGAATATGGCCTGATAATAAGAGAATAATAGTACCAAAGTAGCTGGCCCAAAAGTTCAAAATGGCTATTAAAAAACCACTGAAAAATCTATTACTTTTTAAGCTGGATGACAAAAGCAAAAAAACGTTTTTCTGCAGCTATATGTTTCAGAATAAGGGACTTTAACTGACCAAATTTAAATGAGAGGTTTATCTGATTAGAGATGCAATGAATCATTTATGATACTGCAGTATTCTCTGTATTTTAATTAAATATAGTTTGCAGGCAGAACACAGTAAGCCAAAGATTCACTTAACAGCATATCAGATTTTGCTCTGAACTTTACCACTAAACATGCGACCACTGTCTTTGAATAGTACACATTACTGCTTTCTAAAGTTGGAAGTGAAAGCATTAGAAGATATGAGGGGGTTTTGAGTTGGGTAATAAAAGAAATTAGTGATTTTTTTTGCTTAGTATTATAATTAGATTCAAAATGAATAAGAAGTGCACCTCCACAACATCGTCTCCTCACTCTGTGCTGTCTGGGTCCATGTGGGCCTGAGTGGTACATTAGGAGGGGAGAGATAATCCATTGCCCCCCGCATTGCACTCAAAGAGATCAAAAGAGATTATAAGGCACGAGAAATCTCATCTACGGACCCGCCACTTCCAAGATATTGGGGACACCCTCTATAGAGAGGGTGATGACCAAGCCAATTGGTTCCACAGAGCCATACTATCAGAGAGACTGTAGGCTGTTTGTGGAGAACATGTGTCAAAGTTGGTTCAAAAGAACAAGGTCTCCTTCATCTGTTCCTAATCTCCTGCAGATATCAGAGAATCCATGGAACAGGGTTCCACTTGATAAGATGAGGTATCTCCCCATAGGAACCTTACAGAAATGCCCTCTCTCTAAATCTCCTCCTTCTCCCACTGGTTTTTCCAGGGGCCTAAAAATGTCTACGAATTGCATTTTAAAACATGTTTCAGCATCTCAGAGGTGCAGGGAATGAAACTATTTCTTTAGCTAGTCCACAAGAAGTAATATATCAGTATAAATGGACCCACCCTATCCTATATATTCTCAATACCTGTTCCCAAAGAGCCATCAATGAGAATTGAAAGGCTATTGAAATTTCAAGATTTTTTCAGTTTTCCTGTTCTTGTTTAGAGCAAAGACATTGTTGTCTGCAATCACAGATAGCTGTCATTATTAAAGATAAAGCAAAAACATATGTTACTATAGCTTTAAAGTGCTAATTATTGTATTAAGATCAATTGCAGAGCTCCCTGAAACAGTATTGTAAACAATATTGTATAAAGGCATGTTATTAGTAGTCACTAGCAATTAAGAATGTACAGATGCCATCATCCAAGAAGAGTCTCTTTTTAATAAAAGCAGGTTGCATTAAAGCACATAAGTGGTCTCCTTAGTGAAGCAAGGAAACTTTAGTCAAGCAGAGAAGTGAGGAGGTGCCACACTCGGTTTAGTATAACTCCAAAAATCATGCAATGCTTTTCATGTGCCAGAGTGGGCTATCCAACTGAAAGCCAGAGCAACGAGCAAAAAGAAACATGAGCCCAATTTGGGGAAAGAAGCATCTGGCAATGTTGGAAAGAGGAATACAAAATTACCCAAGGAGACCCTGTAGAGAAGCAGCTTTGGCTGCTGGCCTATTTATATAAGCTTGATTTGTGCTGCTAAACCCACATGAAGTCAAAATCTCTATGAGTAGGAATGGCACATTTGAAAATAAAACAAAACTGGATAAGGGGAACTATGTATTAATCCTATGTTTGCTGTCTCCATCTGAAAGAAATAACTAATTACTCAGGTCCAAAATTCACTAATTGCTTGGCACTGCAGCAGCATTTTTTTCCCAGAAAGCTATGTTAGTGATTAGCAAGGCAGAACAAGTGATACACCATGAATACTGTTGATTAAAAACCTTTGTTAAATGTATAAAATGAAGCTCTTCACTCTTTGGATGTCAACTGTAATAAGCGCAGTTAAAATGCAGTTTGTTCTCTTTCTGCAATGTATGCCATATTTAGGAATTACTCATAATAATCTATACATCTACATAGAAGTTTTGTGACTAGCAGTAATTGTTTTAATAAATTCTAGCCTGGTAAATAATTTGCTGCAGTAAGCCACTGCCACTGGTATTTAAAAAAAAAAAAAAAAAGTAACCCAATTAAGGGAGTATATTTTTTCAACTAAAATAAATTAAACAAATAGTCCTTGTTGTTTACAGTAATTCCTTCTATTTCTATATAGAAGAATGTATATTAGAAGCAATTGTATTCAGACAGATGTTTTAAGTGAGATTTTCACTGTTATGCTACAGAAAGTGAACCATTATTTTCAAGTTTTAGTACTTTAAAATGTTAATCTAATATTTTAGAATAACTTCAATGCAGTTAATCCCAATTTTTCTGCAATATCTCAGGATCTGCATGTTGCATCCACTAGTTGGAGGCCAGATACCAAAGTAGACATGTCTAATTAACAGAGTCCCTGCTAACACAACTGGTAGCAGGAACTGTTGTATATCTTGATGATATGGTCTTGATGAGACTTGAACCATGACCTTCAACATCCATTGGCAGCAACTCTGTCAGAGGACACCTAAAGTGTCCTTTGTTATGAAATATTGTTGTGTGACTTCCTGTTCCCCTTCTTGGCCAGTTAGCACAAGCAGGCAGTCCCATAACACTATTGTCTACAGAGCTTGTACCTGAGTACATATTCATTACTAGAAGAGAATAAAGGCAGCTATCTTTTTGCTACTGATTGCAAAAACAGTTTTGCTTTCCTTTCAGGAAAGTACACTCTCAGCTTCTTGAGAGCGGATTCTTTCACTTCTGGAAGTCACACCCCTTAGGGACTGTCTGTGGATGTACACAACACAGCATTATGATGCAAAATATAAATAGTTCATATTAATAGAGTTAAAATTCCCTAGATTATAGCTTTGGACTTCTGTCTCACTTGAAGAAAAAGATACTTTTGTGGCTGACCTATAACTGCTAGTCTTGAGCTTACTTAAGAACCAATTTATTGACCCACAAAGCCAATAGGAGAACCTTATCTCTGCAGGAAGTCATAATCTGACACGAAAATTAGAAAGTCATCTGCTATCCCCCTTACCTCTCAAACCACTAACAACATGAGCTGTCTTACCCAGTATGGAGTTCTGGCTTGCTAGAATTAAGATGTGGCTTTCTGATGGCATCTTTTTATGTCTATTAACTGAGGCCAAAAATCTAGGAGCATTCACTGAAACCTGAACTGAGGTCTATGTAAACTTCTCACAGCACTCTGAGTTGTAGATACTCAGTACTTCTAAATATGAGGTCATTTTTATTTAAATACCTAACTATCAATAAAGGAAGGACAAATATTTCAAATACAGTAGCCCAAAGTGAAGCCCCTAGATACATATTTAGGCTCCCAAATAAAAATGATCTGATTTTCAAAAGCACTCATGCTATATCCCCTATTCATTTCTGTTATAGCAGATGAACGTCCCTGAAAAAATCAGGTCCTTTTTATGGCTAAAGAGAGATTTTGGGGGCTAACTAGGCATGCAAGTTTGAACATTGTAGCCTGACAGAAGAGGATATGCTTAATTTTTGGAGAACTGTCATTAAAACGTGTTATTTCAGAAAAAGACATGACAGTGTAAGCTAATTAGTTTCTGACAGTGAAACATCATTCCCAGAATTGCTGCCTACACCATTATCCTTCCTGAATCACACCAATATGCGTAACAGTAGCATCACCAGATGCTTCAATAGCTAAAGTAAAAAAGGAGTTGTGTTGCAAAACTTTTCCAAGTATTTGACCTTCAGGATCAGAGAGTTAATGTTAGGAAACTAAACCAGGGAAAATTAGATTACAGTATGCTACCCTAAAGATTTGCCACCTACCAAATATAGATACTTCCTCCAAAAATGGAGGATTTCTATTAGGAGCATAGTTGTTAATGTTCCCATTATACATCCCACAATAAAATGTGCTACAATTGTTACACTAACATTATGATGGAAAGCCACATAGGTGCCATCGCTTACGTACCTAATTAAAGCTGATGGGTGTACTAAGTTCCTTCCTTCATGATACATGCCATGCTCCTTTCTGCTATGGTAATTGAAATAATGGAAGCCATCACCCAAGGCATAAAACAGTATGACGAAGCCTGAGCAGAAACTATGCTATGTGGGCCAACGGGTTTCCCTGGGGATTGATTCTAAACACAGTGACTAGGACATTGAAAACCAGAGAATTCGGGGTGAGCATGAAACTAAGAGACAGCTTCTTTTGGGCCAGTATTCATTGGAAAGGCAGACTTTGCTTTCTGTTGTTAAGGGAAACAGGACACAGTGTACGTTCTTTATAAGTGAATAAGACTGCACCAAAAAAATCTGACATGTAGCATTAATTTCTCCTCCTAACAGAAACACTTCAGAAAGTCCTGGTATACTTGCTAACCAACTGGGCCAAAGGGGAAACAATAAATAAAGTTACATTTAATTTACAAAAACAATTATATTAATGCTGTCTGGGTGGAAGGAAAGTTAACTATATTTCTTGTTTAGCAAAACATTAGCTTTAATTTCTTGGTATTGCTATATAGTCAATATTTTTAATAACAAAAGTGAGTTAACGATGGAGGAGAGGGGGAGAAAAGCATCAAAACTGTCTCATTTATAACAATCTACCAAATCCTGCAACATGTTTAACTTTGCATCAGTGCAGTCCCATTTTGTTGCACATCCTGTTGGTTGTTCCCTAAAGTTTTGATCCTGCAAAGACTTAATTATGCCCATACTTAACATATGAGTATATCACCATCCCCCTCCCCCCCCCCCCGAGAATACGTATTTATACAACAAAACCCTGCTTGTTTACCAGAAAAATCCAGACATATCTTTGCTGACCTTTGAAATTAATTTTTTTCACTCAACCAGATTCTACCACCCTTGAATAGGATGATGCTATATAAGCTGTTCCATTGAAGTCCTCTTAAGCCAGCTTTCCTCATTCCATCTAACATCTGCCATTTCTTTTCCCCAGCAAACATTGATGCTTGCTTAGTAAGAGAGGTATGTATTTTATTTAGAGTGATGCATAACCAGTGGAACTACTTGCATATTTAACTTTTCACTGACTTCAACAGCAGTAGAATAAGGGCAAATTCTGAGCACTTCTGAATTTTTTTTTAAAGGGTCCTATTCACATAAGTAATGATATCAAATTCTGGCTCTCAAATAACTTTATCAGGGCCAACAGGTGGGGTATGAGGTGGAGGGGGCAGGAGGGCCTTTTGGCCTGGGCCTCAAGCACAAAGGGGACCTCAAATTTAGATACTTGTTATTTTTTATTAACTGATATTCCTTCTTTTGTTTTCACATTTTTTATTATTATAGCTAGGGGCCTCAAAAGCTGGAAGTGGCCTGGGCTTCTCTGGATATCTAAGAGGGCCTGAACTTAATTGCAAAAACACTCTACCTTTCTGTCTAATGGCATGTCTGCCCTGCATTTTAAAATTTACAGCTGGCCAATGCCAGCTGTGTCAGACTTACAGGGCTCAGACTAAAAGTTTGTTTAATTGCTCTAGGACCCTGTGAGATGGGAGGGTCGCAGAGCTCAGCCCAAGTCCAACATCTACCCCGTAGTTAAATAGCCCGTTAGTCTGAGCCCCGTGAGCCTGAGTCAGTTGGCATGGGCCAGCTGCAGGTGTCTAATTACAATGTAGAAAGACCCACAGTGAACAAGATGAACAAAATAAATTAGTCATTGTTTTAAGGAGTAAAATTTTTCAAATTGTTCTAATAGCAGTTCAAAACGCTTGTTTGCCTTTTTCATTGTTGCCCGTCATTGTTAAAATTATTTTAAGTTATTACCCACACACATACTCAAGCATTTTTCCTTTGTTCCATATTGAATTTTCTGTAGCATAAATAATTACTTATGATTCCTGGTGTCACTGCTCAATATTTTTTCTCACTGTAAAACATTATCCGCATATAAGCCATGTCATCAGCAAATTTAGCAACTTCAAAACAATGCTTTTTTCAAGGTCACTGATTTACACATAAACAAAAGTGATCCTGATATTAGACCTGTGTGTCACTTCTCTTGTTTTCACTCTCCCTCTTCTGAACTGTTTCCTTTTAATGAAAAAAAACCCTTTTTCTTGTTTCTAAGAATATCTTATTTACTATTGACATTATGATAGTGCCGGGAGGCCAGGGCTCCATTAGACTAACCACTGTACAAATACACAATCAACAAATAATCCCTGTCCCAAACAGTTCATAATCAAGGGTGAAATTCCAATCCCACTCAAGTCAATGAGAAAATTCCCATCAATTTGAATTCACTCTAAGTGTAAACTTATTTCAGTACTCTCCCAATACAGCAAGTTAAATAAACTTTGCACTTCCAAACTCAGCTCAGAATTTCCTTTGGGTGTTTTTTGTTTGGTAGGGGTTTTTTGTTTGTTTGTTTGTTTTTGGTACCTTCAGTGTTATTTTAAACATGACATTCATTTTTCCCTTCAAATCATAGCATATCCTCCATAAACTTGAAGCTAGACTGTAATTTTGTCATCTTGCTAATATTTAGTTGAGTAGTTTCCATAGACCTGCATTAACACTTTACACCAAGAAAGCAGATTACAAATATTCACTGATTAATCCTAATTAATCACTAATTGGCCCTGTAATCTCTGCAGCATGCAACATGGCTGAGCACGAGATTTTGCTTTGTCACTAGAAATAGGTGGCAGAAGTCCAGAGTAATGTGCTAAAATGGGCCGAGTCTTTCCTGGAGGGACACTCTACATGTGTAATGATAGGAAACTGCACGTTCATCACTAGACCCCTTGACTTGTGATGTTCCACGAGGACCAATTCTCCCGCTGGTCCTTTTCAACATCTACATGCAATTGAATTGATCAAACTATATCCCGCAAGCAGTCTGCATTACATTTGAATTATTAATAAGATTCTGTCAGAGCTCTAAGTACTCCCTGGCTGCTTCAATGGCTGCTCTTTAATGGATATTCCACAGCTCACTCTTTGAAGAGGTTCTCCCTCAGAAGCAGTTATGCACAACTTTATATGACCATGCACACCTTCAGCTTACCAAAAGCACTGTTATGCTCACTGCTCCTTCCAAAGACCTGAGGTTAGGGTTGTTTCTTAACTGACTTGCATTGGGGAAGATCCATAAAAGGTCCAGCTTGATACAGAAAGAAGGATTGTGTCATACCTGACATCTCTTAAAACATGACCTCCATACATGGCAACCTGCCCCCCCTTGTGAATGTATGCTGTGAGCATGAGACACACAAGATGGGTGATGTAATATCTTTTATTGAACCAACTTGTGTTAGAAAGAGAGAAAAAATTCAACTTACACATTGCTCTTCTTCAGGGCATGTATAACAATATATTTTTGCATTAACAGCCAATCCAAGTTCTCTCTGAGCTGGGAAAATAATATGCTGCCCACTCATGAGGAGCCAACTGCCACATTTCAGTCTGTAGTGAATTTTTATGGCCACGTTATTAGAGAACAATTGTTTGGGGTTTAGAATAGAACTGTCGAAGGTCCCTTAAAATAAATGGTGAGATGATATACATAAGCAGCAAATTATTCTTCGTAGGAAGATAATATTCAGCATAGTTACTGGTAATATTACACATAACATATTTTATAATCTCATATATTAGGAGCATTTACATAGCAATTTCTTCAGGACACCCCCCCATAAATGAGACAAATAAATTACTTGGATTCTATGTGTAGGATCTAAACTAAATTCTTTTGATTAATAAGCCATTAATGGTAATGAGTATGCCACTAAGTATACTATAAAATATGTAAAGCATGGTCGATACTCAATAGATCTTGGCAAGCGCCTCATTTAACCTTCACAGTTTATGAAAAACTGTTTGAACAACTTAGGTTTAGACACGAAACTACTGAATAGTTTATAGCACTGTATTACCTTTTGTGACATAAAGGAAAATTTATGAGATAACAGTTTATAATTCAGTCATACAATATGCTCTAAATTATGTTAGTCTTCAAATTCTGACATTGTTTCTACACATTTATTTTAATTTTAATTTTTAAAATTTAATCCTCACCTAGGTTGAACCAGTCTTTGAAGAAGATACAGATAAAAACCTAGTTCAAACTGAAATGCTCCTTACAAAAATCCTGAGTTCAGTTTAACTGCTAGAATCACGCTAATCTTAGCCTGAAAATGAAAAGAAACATTGTAATCAAGGAACATCTAATTAAATTAACTTGAGAGCAAGAGGTTTTTTTATACAAGGCACTACGTATTTTCTTCAGGGAATTGACCAGTGCATCATTATTTGTACAGCCGGTGGGTCTAGAAATCTCAGTCATGGGTCCATTGTCCTACACACGGTACAAACACGTAACAAAAAGACAATCTCGTCTCCAAAGAGCTAGTGAGACTGTAACCTGGTAAAAACATCTGTTGTCCATTGTCTCACACACTACACAAACATATAACAAAAAGACAGCCCCTTCCACAAAGAGCAAGTGAGACTGGAAGCTAGTAAAAACATGTGTTAGTCTTTAAAAGTGCCACTAGATCCCTTGTTTGTTTTGGTAAAAACATAATATACTTCCAAACAGGGACACACATGGGGACAGGGGCCAAGCAAGGGCATGCCCCCAAGTAATCATTTCCACCACCACCCCCAGCTTATGCCCCAGTCCCCTGACTCCAGGATTCCCTCCCCCAAGGTTGTCTTGCCCCCTTTCTGCCAGGGTGAGAGTCGAGCTGAGTGTAGTTGAAAGCATGTGCCTTGGAAAGGCATTGCAACAGAGTTCCTGCTGAGCCCAACTAATGGCACCCAGAGCAAGGAAGCCAGGCTGGCTGGACAGCTTTGCCAGAGGGGGCTGGCTGAGTTCTGTCCTTTCCCTTCCTTGTCTGCAGACTCCAGTAAGTGTTTGGAGCCTGCCTGGGGTGCACAGAAGGGAAATCAGGACAATGAAGGATGGGAAGAAGCAGTGGGGGCCAGGGGGCATGCAGGGCCGGTGTTTAAAGTGTCCCTCCAAAAGCAGTCACATTTAAATCCCTGCACACACCCCTGCTTCCATATACAAAAATCAGTTCATATCTAGTAACACAAAAGTTCACTACATTAGATCTTATCCATGAGATCTTACTGTAACTGCTGAGAGTTGAGGGCACAGGATCTCACCCAGTGCTTACAAGAATTGAAATACAATGTGTTGCTTAATTTTCCAACAATCAAACCTTATGGGAGCTCATTCATCTATCTCCTAATTATATCTTTACTGTTCACTTTAATTCAAGCTCTTTTATCATCAGAGCTGACAGACTGTAGTGATGGTAAATTACAGTATGTTTCTCTGAACCCCATAATTACACATAACAAGTGACTATAAAAATGGCTTTTTGCAACATAAACATTAAAAGAAAAATATGGAAATTAGGAAATAGTGACAGAGAAGTATCGCACTGTAACTTCTGTAAAACTCTCACGCAGTATCTATTTAACTGGAACCTAATAATTACTTGCTACCAACATATATGGTCACTGGGAACAGTGTCAGTTCTTTGAATAACCTTGGAAATACACTATGATGTATAGTCTCCTATGGTAGAAGATTCTATAGACACTATGTATGCAAAAATTTTAAATGATCCTTTATCTAGGTTTTATTTCAAATACTTCCATACATGCAGCAGGTTAGGGTCAGGGGTTTCTCTCACAACTTCATGAAAGGAAAGCGCTATCTGTGATGCGTGGAGTACCTCATTTTCTAGCTGGTCGGTAGCAGCTCCTGCAGAAGACATGGCCTGGCCAGCCTTCCCCTACCATGACCACCCAATTTCCATGCACATGGAGAGCAGAAGTGACAGGGATTAACTGGGAAGACTCTCGCCCTTCGGAGCTTCTCTCTCCCAGAAAGAAATCACTCTCTTCAACAGCCAGTAAAGGATCATGTGAAGGTCCATGGGCTCCCACCCTCTCATCTTCACTGTCCATCCCTGGCAATCTCCTGACATTAAATACATCAAAATTTTTAATTGGAAGTATAGGGGCTCTATGTTTTCTACTCTGACATTATTTGCTGGTCCTACCATCATTTTCCCCCTTCTCTATCCATTGCAAATATCTCTGCTACTTAACCACAATCTACCTACCCTTCATGTTTTTTAGTTTCTTCTCTTTCTCCTTCCTAATCAATCGATCATCTGTGTCATTCCTCTCCCACATCTCAACCCATATGCCTCTTTATCCCCTAAATAAGAAATAGCATATCATTGCAAGTTTTAATAGAATTAAATATATATATGTACCTACCAGCCACCTTCGTTATGTGTTTGTATTCTATTGTTCTTTTAGCTCTTTTTCAAATATAAATTTTCAGCACTATGCCCAAGTGTTCTATGTATTCTGTAAAGTTCCTACCATATATGAGTCAAATTCCAAAGGGGTAGCCATGTTAGTCTATTGTAGAAAGACAACAGAGTCCTGTGGCACTTTTAAAGACTAACAGATTTATTTATCGCTTGAGCTTTCGTGGGAGAAAATCCCACTTCGTCAGACGCTTTGAAGCGTCTGACGAAGTGCGATTTTCTCCCACGAAAGCTCATGTGATAAATAAATCTGTTAGTCTTTAAAAGTGCCATAGGACTCTGTTGTCTACCATATATGAGGTCTTCTATGCAGTGGTCCCAGTGAACAATATTCAAGAAGGTAGAAATGTATCAGTTTGAGAAACATCACCATTTTCCATATAATTAACGATATACGTAGAAATGGTAAACAATCTTAAAAACATTTTAAATGAAACCAAATAATAAAATTACATTTATTATTATTCATTATTTCCATATATGTGAAAGTCAGAGAGGTCTATAAAATGCAAATTTAAGTGAAAGAAATTCAACCAATCATCCTAGGTTCTCCTTATTTCTATGAACCAAAGACATGAGACAGAGCTCTAGGTTTCCTTACATCCTTCTGGTCAACCATATCCTTATATTGAAATCAAGGTCTGGGGCCAAATTCAGTTGTTCTATAAATGGATACAGCTCTCAGGTTTCAGAAGACATGGTGAACCACACACCAACAGCAGTTAAAACTGATCTGAAGAACCAACAGCATACACAACAGAACTGCAGCTGGTGATGTTTACCGGTACACAGAATGTGTATTTCACCATCTTTTTTCAGATGAGATATTCATGGAAATTAATACACACACACACACACACACACACACACACACACACACACACACACAGAGAGAGAGAGAGAGAGAGAGAGAGAGAGAGAGAGAGAGAGAGAGA
>ML685755.1:22955689-22993019 GCA_007922175.1 Pelusios castaneus | reverse complement strand
AGAGAGAGAGAGAGAGAGAGAGAGAGAGAGAGAGAGAGAGAGAGAGAACGAACTGAACTGCATTGTAACAGAAATTAAAGATCATGACATGCTATAAAACAGTAATGGTTTTGGTCAATAAAGAAACTATTAGTCGAAGGGACTGTGTATATTTAGTTTAACAATAAGTTGTTCCTATCCTTCTATAAATTTGGATATCATGAATCCTGATTCTCCTACTGCATAATTTAGAGCTGATTTATAAAAAGAATATTACTTGTATGAGTTCCAATGCTAATTAAAGTAGTCTGTCCAAATAACTCCATCATTTGGTAACAGTAAACCTCTTTTCCCTTTCCACCAACACAGAGTTACAATAAGATATTCCAGTATAGTTCAAGATGATGCTGTTTGTTACATTTAATGTTGAAATGACAAATTTATGGGAAAATAAACATTTTTTTCTAGGTGAAACATACAAACTCTTAACCCACGAAACATATACATGTTCAATCTTTTAAACAGCAAAGTGGTTTAATCTAGGTCTATTTTAAGTATTTGAAGAAATAATTTATAAATGCCATAGTCAAATTCTATGGATTCTAGGCACCTGCACTCCTGCTCAAATACACACTCACTATTACCCATCTACTGGAGCTTGAAACAATGTGCAAAAATGCTATCATAGACGTGATCTACTACTGATAAAGTTTGGGGAGCAAATTGGATTAAAAGGTGGATTGCTATGCTGAATGGTGGTCACCAATATGTGGTTTGTTCAATTTTGGGAAGCTGGTGCGTGATTGAAAAACTTTACCAGAAATTATTGGCTCTGGTATTTAACATCAACAAAACTTGCTGGACGGCTACAGGTTTCCTGCTTATAGCTATCACTCTTATAGAAGGTAGGTACACAACCGACGGCTCAACTTGCCAAGTAACTAAGATGCCATGTCATTCATCTACATCCCACATAACTGCTGCCCAATTGCTGCCTTGTACTTTCATACGGAACATAATCACATCAGATTATGCTGAGGCCTCTTTGCTAGTGCTGGATGAATACAAGGAAAGGTTATTTGCAAACATTTAAATAATCAGAAACCAAACGGGCAGATCCCAGGCTCCAATACGGCTGCTTTGTGCTCACCCAACCTTAATTTTGCCTGCTTGTTTTGTTCCGTAATGGAAATATCATACATTCAAGGGCATAATATGACTCACTGATCTCTGTGTATTACACATTTCGCTCCACCTGGTCCACAAAGGATGTGAGTCTGCTACAGCTCTCAACTAGCAAGTCTGGCTTTTTCAGAGGAGACTATTATTTTTAGCTGTGGAAGTCTTCAGTTCTATTTCTGATGGATGACAAAAACAGTGGCCACCACATGTACATTGTTGAACATTTATAACAATTCTGGGTACAACTTTCAAAAGCAATCAATATAGGTCTAACTCTTTTTTCATTGACTTTAGTGAGAACAGTAAATCCAACACAGCGCACTACTGCAAAGCCAACCCTGTGGAGGAATATAGTCCACGGCTAGACATTAGCCTTCCTGGGATTCTGTAACTTCTCATGGGTGATACCAGTATGAGCATGACTGATCTATTTGTTATGAAATTTGGTGAACTGATGATGATGTGAATTAATAGAAGGATACAATTTTGTATTTTTAGCTATATTATGTAGCAAGTAATGAGGTTGGTAATTTTGTAGTAACTAATGTCGTAGCGATATGGAGCCTCCTTGAAAAGGAAACAGGGTTTCATACTCTTAGTAATTTATTAGTTTGTCCTTCATATTTTTGGTGACACGGGAGGAAAGGTGGTGTGAGCCACATGGGAGGAGAGTGATTTGTGGAGGAATATATGAATATATACCAATAGTGACCTGGCTGGCTACTGAACCGTTCATTTCCAATAACCTAACAAATTCCCCAATGCTCAAACAGACTTCCTTGCAGTTACTTACATCTGTTTTAACAATGTCTAAAGGCATCTAAAGTTGGTTAACTTACACAGTGAGGAGCCAAAAACTAAGTGACAGAAGGTGTAAATGAAAACAGTCTGCACTTTATTTTAATTTATACTTTCCTTTGCTCCTTTGTATGCATTTAGTGTCAATGGGAATATTCAGTAGGTGGTTAAGTGTTCGCAGGGTCATGTCCCAAACTACCATTTCTTCTCCACACTTTCTTTAGACCTAATAAACAACGGTATCAGCCTCAGGATTTGTTTTTTAATGCCTCCAGTTTTCATTGCATATAAATAATAGCCCAGAATTAGAAAGTGCCATTCTGCATTAATTATTATATGGGTATGTGTACATGTGCATACCTTTTCAATATTTGCACTATAGTTTTCATTCCTTTTTAGTTTGTGAATAAGATAAAATATCTCTTTTTTCTTAATTAAGGTTCATGCAGTTCAAGTAATTTCAACCTTCATAGACTTTACAGAGCATCCCAGTCTTATTGACAAACTTGATCTTTAAGAGGATGAAGGCAAAATTTTGGAGCACAAACTTATATCCCAAGGTTCCCTCCCCAACAAGGTTCCCTCCCCAATTCTGCTTGTCATGCAGCTAATATAATGTTTATCTGCTTTTTGTTGGAGAACTTGCTTCAGTGATTTTTCTTCTTCTAAGGCATAGTTAAGAAAATAAAAACCACACATCTGAAAAATCAAAACTGAAAAACCTGTAGTTTCTACTACATTAATTATATGACTGGTCACTAAGGCCCAGATTTTTCAAGGTATTTAGGCAATGCTCCTCTGAAAATTGCAAGGCTCAAATGATTTCGAGACAGTTAAGTTCCATTTTCAAGTCACTTTGAGCATGCCTATGCCATCTATTAGCGCACAGCAAGCTAGGGTGTAAATCTATAGTGCTTGAGCTATTTCAAACAGGAGTATGTCAAAACACACTAGGGACCTCTGAGTGCCTGACAGCAGCATCCACATGGCCAGGTAGTGTGCAGCAACGCAGAGAGCACTGTAGATTTACTCTCTGGCTTACTGTGTGCTAACAGACCATGTAAATAACCCTTCAGGCAATTAGATGACTAAGTCCTTTTGACTTTCAATGAAAAGAACTGCAGGCATTGATGGGGAATGACTTATCATATCTTTAAGATTTACAAAAAACACAAACAAAACTCGCATTGATTACACCCCTTAAGTTTTAAATGTTATATGTAGCAGTAATGCATATGAAGTACCCTCACATAAAATCACGTATTTTAGGCCAGAAGGGACCAGTGTGATCATCTAGTCTGACTTTCGGCATAACACTGACCAGGCAGGGGAATTAATTACAGCTTCCAGTTCAATAGCTGTTGTTGAAAAACATCCGATTTGGATTTTAAAATTCCTGTGATGGACAATGCACCATAACCACTGGTGAGCTGCTTCAATGGTTGATCACCCTCCCTGTTAAAAATGTGCAGTTTATTTCTAGTTTTAATTTGTCTAGCTCAAGTTATGTAATCTCAGGAATGGAGGCAATGTCATAATCAAGAGATGAGCCTCAGGTTCTGGGGGTAACAGAGTGGCAGGCTCACACATTGTATACATTCCTAGGACTCAAGTTTCCAGAATACGTTCTGTGCAAAACTTGCATACACAATCACCACAACTAACCACTTAAATTACCAACTAACCACTTAAGTTACCAGATAGCTGCCACTAGTCACTTGTGAGTACAATCATATATTTGTTATTTTGATACCCAGTATGTAATGAAAGGATACAGCAATAAGACTAGTGAGCACCTGTGATTCATATGAAAAAGCAAACAAAGGCATGTTATGAGACAAAATAACGAAGAATCTCTGACATGCTCATTTTATGGGGACATGATATTTACAGAAAAGTTTGCTTTTGCAACTATCAATTTCATCAGTTGCTCTTTGATCCACTTACGTTTGGGTTGTAAAGCAGGAACCAAAAAGGGATGTTGAGAGAGAATCAGAAAATAGTTTTTCATCAAAGCAACCAGGATCAAAAGTACTTCACAACAGAATCTAAAAAGCTTTTAAACCAACTGTGCTCAAGTATTACACTTAAAGTAGTATCCTGCAGCACACACAATTCCCGTAACTCAGAGTAGAATGCAGGCATGGTTAAAGTGTTGATTCATGGTTTGAATTGTCCATCATAACTTCTGCATCCCTAATATGTTTCTTTTTTAATATACTTTGCTAGTAATATCTATATAGGCACTGACTGAGATTTTGAGTACAATACAGGGTTTTTAGTGATTCAATTTCATATGATGTCTGTCTAAAACCCATATACTGCTCTAAAAAATCTCAACTTACTTTTTCTTCTTCTCAGCACTAAGCAAGTATTTTCAGAAACTTAATTTCCTCTGACTATACATACTTACACAGAAGGTATATTAAAAAATGGACATACAAAAGTTCAGCCCTTGAGTAAGCAAGTGAAATCCCACTGGAGTGAATGAGGTTGTAGCAGGATTTGAATGAGGCATAAGAAGTGGCTCCATATTAACTGGACATGTGCCCAAAACAAAATCCCAGATAAGTTCAGTTCTGGATCTGCCTTTGTTGCTTGGGCCATTCTCCAATGCTTGTTAACAGTAAAATGGCAGATGTGTCTTACTATACATGAGAAAGTAAAAGAGGACAGAAATTTCCAGAGGGGTAGCCGTGTTAGTCTGTGTACAGCAAAAAACAACGAGAGTCCTGTGGCACCTTATAGACTAACAGATTTTCTTCAGCATAAGCTTTCGTGGGCTATAACCCATGCATCTGATGAAGTGGGTTATAGCCCACGAAAGCTTATGCCGAAAAAAATCTGCTAGTCTATAAGGTGCCACAGGATTCTCATTGTTTTTTGCTTTAAAAGAGGACAGAGTAGGTAAAAAAGGATTCCAAACAGGGTCTTCTATTCCCTATCAAAGGCAATGCAAAAACGCCATTGATTTAAAAGGGAGATGGAGAGAGCAATTTACCAAGGACATGGTGGATTCTCCATCCCTGGAAATTCATAAATCAAAATTGGATTTCTTTTTTCTAAAAGTTATGCCCTAGGACTTAACTTTAAGGAAGTTTTATGATTTGTGCTATACAGGAGGTCAGACTAAGTGATCACCACCTCTTCTGTCCTTGGAAACTATGAATCTAGGTAAGCTTATAGAAAAGAGAAAGAGAGAGACCAGAAGAAGAAGAAAGGACACGAGAGAGGAAAGATAAAGAGTTGAGGAGACAGAAATGTAGTGAAAGGACAAAAAGGAGAGGAAGGAGGATACTATTTCTCAGACTGTCCCAGGCAGGATATGTAGAGACACCTTTTGAAGGTTATCTTCTGAGTCATAAAGGCTAGAAACATTCTTATTCTAATGAAAACTTGCATTTTACAGAGGATCACATAAATACATCAAGCAGAGTGGAAGTCTGATTCCTTTCTGTCCGTTATACTTGTGCACCAAATGCCCCCTGGTTGATTGATGGACACAACCTCTTCTCTCCTCTTTTTGCTGCCCATAAACCATCAAATACTCATTTGGTCAGTACAATTGATAACTTCGCCTTTTTACTGAAGGTTCTTTCATTGTTCCACATGTGCACTGTGCAATGCACTAAAGCAAACTTTGAAAAAACAACTAATTAAATGGAGAGAGCTGGGTGAATGTGCTATGTGCTAAGGACAGGCACCTATTTTGTGGAACCGCTAGTCCCTGCCTCCTGTATGAGACAAAAGAGGCAACACTGTGCAGCCACTCTTTGTGTTCTTTGCACAGACAACAATGAGCATATAAACCAATTCCAGGCACAGAACATTACATATTACATCACAGAAGTATTACATTAGCATTTAACATTCATAAAAATTTGCTGCTGATTTCCCCTTTCTAGTATTCCTAAAAGTCTGATTTACTTTGCCCATAATTTGACAAAAAAATACAGTGGGATTAAAAATCTCTTAACTCAATGCTGAATCTTTCAAGAGGTTATAAAATGCATCATTCCAATGTTAAACATTTAGGGTCAGATTCTGATGTTCGTATTCAGGATTATTTGATTTAAATGGGACCTTCCGTGGAGAAACATACTATTCAAAAAAACAAACAGAGCCCTTTGGCACTTTTAAAGATTAACACAGCTACCTCTTTGGAACTATACTATTCAAAGTAACCAAAGGTGTCAAAATCCAGGCCTTCAATCACATGATGGAGCTAGCTATCTGATGAGCTTTTTTCTGCCATATTTACATTTATACCTGACTCTGCAAGTAATTCGACTGAAACTAATAGGACTGCACATGGAATAGAGTAATGCTCAATATCAGTAACAGTGGGAGAATAGGGTCTACATGAATGGTGTGAAAGAAACATCAATATACAACAAAATAAATAGAAAATGCAATGGCTCATGAAAGAAGGCAAAGAAAGAGCTGCATTTGAGAATGCCTGTGGACCACCTCTTTCTCTTTGCTCTGTAATTCTTCCACTGAACTACAGTACACCCCACACCAAGACACTTGCAGCTGATCTTCCCTAGAGCAAGTTAATTTGCCCAAGATTAGAAGGATCAAAACCAAACCAAAGTACAATACAATATCATGGCCAAGTTCGTTGTATTTTCAGGTCCGTTATTTACAGTGTCCTAAGTAAATAAATAATTAAGTGCCCACTAGATTCTGTCCTGTGCCAGAGCTCTGCTCAGCACAAGATGGGAGAATGTCAAGGATACTGTTTGAGCTCCCTGATTCAGACAAAGTACTGACCCTGAGGCAACTCTAAGTTACTTGACTGTCTGATGTAATGTAATATCCTTAATAGACCCTATGCCTGTGATGGATAGGTGGAGCAGAACAGAAGCCATATTCTTAAACTGGAAAGAAGAAGCAGAGGTTCAGAACCTAGCTGCAACACTGATGTAGGGGAGCTCTGTCCTCTACTGGACATTTGTTTCAAGATTATGGCCTCTTAGCACCACTTTAGTGGCCCAAAGGTTCCATAAACTGGATACAGAACAAGTTTGATTACCTCAGCTACATCTCCTTGTCAAAGGTAATGCTCACATTTTCTGTGGGACATTCAAGTCCAAAGGACTACTTGTCTGAGTAGCTATCAATATGAGTAACGGGGTCACAATTTAGTCTTAAGAGACACACAGCTCTGAAAAGATTATTAGTGGGCCCCAGTTCAGAAAACTAAAAGATAGACAGTCCCATTAAAGTGAATAGGATTTCCCTCAAGTAAGATAACCATACTGAATCTTCCAGCGTGACCTGATAGGACTTAAAAAGACAAAGATGTTGATGCTGCTTCAGGACATAGAAGTGTGGGCTCTCTACACAGAGTCAGTCACAAGGAAATAAACAGGACTTAGCACAGATGCCTGAGTCTTCATTGGCAGATTCTAATACAGAGACCCACAAATGTAAAAATAGCACGGTTATCTAAAATATTAAAATTTTATTTTTACCTTCTCTTCATGCTGATGGACAGAAATTTCAAAAATTTACCTTAATCCACATCTGCAGATCCAATGTTTTTACTTAAATATATCTATCCACATTTAAATCACCAGTACTGAAGCAGAAAAATTATAGAAACTGCTGAAAAGTGAAATGCATTTCACTACACTAAATAGACATTTTCTGTTGAGTGTGATGTTCTGTTTATATGTGAAATGAGGCACAAAAATAACAGTCACAGCAGAATTTCTTGCAGGCAAAAGTTTGATGGATATTTTTGAAATACACAACTTCAGTAATTTTAAATATTTTGGAATGAGAGGCCTTGTATTTAAAAACTAGGAAGTGTTACATGGAAATTTGAAATACCTATTCTGTAAAAAAAATTTAAAAAGGTATTTTCTAGTTTGTTGCAGCTTTTTAAGGAACTGAGAAATATAAATAAAAATATTAACCCAAGAATATTGTTAACATTTTCATATGACAGAGATAAAAATAATTTTTAGTACAGTTCAGGGAAATATTTTGTGATTTTGATCTTCAGATTGAAGGAGAATCAGAAAACATACACATGGAAAAATATCTAAAACCAGTTACTAGTACACGTATGAGAGAATTCTTTAAAAAGTCACGTAATATTTATTGTGTGTGTGTATTTGAACCAAGTCCAATACTCAGCATGTTAATGATATAAATAAGTAGACACAATGAAGAGAAGAACAGAATAAACATTTGGATCCCAACTGAAGTACATAAGACTACGCACTCATGTATATATGCTATGTGTTTTGTGGGAATGGGGACTCTGTAGTCCTGTCCAGCCCTACAAAGGGTTTCTCATGTACTAATCCTTACCTCACACAAATAGTCCGACTGGATTCAGTGGGCATGCACCAATGAAGTGTCAATTGTTACTAGGTGTCTTCTAAACACCGGTTATAAACCCCATCATCACATGTACTTGAAACTTCTCTCTCTGTATGCACTGAAAATGAGGTACCTGGAAGTATGAAAAATAATACTTGCCAACACAAGACTTTTCAAGGGCTCCTTTCTGAAGAACAGCTGAGTAATAAAGAAAATTCACAGAGTCATGACTGATTCCACCAAGCCACTGCAAGATGATTCTGTTATTAGTTACACTCATGGTTGACACAGGTGCAGAAAGGATACGTTTTGGGTAATACGAAGTATGTTCAGACCCTGAGCTCTCCCAGAAAATACATAATCATTAGCTTGTGACTGACTTGTTCCATCAGGCAAAAAGCCAAGTTAAGTCAGCTCCAATTTCCTGCGCTTTGGATGTGTAAGTCAAAAGCATACTGACCCTACTAAAGGAAGCAAAAATAGCATTGTAGACCTGGTATGATTCTATTTACATTAGGTGCCTGGTAAGAACTACCACCACTGTTTCTGAACACCTTCTAAATCATACAGAAAGCAAGCTATACTTGATCACAGCCAAAAGATGAAATGAATAATTCCCCAGGAAGGAAAATATCCTCAAGTTAAGACTTCAGAAAGTGGGAAATCTTCATGTCATCCTACAAACTGAAAGTGGGGTATTTTTTTGTTTGTCTCTAGTCAAAACAAACAAGGAATCCTGTGGTACTTTTGTAATAGTCAAACACTAATTAATATGAACTTTTGGAATTCAATGGAATGACTGAGACATATAACCCTGTAGACTAAATACCAATATAGATACAAATCATGCTACAGAAGGAAGAAATCTTGAATTCTTGAAGGAAATCTGAACACCTTCCTGATTTTTTGAATGACAGCAATCTTCTAGTCCTTCTCATACAGATGACTCACAAAACACCTCCTGAACTTTACTGATTGCACAAGCACACATAGATATCACTTCTCCCAGCTTTGAATTTACAGCCCTCTCTGCTGCAAAACGCAGCAGCTGTTTAATAGCATGCAAAAATGCTAAACATCTCTTTAGGAGAAGAAGGAACTACATCAGGCAACAGAAAACTACAAGGCTTTAGATGGACAAAATTACACAAGTTCAGAATATTGGAAGTTACACCATAGTTTGAGGGAAGTCAGTCTTTTGTGAATGTCAATGATCTGATTTTTAGGTTTTTTTGTCTCATTTGAATCTCACTGAGTCTTACAGAGTCTCCAGCAGCACAATACTTGGAAACTGAATGATGATGATAAGTGCTCTTTTTGTTTGAGAGAGAGAAAGAGAGAGATCCCGGTACTCGGCCAGGGACCTACCCCTGAGTACCATCATAAAAAAAAAGATGCTGATACTCAGTACCCCCGAGTACCATCACAAAAAAAGTCCTGATGATGTTTCAGCCCTCTGAACCAGGACTCTGGGAATGAGTGTCACCACCTGAATCACTACTAGCTCTGACTGCAGTTTCCCCTAGAGGTCTTCTATCCAATGGACCAACATCTGTGAAATCCAGTGCAATTACAGTTAAACATAGCGCGCCCCATACAGTTAAGCTGGAGGCCTGTATTTTTTGCTTCATATTTGGCTTTGTAAGCACATATAAAACGCAATTTATATGGAACTCTTCCACATTCCAAATGTCATTCATCTCACAAAAAATGGTAATTTATGACACTTTAATACTGATTTTAGAAGTGTCCATGAAGAAGATGTTTCTTCAGAACATAATAGCTATCAAAAATAGGTTGAATATTTCCATTTTTTCCAATTATCATTAGCAGAAAAATAGGTGAAATGGAAACGATGGAGTTCTTTTAATAAATGTGAATACATATTATAACAGGGTAAATGTCCCTTTGTATAAAATCCTATATTAACCTAAAAAATATTGTTGTTTTCTAAAAGCCTTTCAGAAAAACACCTAATATTCCCAAACTTTGTATGTGACGTATAAAACATAATTGTTTTCTTTAAAGAAAAGCCTGTCCAACAAGATGTGTATGTTTGTATTTTTGGGTGGTTGGGTCTTCCTTTTTTGAGGCACGAGGAGGAAATCTTTGAGACAAAGAAGGAAGTGGGGATCAGCAGTTTAGTCCAACTCTAACTATTTTCTTTAGTGAAAAAAGAAAGCTAACCTCAGAAATGCATGTGGTATCAGATTGATTATAACTTGGTACTGCTGCTTTCTGCCTTCACTCAAAAACTTTAATTGAAATTACACTTACTTTGTAACACTTCCTCTTTCTCTGTCATCTTCTAGATTGTGTTCTTGCTGCATTTTTGGTGACATATGCTTGGTCCCAAATATGAGGCAATATGAAATGCATTATATTATAGCTACCAATTATCTTAACTTTCACTAACTTTCACTTAACTTTCATATATACTCATATGCAATTACTATAGTAACCCACTGACTCTGAGACCACATTGTTAAGCATTATGTCTGTTTTGTGGCAAAGAATAATCAAGGATGGAGGCTGTTGGGTTTTTCTTTTTTCTTTTTTTTTTAAACTGTCACATACATTTATGAGTCCTTCCGCTACCTTCCTAGTTTATACCCCACGTGTTATCACAAGTGTGAATTACACAGTCCATATTTACGACAGCATATAATTTTAATTCCTTATGACCTATTTATTTCATCTATATCAGGATGAATGTCAACTTTTTGTCTTGTATGTTATTGTTTCCATAATGTTCCTTACATAATTTACTGCTAAGTGAGTCAAGCTATTCATTTGAAAGAAGAGTAAAAATCCTTTCACATCATGGAACCCTTGTTATAACGACATTCAGATAAGAGCATTCACTTATGCATTGTCTGAATCCTTCCAATAAAATCAGACTGCATTGTTTATATCTCAAGTGTATTTGGGCCAAGGAAAAGTGAGTTTTTTCTTCATTTTGGGTCTGATCCAAAAATCTACTGAACTTAGTGAGTCGCTTCATTGACTTCAAGAGCACTGGAGTTAACCCCTAGAATATTGCAGGAAAATGTAGATCTTTAAAGTAGCTATATATTAAAATATAATACAAGAAAAAGATTCAGGGCCCAATTGTCCTAGGCCTCTATATGAGCAATTTCCATTGAAATAGTGCCTTCAGTATTGCACCACTGTACTTTTTAATAAAAAATACTGCTTATTGTTACTACATTCTTAGATTTATCAACAAAGTTATTTGAGTGGAAGAAGGAAAACTATTGAAGCAATATATTTTAGGGGAAAAAAACACAACCAAACTAGCATTTGCAAAAAATATCATAGTGTGCTTTTAAAAAAAAATGTTTTATTGCAGTATATATATTCATGACATGAAATTCTTCAGGGATACAACTAATCCTAACATCTAAAAGAGGCAACAACAATGATTCTTGAGGTAGTGTGTTTGACCTTGCATAGGAGATCAAAATGGTATCTTAAGGTATACTCGATCCTCACATTAAAAAAATTTACTTCAGCAGCCAATTACGTGAACATTTATTGCAAGGGAGAGCTGGGAAAAAAGAGGGATTTATTTAATGTAATCTAACGCACATGGAAACCAAGGCAATGTGTCTATTTCAAAAGCTAACACAATCTTGTGACAGTACCAAACTGCTAAAAAATAATAAAAGAAAACCAAACCAAGAGCCCTTATAGGCAATAGTATCATTAGATTCCATAAAAACACCACTGGTTCAACAAGCAGAGGGCCTGAGATAAAGCTAATAATTAATTAATAGAGCTTCAGGCAATTATGTAGTAGGATCTGGAGAAAAGTAAGACACAGACATGAGAAAACTAAGTAGATATCTGAACAGAATGACAGGATGCAGGCTCAAACTTGACGATAGCAACACTTAATTCCCTGGGGAAATTACACCTTTCATGTCTCTTTGACTTTGATGTATCCTGTTAGACAGCAAATTTAAAAAAATAATTAAGATCAACTGTAACTCAAGACAAGCATGTAAAAGAGTGTCTTTTGTGTCTAGGCCTCAGTCCTGCAAGGTTCTGAGTACTCTGGCCACAAACCAGTATATGCTTACGTGCTTTGTTGGATAACAGCCACAGTGCTCAGCACTTTGCTATATCTGCATGTCCCTCAGCTATCCTGCTTTCGACCCCTTTCTGCTTATCTCTACTCATTTTCTGGACAGAATAGGCTCTGGTGCAGAGGTGGTGATGCCTGTTTTACTGCAGCACAGTTCAACCAGGTCCAATGTCAGTGTCGGGTCCATGCAGGCTTTGGGTGAATTTGAATAATCTACAACTGCTCACAACATCCTGTGCCATTGTCTGGCCTGGAGCAAGGAGGAGGATTTTAGAGAAATAAGGACCATTCCTTACCCGTCAACTCTCACCCCTCTGACACAGCACCCACTTATTTGAAGTTTGCCTTAGGGAAAAGATTTTCTGCTAATTGTTTTAGTCATATTTGGATACATCATATTTGAGGCATCAGAAAAACTGGCCATTTCCTTGATGTGTTAAACATTTTTTGTATTTAATATTCACACATTACGTTAATAGTATTTAATATCATTCCTATTTAGTATTCACATATTATTCCATATTTTATATATTTGAATTACAATTGATGATAATTATCAAATTTATAGTTCAATTTCCTTCTGTACTAAACCGTTTCTACATCTGACACTGGAAGTGCAAAATTCACATGACATTTAGGGCCAAGTTCTCAAAACATGTTCTCTGTATGCTCACAATTTTGTATGCATAATATTTGCCCACCATAACTTGTCATCTGCACTGGATTTGTTCACACACTTTTTCTCCTGGGTAAATTGCTATGGACAACTGATTTGCAAGCACAGAGACATACGCACTGTGATAGCCAGGTCAAGAACCTTTTGAAAATGGGGTCTTTCTACATTCATTAAAAACAATTCAATTAAATCTGGTCATTTTTAATTACCTTATAATTACAGTTCAATTCAATTGCCTTTCAGTTAAAATACCCACAATTATGTTAAAGGAAGAGTGCCATGTCTGATTTTATTATTCTGGATAGAGAATAACTTTCTTTCCTCATAGTTCTAAGGACAGATTCTGGCCCATTCTAACATCCAGGTGCCATGGCACAAAACTGCCTTTAAAGATTATTGAAATTGGAATTTGAGGATTCCAACAGCATGAAAAACAAACAAGGAGTGCAGTGGCACTTTTAAAGACTAACCAATGTATTTCTCGCATGGATTTTTGAGGGCAGAATCCCACTTCATCATATGCATGAAATGAGGCTTACAGCATGAAAGGGAAGTATAAATGCAGAGAAGGGAACGTCACAAAGTCAAGTCCGAATTATTTCAACAAACCAAATAAGTTGTTTGGATTCAAACAGCGTGGAACAACAGATAAGAAGGTGGATTTAACAGGTCTCCTTGTTCGATTTGCTGAACTAGACTAACATGGTTAACCCAGTGAAACAAAAGCATGAAAATATCCTCATCTGGTACAGATGGCATAACTGGATATATGCAATCCCATACTGGCACAAGGGGGCATACTAGAGCTTGTTGTGGTCTTCTGTTCCTTGAAGCTATTTCAAATTGTGTAATTTATAGCAGTCAGAGGCTGTTCTAAGTTATTCAATGGCATGACCCATCCCCAAAATCAGAGGAGTGGAAAGTTTCATACAGTAAGCTTTGCTCCCATGTATGCCAAGTGCTACCCCAGCACACTTTCTGATTGACCCCACTAATACAAACATTTAAAATGTACAAGCTAAATAGATAATATGATTGGCCCATCTACATTCACCCTAGCTCAGAAAATATAAGTCAGCAAACACCCTCACCCATCCACACTCCTCAAGAGCAGAACCCTGGCCCCACTGAAGTCAATGGCAAAGTTCCCACTGATCTCAGTGGCTATGTCTACTCTTGAAAGTTAGGTCAACTTAAAGAGGCTTAAATCGACCTAACTTAGTCCATGTCCACACTAGGCTTTCATTAAGTCGTCTTAAGGGGTTTCCTTAAGTCGACTTAATAAATACCACTGTTTAGGTTGACTTAACAGCTCAGTCAATTTGTTAAGTCGACCAAAACCCAGTATGGACACCCTACGTCAACTTAGTTCTCTAAGTCGACCTAGGGCTGGGGACATAGGAGCCATGGCTCCCTTCTCCCCAGGACCCCTGCTCCCTGACAGAAGGGAGCCGGGCTTCCTTCTTGCCGGGAAGCCTCAGGGTCCCGACAAGAAGGCAGCCATGGCTGCCCTCTCCCTGGGATCCGCAGCAGAACCGGCAAGAAGGCAATCGCAGCTGCCCTCTCCCTGGGACCCGGGTCCCAGCCAGAAGGGAGCCGCAGGCTGGGCTCCCTTCTTCAGGACCAGAGCAGTCCTGGCCAGAAGGGAGCCCTGCTCTCTTCTCCCCAGACCCGTGGGATCCAGGCAAGAAGGGAGCTGTCAGCGCTCCGCTGAGAGGGGATCCCCGAGTTTCCCCTGTCAGCAAAGTGCAGCAGCTGCCTTCCCCCGCGCTCCAGCTGAGAGGGGATCCCCAAGGTTCCCCTGTCAGCTGGACTGCAGCAGCTGCCTTCCCCCGTGCTCCAGCCGACAGGGGAACCTCGGGGATCCCGTCAGCTGGAGCACATGGGGAAGTCAGCTGCCTTCTTTGGCGCTCCAGCTGACAGGAAAATCTCAGGGATCCCATCAGCTGCAGCGCCAGCGGCTCCCTCCTTGCCAGGACCCATGTGGGTCCAGGGAGAGAGTGGGGCTCCCAGCAAGAAGGGACCCATGGGTCCTTGCTGCCGGGACCGCAGCTCTCTACTCTACTCTCCATGGGCTATGTCTACACTTAAAAAGTTAAGTCGACTTGATAAGTCGACTTAACAAGGTCGACCTTGTGAAGTCGACTTACAAGAGTCAACTTAACTTTTTAAATGTAGACATAGCTAGTGAGACCACAATTTTCACCCCAAAAGACTGGGAAAACAGATGAGCCTTCCAGCATGACCTGAACTCAACAAATAAAGATTCTGTATAAATAAAGGGAGAAACACTCTGCTTTCTAACTGATGTGCAAACCTCATATCTTTAAACACAAATTTAAGGTATAGCAAAGCACTGGAACACTGAAATGCCAAGTTTCTTGATTTCTGTATGGTCACTGTGACCTAAAGAAGAACTCTGTGTAGTTAGAAATTTTGTACTTTCCACTAATAGACGTCAGTCCAGTTAAAGATAGTACATTGCTTACCTTATCTCTCTCAAGTTTCTTGTTGTTGGTTTACTTCTAGTAAATCTCCTCTAAAGAGGTTAATTTAAAGTCTCTTCTTGTTTGTATCATGAATCCAACAGCAAAAAATTCATAAATCCATCAGCCTACCATTCTAAGATGCACACATTTACACAGTGAAAATTTCAAGTTATTATAGATATTGTCACTTAAGCATTGTGCAGGAGGTCAGACTAGATGATCATATTGGTCCCTTCTGACTTTAAAATCTATGAATCTAAGCAAAATTCCTGAGGTTATGTTCCTTGTTTAGTATATATAGTTCTTATATAACAGTTCTCTTTCACTTTTTCATTAGCACATTACTGACAAATATGAAACATTGGGAATAAGAATGTACCAGAAGTGGGTTTATATTAAATTGTGTAGGATGAAAATATATAAGAATATATATTTTTTAAAAACAAACTATCTTTCTTCCTTTCCTCCCTATCTCTAACCCCTCTCTTTCCCCTCCCAATTTTCCAAGCAAATTTACCCTGCAGGGATAAGAAGTCCCCTGCAAGATCATAGGAGTTTTAAAGGTGTCGATCTATAGATCAGCAAAACAAACAAGGAGTCTGGTGCCACTTTTAACCAAATGTATTTATCGCATGAGCTTTCATGAAAGAAAATCCCACTTGAAACATCTTACCAAGTGGGATTTTCTCCCATGAAAGCTCATGCAATAAATAAATTTGTTAGTCTTTAAAAGTGCCACCAGACTCCTTGTTTGTTTTGCTGAATTAAACTAGCACGGCTACTTCTCTGGATCTATAGATCAGTAAAGCTTGCTACTGAAATGGATACAGGTACAATTGTGGCTATGAATGAGGGAGATAATTAATATACATTAATGTACCACAAACCAAAAATTCTGGTTGCCAGATAATCTAACCCCTCCCCTAGAAATAATGCTTAGGAAAAAGTTATGGAATTGAGGTAAAAACATGGGGCCAAATTCCACATTTATTTACACTAGTTGCAAGGAATCTGATCAGGCTGTTCCTTTAATGAAAGATCTTTCACTGTAAAGGAAATAGTTTTTTCACCTCATACAAAGAAGGCTCTCCAGTAGCTGATGGGAAACAGCAGCACCAATATTCCAACCACTGTCTGGTAAAATTTCTGTACAGGACCTGTGCAGAGAATGGCTACTTTAGTGGTAGCTAACAGAAACTTTCACTGCCTTTCATCATAATGCTGTTTCACAAATCATAAATGGGAAAAATCCCACACTTCCTTCTTCTTCTCCTCTTCCTACAGTCTCTGCCCCAAGCTTACTCTACCATTTCCCCCTGCCATTAGATCAGTAACATTCCTTTTTCCATACCTTACAGGAAGGAGGTTAAAGATGGTTTACAGTTTGGCTAGCCAGTCTTCTAGTATTCTAGTTTCTGTTGGATTTATTCTTCCTAAAGGGAGAGCTTCCAGGAACAGTTTTCAGGTGACACTGTTGAAAATATTGATATACTTTGGGATCATCCTCAGGAAACATGTACTATGGTAGCGTGGGAAAGTAGCAGTAACATCAAGACGACAGAAAAGTTTGAGAGGCCAACCCAGACTAGTTCCTTGAAGAACGTCTTGACTGAAATGCTAAAGGTCAAGATGCTTTGAAGATACCTTCCTTTCCTGGCTCTGAGACACAGCAGAGGAAGAACTTGTTAAAAACCCTTTCCAAGCATCTGAATTTTAAGGACTCATCTTTTTAAGCAAGCTTGTATTGAGGAAAAATGTTCTAAAATTCAAAGCAATTAGGGCACATTGCAATGAATATTTATTTCATACTTTAATTAGTATGATCTTCAATGTTGAATTCTTCTCCAGGAACTTTTTTGAACTTCCTTTGATGATGAAATAAACAAAAATCTGTTTTTACTTGACAGCACTGTTCAATTTTGGCCATGCTTTCACAAGCTCTAATATTACTAACAAAACAGTCATATGAAAGAGGCAGGGAGAGAGAAAGAGAGAGCAGCTTGGAAGGAAGTAGTGTGGGGTATGCGGGTCACAGGAAAGAAGAGTAGTGCGGGGTGGGGGGGGAGACAGAGCCCTGAATAATTTAGGATGTTGTGAAATATGGCATCCATTATTAATCCACATCTGTGCTGATTTATTTATTAAGGGAACATATTATACTGCTTAAGGAATCAAAGATTCATCCTGTAAATTAAAGTCACATGGTTTCATTTGCCCTTCAGAGGCAAGCAGTGATCCAAAGTATACTTTATTTATTTAAAGTCACTTTATGGTCATATTCCATCGCCATCAGAGCACCAACATGATCAAATCGATTACGCTTGAAAAGAACCTAAACCTGCCTGCTAAACTTCAGGTACTCCCAAGCCCAGTTTTGTTCTAAAAATTACAGGGAGAATTGGCTAGAAAATGGAGTTTATTCCCAATAGAAAATTTAAAAAAAAAACCTTGAAATAGATCAGCCAAAACCCAAAGTACTTCCATTTGGAAATGCCTAAATTATCCTATTATCCTCTCTAAACTGGGCTCTCTGTCCAAATTACATTCCCCATGATCCAACACATTCTCCCCTTTTGATAAGTCATGCTGCACATTATAGGAGATACATGGGCCAGGAAGCAGAATAGAATACCCCACAGAACCATAAAAATGTAGGGCTGGAAAGGATCTCAAGACAAGAGGTTATCTAGTCCCTGACCCAGCACAAAGCAGAACCAAATATACTTATAACATCCCTGACAGCTGTTTGTCCAACAGGTTCTTGAAAACATCCACTGATTGGGATTCCACAATCTCCCTTGGAAGCCTACCACAGTGTTTAACTGTCCTTCTTGTTTGGAAATTTTTCCTAGTATCTAATGTAAATCTCCCTCACTACAGATTAAGAACATTACTTCTTGTCCTACATTCAACCTTCTTCTATGTCCACTGAGAAAAGTCCTTTTTTAGAACAGTCCTTAACATATTTGAAAACTTAGCAGTCTTCTTTTCTCAAGATTAAACACACCTAGTTCTTATCATAGAATCATAGAGTTAGAAGGGACCTCATGAGGTCATCTAGTCCAACCCCCTGCTAAGGGCAGGACCATTCCAACTAAATCATCCCAGACAGGGTATTGTCTAATCGGACCTTAAATATCTCCAAAAACAAAGATTCCACCACCTCCCTAGGTAACCCATTCCAATGCTTCACCACCCCCCTAGTGAGAAAGTTTTTCTTAATATCCAACCTCGACCTCCCCTCCTGCAACTTGAAACCATTGCTCTTTGTTCTGTCCTCTGTTACCACCAAGAACAGCCTAGCTCCCTCCTCTTTGGAGCACCCTTTCAAGTAGTTGAAGGTTGCTATCAAATCTCCCCTCAGTCGTCTCTTCTGCAGACTAAATAAGCCTAGTTCCTTCAGTCTTTCCTCATATATCATGTGCCCCAGCCCCCTAATCATTTTCGTTGCCCTCCACTCGACTCTTTCAAATTTGTTCACATCCTTCCTGTAGTGGGGAGCCCAAAACTGGACACAGTATTCCAGATGCGGCCTCACCAGTGCCGAATAAAGGGAAATAATCACATCCCTTGATATGGAGACAACGCTCCTACTGAGGCAGCCCAATATGCCATTGGCCTTTTTGGCAACAAGAGCACACTGTTGACTCACATCCAGCTTCCCATCTACCATAACCCCCAGGTCCTTTTCTACAGTGCTGCTACTTAGCCGATCGGTCCCCAGCCTTTGGCAGTACATGGGATATTTCCATCCTAAGTGCAGGATTCTGCACTTGTCCGTATTGAATCTCATGAGATTTCTTTTGGCCCAATGCTCCAGTTTGTCTAGGTCTCCATGAATCCTGTCTTTTAACCCATAGCTCCTAATATCAAGTTTCCTAAAGCTTGTATAACTTTTGTTGCTCTCCTCTGGATTCTCTCTAGTTTGTCCACATACGTCCAAAAGTGTGGCACAAAGAACTGGATGCAGTATTTCAGCTGAGACTTCGCCAAGGCAGAGTCAACAGGTCAGTTACTTCCAGTATCTTAATACAACAATCTTGATAATGCACCCCAAAATTATACTGGTCTTTTTCACAGTTGCACCATATTGTTGACTCATATTCAATTTGTGACGCCCAAGAACCACCAGATCTTTTTCATTAGAACTACCACCTACCCAGTTATTACCCATTTTGTAGCTGTGCATTTGATTTTTCCTTTCTAAGTGAAGTACCTTGCATGTGCCTTCATTCAGTTTCTTCTTCTTGATTTCAAACCAATTCTCTAATTTAAGCAGCAATTTTGAATTCTCATTTAGACTTACTTTCCATTACCCAAGTAATTAATTCAAAATATTGATTAGTACCAAACCCAGGACAGTCTCCTGCTGAACCCCACTAAATAAATCTCTCCCCTCCCCCTGATTTGACACTGAACCATTGATAATTACACTGAGTACAGCCTTTCAACCAGTTGTGCACTTAACTCATACTTTCATCTAGACAACATTTGCTTATTTTGCTTTTGAGATTACTATATGGGGTTGTGTGAAAAATCTGACTAAAATCAGGACATATAATGTCTACAGCTTCTCCTATCTACTAAGCCCATAACTCTGTCAAAGAAGAAAATTTGGCTGGACTGGCATAGATTTGCTCTTGACAAATCTATGTTGGCTATCATCCTCTAGATGCTTATAAATGGATTCATCTAATCATTTGTGCAGTATCTTTCTAGTTACCAAAGTTAATTGACAGGTCTGTAATTCCTTGAGCACCTATCTTTAAATAGGGGAATAGACTTTACTCTTCCCCACTCCTCAGGCACCAGCCTCCTAAGTTCTTGAAGATAATTGGTAATGGTTCTGAGATTGTTTCAGCTATTTCCTCAGGTATAGTAAGATGAATTTCATGAGGCCCTAACAATTTGAATACCTCTAACTTACCTAAGTATTATTCAACCTGTTTTTCCCTATCCTGACTTACATGGCTTCCTCTTTGTTGTTAACATTGATTGTTTTAAGTATGTGCTCACAATCTATTATTATTATAGAGAAAACTAAAGCAAAATAGGCATTAACATTTCAGCCTTCTTGGTGTCATCCATTATTAGCATTCCTCCCCCACTAAGTGGTGAACTGTGATTAGGCACTCACCCTTCTCATCAGTGCCTCCTATTGGCTGAGTGTAGTGCTGCAATCTTTTCTCCTCCTGGCACCCCTGATCATTTGGTTAGGTTCCTTGGTAGGTCTTCAGTGGCTCAGCCCTCCAGTCAATTGACACAGTCTAAAATGGGAATATTTGAGTCCAAAACACATGCAAACAAACAAACAAAAAATCATCCAATCCCTAGTTCAAATTGGACTCAGCCTCTCTTTCCTTCTCTCTTCAGGTATCCTAGGCTCTTTTCAATCCAACTCTTTGTCTGGGCTTCTAAAGGAAACTTATCCCCTTCTAGGGGCTTAGTGAAGAGTCCTTCTGAACTGTCTTATCTACCCTCACAGGGGTTTCAGCCATCTCTCTAGGATCCTTTAAATTTAGCCCCTTTTCCTGGGCTTTTAAACTATCTGTGTCCCCTTTCCAGGGTTTAGTCTACTTCAGCTTGTGATGGGGATCCAGGTTCCCTCACTACCATAACTTCCACTAAGAATACATTATTGTGCAGTGCTTAAGTACTTTGTTGAATCAAGGTCAGAGTGCTCAGAACCCTTTAGGATCAAGCCCTAAAAGAGTATATTTGAATGCATAACTTCTAGGATCAAGTATGACCTTGAATTATCACTTTAACCCCTTTTAGATAAATCCATTGACAATTTCATAAACCCTGTTTCTTCTTTGCATGGTGTATTTGACCTTAAGATAGCTCTTTAACTTCTTTCTGGTGTAGTTAGCCATATAGTCAAAGGTAGTTTTCTGTATGCAGCTACATAGACATGAGCAACTGAAAAAAATACTGGAACAGTATTCTCTACCCGCACTTCATTTGAGCTGCCTTAGAAAAGACTGACCAGAACCCCCTAGCTGTGTATTCCACCGAAGTGGGAAAATCCTGGTAGTGATACAGTCAACAAAGCTTGATCAAAGAACAAAGAAGGAGTTCTGTGCTGCTTTTAAATTTATTTATTGCATAAGCTTTCGTGTCTGTAATCCCATTTTGTCAGATGCATGAAATGGAAAATGTGGTATGTTAGCTGCAACTATATACATACAGCGAAGGGTGGGTCACAACATCTCTGCCCTGTAGACCCCAGTGTAGGGTCCAGGTGAGGGCCAATAGGGGCATGTGGGATTGGGAGTGGGGTGGTTGGAACACAGTATGTGCTGGGAATCTTGAGGTGGTGCATGATTCCTTAAAAGACCATTGCCAGATGGTGCATGTTAGAACAGCGAAACCCATGACATGGCAGAGAATCACAGTGCCATAACTAGCTCCCTGATAAGCTCCGAACTCTCTACTACAACCAAAAGAAGCCGAGTGTAACTAGAATCTGTCCTGTTGTCCCTAAAAAAAAGAAGTTCACAAAAGGGCAATATGCCATGTATGTGAGAAGACAGGAAACAAGCTAGAATCTCTTGCTTACATTACAAGGGCTTGATCCTGCACATCAAGGAAGTCAATAGCAAAGCTCCCATTATCTTTAACAGTGCAAGACCAAGGTCTAATTAGTTAAATTAATGTAGAAAAAAGGTGGTGTGTGAAAAATTAATTGCCTTTTCCACCTGCTACCCTCAGTAATTTGTGTGTTCTACATTAGGTTCTACTAAGATAATACTAAGTGTATTATCAGATTGTTCAGGAAAGGCAAGCAATGCTACGAGTTAATTCACTGCAGACCCTATACTTTAGATACTTGTACAGAAAAAGACAATACCTGGTCATGTGTAACTAATCTTAATCATTATTTTGCATTTCACAGGCAAATATCAGATGACAAATGTTAAACTTCAGACTTTATTTTATAGTGTGACTTTATTTCTTTCATTTTTAAAGCAATGGTAAAGTGCTGCATAATTGCACTTGGAATTCAAATTCCATGGAACTCACTTTTAATGCTTTTAAAAGAAATAGTATCCAATTAAGTAACCTAAGTGCTGGTTGTTAAATGCTGGGAGGAATGTTAGGTGCTTTATTTGTTTTTTCTTTTCTTTTTCTTTTTAAAGGAAAAAATGTCAAGGAAATAGAAGGAAAAATGCTGCCTTTCTAGCCCACTGCAAGACAGTAATACTGCCATGCAAAATAATCCCAAACAATTAAGCTGACACGTTTGACAAGTTATTTAAGAGTGAAGACTGAATACACAGTAATTTGCAGAAGGGGAGAAAGCAAGGTAATTTTTCTTATAGAAATAAGAAATTATTTTACAACATGTGGTAAAACCAAAGAAGTAGGTACCACTCTGAAGAGTCAGATGTGGGAAACAAACAAGACTGAGGGAGGAGACAATGTAATACTTATCTATTATGTACTACATCACTGTCAGGATTTACATATTTCTAAAACCACACACAGGGCTTTGCAGCACTCCTAATAAAAAACACTCGAAAATTTCTATAAGTGTCTGAAGTGAAGCTCATTTTAAAACTATTAAAGAATTCTGCCACAAATGGTACAGGGTAAAGAGTTTGCTAAGCACAAAGTGAGTGAATCCAAGAGCCTCTTTGGGGAACATGTAAACAGGAGTTAATTGGACTAAGGTATCACTAAAAAACATATTGCACCAACTGAATCTGCATTCGTGTTCTGAGGATGATACCCAGCAATGCAAGGAACACCAGAACCATAATGACTAGATGTTATTACTTCATGTCAAAGTAACCCTGGGGGAAAAAATCACTGAACAATATCTATGGTTACATATTCTCTTTTTTGTTTTCAGTAGAAGCTCTGATGCTAATTAACATCACCAAAATCATAACACTTTTTCATAGCTACACTAAATTCTAACAGGTTTGCTTTAAAAACCTGAAAGATTCTGATTGTTTTACAAAATCATATTCAGTTTACTTTAAGAAGTCATTCATATTTTAAATATTGCTGAGAAATATTTCAAGGAAGAGCTACTGAATTAAAAGAGCCTCTATGTCTAATTACATGATATCAACTGGAATAGAGAGACAGTGTGGGGTGTACTCCCCAGACCAGCCCTGAGACTAAATAAACCAATTAAGCAGCAAACAGATTTAGGCTACAAGGAGACCACTAATTGGGAGTAAGCTCACCTGTGAGAGAACAGGCAGGACTTACATAAAGCCAAGAAACTAGCAACGGAAAAGGAATTGCACAAAAGGAATTGCAGTGTAAAGAGTGACAGTCTCCATAAGGGAAGGAAGGTTAGGAGTCCCTAAGACCTAGAGCACATGTATTCGCTGACCGTGGCAAATTTGTTGCCACCATCAGATCAATCGAGCAATCACTAAATTGATCTAGACGACAACATGTTAAGACCACCCTCTCAAGTGCCGTAGCACTGTGTCAATGGGAACTTATTTCCTGTTGGCTCAGGGCACTGAAGACACCACGTAGAAGAGGAATTACAAAGTCGAGGGGGCTACATAAGCTACTCTGTGTTGCCTTGGCGAGTGGTACTACTTTAAATAAAAGACAAGATGGATTTGGTGCCTCTATGGGTGTGCCTACACAGCAAAGGAAAAACCAGTGGCACCATGTCTCAAGAGCCTGGGTCAACAGACTGATTCACAGGGCTCAAAAATAGCAATGTAGATGGTCAGACCCAAGCTGGAGCCTGGGCTCTTAGCTCCTTGAGGAGGATGCCTATTTTGGGACACCCATACCAAAGTGATAGAGACCACGAACCAGGCTTCAATAATTGAACTACAAAGGTTGACATCAGGTGAGGATCTGACTCTAAGTTCTTTTTTTACTGTAGGTCATATTAGGAATTTCAACCAGTAAGATTTCAGAATTTTACCATTTGGAATTTAAAAATCTAAATATTCAGTGGAATGTTTGAATCAGAAGATACTGGTCAGTCATAAAGGTGGCTGAAACATATTTTATAGTACTTGAAAGTAGTCAGTATTAACTACAGAAATATCAGTTTTTGTGTCTTAATGAGGAGAGAATTGCCTCTTCCTCTATAGATTCATGGTTTCAGGTTTTATTAGAGACTGCCCACCTTTATTATTCTGATACACAAGATACCATGACAAAGAGAATTTTTAAATACATTAATAATCTAAATTCATTGAAGTATTTTGATTTTAAAGAGGCAAGAAATATGTAATTAAACAGTCATTATAGATAGTTTCTCATCTCATTCTATACAAAAAATAGATCAACACCTAAAGTACACCAAAGTTTAGATAGCATTTTAGAATACAATCTTTAAAAAGCTGGAGTTATCCAAGTTTTTTTAAAAGTTGACAAGTTGTTCAGACATTAGCTATGTACACAGTACAACAGGACTTTCCACACCCAAAGCAAGGTCAGTTTAATGAAGACAGAGACCACAACAGTCTCCAAATAACTACACAATTTTACCGAGAGTCTTTGACAACCTGTCTGTAACCTTGAAATGACAGTACATGTATCTCAGTGCTCAAGACTTATTTGGACAACACTGTTATTACATTAAGAAACAGGAAAGTAGAAGAGTCTCTTCCCTCTTCTCAGCTCAAGCCAATTTAGAATAAAAAATACTGAGAACTGGGGGATATATTCAACTGCACGAATAAAAGACAGGTGTCAAACTCCTATGACTTTATATGGTAGCTGGCACTTGACTTCGAAAATCTCCACGCCCATTTAGGCATCATCTACAGTACAGCTCAGATTTTATGAGGGACCTAATGAAGTTAGGGACCAACTCCCATTGGAAAAAAGAAATCACAGAAAAGTGAAAGGATGGATGATGGACAATGGTCAGATTGACATAAGCAATAGTCCCATCAACGCAAAAATGCAGAACTAGTCAATGTTAGCCAAGGCTACTGGCAAGGTTGAAAACTCTTGTTAGTTGCTGCAGTTACTAAGCAAAGAATCAATGGAAGTCACGCATCTACCTCCCTTGGATCCCTTTGAAACTGCCAGCCTATGATTTTAAACTGAGTTTGTCAGCAGTGAATTTCTATAATCATTGTGCTGGTCCACATACATCATAGTTAACACCTCAGCTGGAGTTTGAGACTGAAATAAAATCCATGAAAATAAGTTCCAGCTATCCTAACAGATGATAAAAGGTATTTGCAAACTTACTATGAAACCATATGCACTATACAAAGAACACTACAATTATTTTATGATCAAGGGTGCTCAACTCAGAATAAACAGTCTGAAATTTAATGTGCAAATAAGCAACTTTAGGTGGAAAAGGCTAAATATTAATCTGAAGAGTAAATTTCACAATCTATAGTATTACTTACCCTTTTATAATTAAAGCAATTTTGTTGTCTCTCTCATCTTGTAACTATATCAATGGGCTTGGGGTGTGCTTTCAATAAACTGCTTTCACAAGGATCAAATGCTTTTCATTTTTGTTTTGGCATTAAATCAACAGCAGAAAGTGTTTATTGCTTCATATACACCAATGCCTTGCACATTAGCCACAAAATAACTATAATAAAGTGGGGATTTTATTAATCAAAACTGTTGTGAAAATATCAGATTTGGTTTGGGATATTTGAAACTGCCAAGTTTGAGAGAGCTATAAAACAGGTTAAAAGTGGCATTTTCATGTGAACAACTGTTCCTCAGTAATTTGTTCCCAACTCCATAAATAATGTAGCTGCATTTAAAATAAAAGCCAGTATGTGAACTGATAGGACTTACCCAATTGTAAATAGGCATATCATTTGAAACTGTTTTCAGGAATTGAGCATTTATGCCTTTTTATGTGAACAGGTGCTAAATGAAATTCTGTGACAGGTGGGTTTATCTCCCATTTGTATACCGGAATATACAGAATGTAGATAGTCCTTAAAAACATGTTTATAAATCTTTTACATGAGCCATCTTATGCATTACTTGTTTATTTGTATTTTATTATTATTATATAATAAAATGTAGAATGATATAATATGCATTGGAGAGTGTGCATGCACATATACAACTTTAAATGAACATTAAAGGTACAAAGCCAAGCACTCAAAAGTAAGGAAATGCTACAGTAAAGATTTGGTATGCAACTTTAATTCAGTCCCTAAGATTAAAAGAAGTGGGATAACCTGTTGGAAAAAATAGGGGATGGAGAAACTGCTACGAAGTGATCGCTTACTCTGTCATCAATGAGGCAATAGAAGAGACTGTTGAGATTCCCAACTGTCTCTCAGAAGGTTTCACCTGTGGTTTTCAGTTTGTTTTCTAGATTGTTCAGGCTCTCGGTGGGAAAGGCAGTCTTCTCTGCAGAGAATGAGGGAGGAAATGCTTTTTTCTAGGAAAATGTGCATAAATTCCCAACAATTACAACATAGTCCTCAAATCTTTGAGACTGTGGAGCATCTCATCTATTTTCTGCAACAAGAACATAGGACCTTCAAAAGGGAGAGCCTTGATTATCTGCTGTCTGAAAACTTCAGCATATTGTCCCTGAAGGAGAAGTCATATCTGGCTAATAATGCTTATTGGTTAGCAATGCAAAATTGTAGACTGGATGTGAAATAAATTTTTCTACCAATCATCATGTCTAATTTCTTTGCATCCTTGCTTTGGGGTAGAAAAGTACCCAAACCCAACATGCTTTTTTCAACTAAGGAACATGGTAAAATATATGTATCAAAATGTTCATCTCCTTGAGAAGGGACATGGCCCATTTTCTTGGTTCTCTGAGCCATCAGAAGATGATGCTTGCCACTAGGATTTTGTAGGCTTATTGATAAATAGTGCCATCTTAGAAGGCCCTGCCAAATACAGAATGTGCAAGAATCTAGAACAGGGGTCGGGAACCTATGGCTCGCGAGCCAGATGTGGCTCTTTTGATGGCTGCATCTGGCTCGCTTCCAGTGTTCCCTCTAAGCTGCGCGGGCGCACGGCCGCGCAGCGGCTGTCACACCCCCCGCGCAGCAGTGAGCGACCCCCGCACAGCCCAGCAGCCCCCGCTGCTCCCTCCAAGCCCCGGAGCCGCGGCTTTGCCGCGGCACACCCGGCCTGCGCCCGGCCTCTGGGCTGGCCCTCCCCGCCCCCAGGGTGGGACAGGCAGGCTCAGGAGCGCGGGCCTGCCTGCCTGCCTCACACAGCCGGGGCAGCGGGGTGGCTGCGGCAGCGGCGGGATCCCGGGCTCCCACCCCTCGACCGCCTCCTTCCCGGGGCTGGGCTAATCCACGGCCCTGGCCTCCCAGCACGGGGCCGGGATCAGCCTCCGGGGCTGGGGTCTGCTCTCCCCCCCCCCCACCGGCGGCTTCCCAGGGCCGCGGTAGGGTCCTCCCCCGCCGGCGGCGTTGGCTTTTTCTTTCTTTCTTTCTTTCTTTGCTTCCTTCTTTCCTTCCTCTTTCCTTCTTTCTTTGCTTCCTTCTTTCCTTCTTTCTTTGCTTCCTTCTTTCCTTTCTCTTTCTTCTTTTTTCTTTCTTTCCTTCTTTCTCTTTCTTTGCTTCCTTCCTTTCTCATCCTTCTCTTCTTTCCTTCCCCTTTCTTCTTTTCCTTCCTTCTTTCTCTTCCTTTCTCTTCCTTCTTTCTCTCCCTTCTCTCTTTTTTCTTTCTCCCTTTTTCTTTCCTTCTTTCTCGCCTTTGCTTTCCTTTTTCTTTCCTTCTTTCTCTTCTTTGCCTTCCTTCTTTTTTCTGTCTTCCTCTTTCTCTTCCTTTCTCTTTTTTCCTTCTTTGTCTTCTTTTTTCTTTCCTTCTTTTTTCTTTCTTTCTCTTCTTTCCTTCCTCTTCCTTCTTTCCACTTCTTTCCTTCTTTCTTTTTTCTCTTCCTTCCTTTTTCTCTCTCTCTTTTCCTTTCTTCTCTCTTTTTCTCTCTCTTCCTTCCTTCCTCCCTTCTTTTTTTCCTTCCTTTTTAAAAAAACCCAACCTTTAAAAATAAATTTTAATTAAAAACCTTTTTTAAAGGTTTTTTAAAAACCTTTCTAAAATTAAATTTCAATTAAAAGTAATTCAAATTCAATTAATTAAAACATAAAATGCACACATTTACTTGTATTTAGTTTTAAACATATTGTATGGCTCTCACGGAATTACATTTTAAAATATGTGGCGTTCATGGCTCTCTCAGACAAAAAGGTTCCCTACCCCTGATCTAGAAGAACTCTCCTGAAGTACCACAACAGGGATATCAAGAGAGGCAGCTGCTCAGAAGATCTTGTTTAGTCCTCTAGTCATCTTAGACAAATGTGGTATCTCAAGGAGCTACAGTTTCATCTGGTGATGGCAAGGAAGAATGCAAAGGTAGCTGAAGATCATCTTCTTGCAGCATAGCGGATGGAGCTTCCAAACCTTATAGGATTTCAGGGTTTTATTCAGTACCAAAAATATCCTACTAGACCTCCTCGTGCAAATTAGCATGCTATCCACTAAGAGATCTAACAGACTGAGGAACTGGGGAGGATCTGGAAGCATGAGGCATGTCCCCCTTATAGCTGTGTGTATAGCATAGGATCCTAACCACATCTGCTCTAAGTTTCTCTATCTCTGGACCTCTGTCAGTAATAAACCTTGATCAAGAAGAAGGGGAGTGCCACCATATATCTCAGGAGGTAGGAGCATGAGAACTCCCTGAGAATCCAAGGACACTCACGGAGTCTGTCTTGTAGAGCTCCCTGATGGTTGACTGTGCCAAGAGCCAGGGGTGTTGCTCCAGAGATATTGATACCAGGAATATCATAGTAAGTTACCCCTGACCTGCACAAGTCAATAAAACGTTGGATGCTCTGATGCTTTATTCCCCCCACAGTACCAAAGTCTGACCAGAAACCTGAGGTAAGCCCATAGCTGGGGACTGAGGCTGCAACACTATTGATCGAGCTCTCTCCTGTGCCATCAGGGAGTCTGGCACCAAAAGGCAGAGTAGGTCTCTTGCTGCTGCAAAAGCTTTTGGAATCATTGGCATCTTCCTGGTGCTGCTGTTCCACAGAAGTAGTCAGTACTGTGATGGGGGTCAACCTCAACAGCTACGAACTAGTCCTAGAGTAGACAACCCCTGATACAGGAGGTCTATACCAGTGACCCTTCTCTTGCCAGAGGACACCCTCCCTTATCCTCCTGAGTGCTTACTGATGGCTGGCCCCATGGAGCTCAATCATCTAGCAAAGTCAAGTCTCAGTTCCTTGAACAACTACCCTCAGAACCAGGGAAGGGGATTGGTGCTGACATTCCAAAGCAACGCCAGGGGAGCACTGTTCAATGATGCTGAAGCACTAGGTGCACATTCAAGCTGGAAGGCTCATAAGGCTGATGCTAGGCAACCTCCAGAAGGATGTGGCACAGTCTCATCTCTCTGTCTTTCTTAAAGCATTTAAGCATTGGACAATTTGGCAGTGGGCTTAATGTGACCCTTGCTAAGGCACTTTAAGCAGCTGGAATAAGCACTGGGGGTTTTTTGCAGCCAACATAAGGTGTAAGCCCTGACTGTGATACATATCCCCAATACCAGACAATGATACCCCAAAACAAGAAGCAACTGGCACTCCAATAGTAACGAATATAACAGATTAGTATAGGTTTCATGTAAATAAGCAATTATGTAATGAGTACCACTAACTATTAACAGAAGATTAAATAAATTACCTGTAAGAGAAGAGTTTGCAGAAGCAAGAGAATGTGCTCCAACTAATACCATGGGAGTAGTAACTGAGAGGAATTGGGGGGTGGGGGGGCTCCCTTCTTTCATACCATCATGCAGCAGCATGAAGCAGCAAAAGGAGCATACACTGCCCTGGTGGGCACCACTAAGGAAAAATCTCCAGGTCTGGTGCACTGGAGACCCTCACACCTGAAGTGGAATGGATATATGCAATCACTCAAAGAACTACAGACATTCTATGGCAGAGGTATTCACTGCCTTAATCATGAGACCAACCTTTTGTCCTGCCTGCCTCACTCATCGTATGCCTTCCAACTTCTGCAATAATGAGGCCAGAGTCCCACCGACTACAGCCTCACTCAGTACACAGTCTGATTCATCTCCTATGTCAGGGGTCAGCAACCCCGGCATGCCTGCCAACCATGGCACGCGGGCCAAGCCTGAGCGGCACGCAGCACCGCTCAGTCTCCCCCACTGCCCCCACACCCAGCATGGCTGGGGGCCACAAGAACCACGTGCTGCAGTTCCAGGACCCCGCTTGACCCACTTCCCCACTGGGGAGCATGGCCAGCAGAGAAAAAGATGCTGCGGTGCAGAGTTCCTGGTCCCTGCTGGCCCCACCCCCTGCTGGGCAGGGCTGCTGGAGGGGAGTGGGGCAGGTCAGCCCACCCAGACCCACCACTCCCTGCAGGAGCTGGCCCCGGCCATGGCCAGGAAGAGGGCACATCGGTCCGCCTGGAGCCACCGCTGCTGGCAGGAGCCGGTCCCCGGGGCCAGGAACCAGAGGCTGCAAGCTGGCAGGTGCCAGCCCTGCCCAGGAACTGGAGGCCACCCGCCGGCAGGTGCCGGCCCCGGCCCTGACCGAGCCGGGAAGTGGGGCTGCCAGCCCGCAAGTGCCAGCCCCAGCCAGAAACCGGAAGCCTGCCCCCGCCCCTTTTGGCCCCACCCCCAGCACCTGCTGACCCCTGCTCTAGCCTGCCTCTAATTAAGGATTTAAAGACAGCAAATGTCACAGGCTTAACACGCAGGAAAATTTGGCTGTTTATTAACCAGGACAGCAAGAGGCAACTGACAACAGGGTAACCCAGTGCCAAATTTCAACCTCTTGTTCCAAAGACTGGAGATTCCACAATGTGAAAATAAAAACAGGTATTATAATGAAAAGTGATAGGAAAACTTAACTCTAGCCATTGCTGTGAGCTCCAGCTATAATATACACACATATTTATGTATTTATCATTGATTTTGTCATCTGTGTAATGAAATTATACAAACTATATAACTGACTTTTATACAGAGATTACCAGAACTAATTCTTCAAACGTCAAAACAAGGAGAAATAATTCCTTTCCCTAGCTTCTCTATAGCTGTTTAAATATGAATGCCCTCAACTGAATAAGGTAATTGATGCAAAACATATAGGCCCAGAGGCACCCTATGGCACCTTCTCTGCTCTTACTCTACATACAAAACCTTAAATACTGATGAAGCCAATATTGCAAATTATAAATAAACTAGCACTGGCATCTCATGTGACTGCAAAAAAAATGTTTCAGAGGAAATACAAGTTATATATACCCTTTACAATGCATCATTTAAGAATAGATTGTATAGAGTAAAATGTTTTTAGAACTATGCATCTATCAGGAATATTGACTGCTACCCTATTAAGGACTTCCAAAAAGTACAGATCCACTTTCTGGACACTACAGTGCAAATTAGTGATGGACACAAAAACACCACCCTATACTGAAAACACAAACACCACCCTATACTGAAAACCTACCAACCACTATAGTTACTACATCCCTCGAGCTTTCATCCAAGACACACCACACGATCCATTGTCTACAGCCCAGCCCCAAGATATAACTGCATTTGTTCCAGTTCCTTAGACACAGACAGACACCTTCAGGATCCCTATCAAGCATTCTTAAAACTACAGTATCCACCTGGGGAAGTGAAGAAACAGATTGAAAGAGCCAGACAGGTACCCAGAAATCAACTACTATAGGAAAAGCCCAAGAAAGAAAACGCCACTGGTCATTATCTACAACCCTCAAGTCAATCTTCTACAGCACATCATCAAGGACCTACAGCCTACTCTACAAGATGCTACCTCACTCTCTCAAGCCTTGGGAGACAGACCTCTCCTTGCTTACAGACAGCTCCCCAACCTTAAGTAGATACTCACCAGCAGCTACAGACCAAACAGAAACATTAAAGCAGGCACCTATCCCTACAACAAACCATGTTGACAACTTTGCCTACATATCTGCACAAAAGACACCATCACAGGACCTAATCAAACTAGCTACTCCATCAAGGGCTGATTCACCTGCTCATCCATCAATGTGATTTATGCTATCGTATGCCAGCAATACCCCTCTGCCTTATACATTGGACAAACAGGACAGTCTCTGTGCAAAAGAATAAATGGACAAAAGTCAGAAATCAGAAATAACAACATTCAAAAACCAATAGGGGAACACTTGAATCTCCCTGCTCACTCCATTGATGATCTGTTAATAGCTGTACTTAAACAAATGGATAACAAATCAAAGCATCAAACAGAAACTGCAGAATTGGAATTCATATGTAAATTTGACGCTGTTGCCTCAGGACTAAATATGGATCTCAGGATTTTTTCTTATTACAACAGGTGATTTGACCTCACCTCCCTCTATATGCTGTTTCCCACTGTTTGAATGTAAACAACTACTTTCATTTGCTGTAACAGTCTTACCTGATCCTATAACTTACACTTCCCCGCATTAATTTCCTCCCATTCTGTAAGTTGCCCATCTTCAAAGCATATGATGAAGTGGGGTTTTCACCCATGAAAGCTCATGCAATAAATAAATTTGTTAGTCTTTAAAAGTGCCACAGGAGTCCTTGTTTGTATAGTTTCCTATACCTTTATCAAGAAAATCCATTAGACGCTAACTACAAAATATGAAAAGTTAATATTTGCAATTTATAAAATATGTACTCCATTTATTAATAAATTGAATGTATGACTGAAAAACAAGAAGGTATTAAATTTTTTAATTTATTGACTAGTTTGATTCATACCTAAGAAGTCAGATAATTTTGCACTGTCTTCTGAGAAATAATTTATCATTGATCCAGAAGTTCTGAGAAGAGTCCATTCTCTTGTCCAGACCTACTAAACTTGTCGCCTGGAAGGCCCTAAAAATCTTTCGTCTAAAGAATTCATTTCCACGGTTCACCTTTGCCTACATTTGAAAATCTGCTTTTGTAACTTCCTATGTCTCAGAATCAGGTTTGTGGCACAGACCCAAAATTGCTCAAAATTTGTTATCCCTGAATGTTTTACAGTGTATGATTACATTATATATGTTCTTCAGATATTCTTGCTCATAATATTTATAAATATTCTAGGGAATGAGGTTAACACACAATCAAAGCAAATTAGTTTAAAAATTTGATGGCAATTTTTGGCAGTACTCTCCCAAGCTCCACGGGGCTAGCCACAGAAATAAAAAAAATTAGCAACACATGATTTATCTATAGCTTTCTAAAGGCCAGATTCAAAGCCTACTAAAGTCCATGCAAAAATTCCCGCTCAGTTACTGGCCTGAGTAGACATGAATTACTATACCCTTTTTACTATCTGAAGATTATTCTGATGTGTCTATCACAGTTCAGACATGGACACCTAAGGAGCCTCTTATTACTCTTTGCTCCTATCAAGATTGATATTCATTCCTTAATATGACCCGTTTCCTACTTTTTACAAATAAATTCCTGCCTGCTAGAATTCAAACCAACCTAGGTAAAGAAAGAAATTTCCTATGAAGAACACAGGCTGAGATTATCTTTAACTGTTATGCTGAAGATGCAAACCATAAAGAAAATATGATACTATCCTTAAGAGGCTACACAGAAATTAAAGAAATATAGGAAAACAAAACCATGTTACTTAATACTGAATTTTGTAATACTTTAATGTAGATCGCTGGCTGCAATAATTAAAAGCTTTCCATTTTCAAACATCACTCATTATACATTACACATTTTGTATTTTACAACTGCAGCAAGAATATCTGTGTATGGCAATAATATAAACTTTAAAAAAAACCCTATAGGGGAGATAAGGATGTATATTCCACTCACCCCTGCAGTGACCATCAGAGCGTGAAAATGTCTTCTACAGGTTCACTGGTCTGGGAAAGAGTAATGTATAGCTTCTTCTCCCTATGCCTACTTTTCTGGGGCTGTTACAAAGTTTACGTTATATGGGAGACAAGCACCTTGGAGTATAACCTTAACAAAATAATTGTCACCTAAAAATTTAAAAAAGGGAAAATTAAGTCCCTCTCTTTCATGGAAAGACATAGACATAGCCAATGTTGCCCACTAATCCTTGTAACTAGAAAATGTCTTATGAATGAAATTAAGTATAGTGGCTACCAAATGCATGTGATATATATAATGAATGAGTGTACACTCTAAATAAATCTCATAGTTCGTTAAGCTAAACATGGTTCTGAAATACTTTTAGAAATAAGTTAGTTTGCTCACTTTTCTGTATGGCTCTGATTGACAAAGCTAACTGTAAAATTCTCATTTCGGTACAATGAATTATTTTATCAAAGGATCTTCAGATCCTTCAGATTTCCTCAATTCATTCTAAAAAAAAAAAAAAACTACCAACATATTGCTTAAAATAATCTTTAACCTCTGCAGCAATTAGAAAGGAGAAAATGAAAAACTTCAGGGTGTTATTTTTTGAAATCTCTCTACATGCTTCCTTGAGTGCACACTAATAGCTAGACACCCTTTGAAAAATTAATGGAATAAAATATCGTTTGCAGCTTGTAATTCACTTTTCTTTATGAAATCGGACATAATATGCATGTCACTTTTCACTTTAACCCAGAAAGGACTGGAATAAGTCCTCTTTAATTTAACCCATGCATTATACAACTTGTATTAGCTCCTATATAATAGCTTAAAATAATAAAACCAAAATCAAACCTATTTAAATGTTTGATCTACTTTTCCTTTTATGCCAGCAGCAATGTGATGTTTAAAAAATAGAACATAAACTACCTGACTTTGCTTCATGTAGTGTGTAGCTTTCCAGTTTCAATTTACCTACCAAATACCCAACAATATTTTCTGATTAGGAGTGGCCAAAGCTGGTGAAATAATGTTAATTTGTTATCCATGGAATTTTGAGGGTCTGAACATTTCTCACAATTGAACTGGAAAAATTCACAACTTAACTTTGCATAATCAACATTTTCCACCAAATCAGCCTAACAAATTCTCTCTCCAGCTTCAGGAAAGAAAGCTGAGACGAACACACCACACACATTACCCATTTGTCATATCGTATACGTACACAAACGCACACCAAGTCAACAGACCAAAGCCAATAGGGATGTCATCACTTGATCAAGATTCAGGAAAGTATCCCAACTAAAAACAGGACATAGGCACACACAACTGCTTTCTTGAACTGAGGCATCTGGTTCAACCTCCAAAATTTTGACAAGGAAGTTTGAAGCTGATGGTATAGTGGTTATTGTGGTGGAGATTATTTATGGTGTGGCAGCAAATAAATCAGACTCTTTCCCACTAGTTTTTAAATCACTATAACAGTGTGTCCTCTTCCACAGGACAGTCCACATGCAAGTTACTACTATTCTCAGCTAATAAAGCTACTTCTTTAGCTCAGCTAATAGACTCACATGCTTTGATGCAGCAGGCCTCATGTTCAAATATTGCTGGTGATCTGTGGTGGGTGTAGCTATTCTTGGTTAATACAAAAATGCTGTGATCTTGAAAATGAGCACTTTTTGTCAAAATAGCCCATTACAATTATTCTGTGCAGCACCACACAAGATACTGAAGTCCTTTTGGATAGCTTGTAAAACAATTTAACATACACCTGATAAGATTATTATCTGTAGTCAGCAAAGTACTTATAGAAGCCTATTTAAACTGCCTCCTCATTAGCTACTTCTATACCTACCTTTTCATCCATTGTTCTTGTCACATGTAACTTAGTTGAAAGAACTAGTCATGCATATTCATATGAAATTCTGCATTGCTCTGATGAGTTAGTAAAAATCAAAGTCTTCAAAGTGATCTGAGAACAGAGTTGGGCTATGCCTCTCCCACAGTTTAGTCCAAAATATATGCCAGCACATGAAAAAAATACAGTTTCAAACATCTATTCTTTCTGTACATGGTACAGAGAAGGACAACAAAAATTATTAAGGGTATGGAACAGCTTCTGTATGAAGCAAGATTAAAAGACTGAAACTTCTCATTTTACAGAAGAGATGAACAAAAGAGATATGATTGAGGTCTAAGAAGTCATGAATGGTGTGGAGAAAGTGAACAGCGGAATGTTGTTTGCTTCTTCACACAACAAGAACCAGGGATCACTAAATACAATTCATAGAAATAGCATTGTTGTGCAGAGGGTTGTACCCTAAGTTACTCAAACTGCATAAATTCTATAGCAATGAGTTGAACTCACTGTTTATTAAAAAAACAAAACAAAAAAAACTGGAATCTGAAATACTGTTAATAACTTGTGTTTAAGCAATAAGAATTTTAGGAATTTTTCTGAAGCCACAAAATTGCTGTAGTACTAAATCAAAATGATGCTGAAACAGGCAATATCTGCAAGTGGAATCAACAAATGTGTATCTCAATTAGTTAATTTTGCATTTCCAGGGTCACATTGCAACTTACTTAAATTGACAGACTACACAGTCACAAGCAGAGCTAAGCAAATAAACTTTTCTGTTCACTGGCAATTTAAAAAAAAGTCAAACAATTGAAATGCTCTGTTTAGACAAAATTAAAATAACTCATTTCATTTCAATTTCTTTTGGAATGTTTTCAAAATAAAATTAAAGGAATATTTGAAACAATTATTTCAAATTAAAAAAATAGAAATATTTAAATATGATGGAAAATTTAAGAGGCTCCCAAAATAAACCATTTTACAAAAATTGACATGAGCTCATAAAGTATTTCAGTCACCAAATCTGCATTTCTTTTCTGTCACACACACACACACACACACACACACACACACACACACACACACACACACA
>ML685755.1:22926173-22955679 GCA_007922175.1 Pelusios castaneus | reverse complement strand
ACACACACACACACACACACACACACACACACACACACACACACACAGAGCTCTACTTAAGAAGAGGAGCCAAGTAGCAGGATGGAGACCAAATCTCAATCATCAGAGCTACCACCTCCTAACTTCGCTCATCAGAGCCATCACCTTCTAGGACCCAGCAATCTACCATACCACCACAAAGGCTTTGTTTTCCTTATCCAGAAAGATGCCCAAACATATGAGTGAAGTAGATAACATCACCTCCTACATCAGGTTCAGATAAATTCTAATTAGCATTCCCCTCCTTTCAGTTAACATTTTTCATTCTCTGTCCTAATCCTACTCTTCCCTCTCTTCTTCTCTTGACTTATGTCTAAAAAAAATCTGTTTTAGCTGACTAAACTAATCCACTTTGGAACACTGCTCTGATGAAAGAAGGAAGCTAAACCAGTGCCTTCATGTAATTTCCAAGCAGCTAGTAAGGGGGTGAACTGGAGGGTGGGAGAGTGGAAAAGAAGAATCTGCACTTCCTTATAGGTGCTTCTCCCTTTCGGTATATGTCTGGATTTCAGCAGCAACTCAGGGCCACAAGAACAGATTTTTTCCGCATATAAACTGAAAACAAATGGTTTTCTTTCATAATTCCAACTATATAGACAAAACGAGGGGGTCCAAATTAATCTGTATTGCCCATAAGCACATCTGTGTAAAGACTAGAGTATGGGCATAGCTCTCAGTCAGCTTCTAGAATCAGTTAAAGGTTTTGGTTAAGATTTAATTTACACAGCTGAGCTCCTCTGGGACAATGTAGATCACAAAGCACTTGAGAACTGGGGACCAAAGTTCCCTCAATTGAAAGGATTCGTCTATAGAACAATGTTCCGCAGAAAATTCCAAATTCCAAAATTCTTGGCTATTTTAAACCAGATTTTTTTAAAAAATGCTTGGAGTTAGCATTGCTAGGTCAGTGACTGCTAAGTCACTTTGGTGCGGGGAAATATACCTATTACCACATGGCATTCAGTGAATTATATTGTAACATCTATATTTTAAAAGTACAGCAACTCCCTAAAAATACAGTGGGAAAATGTCAGAACAATAAAAAGAGACCACCTAAAACCATCAAAATTAAAGCTTTAAAGTTAAACTGTCAAGAAGTTTCTTCCTTAAGATAAAAGGGGGGAGGAGAGGAGAAAGACCCTATAAAGATAGTAAAGAGAGGCATTATGTTGGCATGTCTCTATAACAGCAATCAAATCAATACAGATGTCTCTAGGAAGGAAAAGCAATTTGGCTTTAGCATTATTGAAGTCCCATAGTCGTCTAACAGCCTAAAAAGCTTTTCTTACTAAAAATGCTCTTAAACTGTCATGTATCCGATGTAAACCATCTCAGTCAGAACTACTAATCTCGGAACATAAATTCTTTGGTAAAAATGTCTCTTGGGACTTGTTGCTAAAAAGCTTAATGATTCATTTTTTGTTTCCTTTTTAATGAAGTCTAACTAAGCACACATAAAATTTACAGTGTGGGGAATTTGTCTGTATTTTTCTTTAATTTCTCAGGGCTTATACAGATCCAAAACCATTCATATACAGTTATCTGGTGTTTTAACAGGTTGTTAGTATACAACTATTCACAAAACAGGTTTCACTCTGATACCTGAAGTTACACTACATAGTTTTAAGATATAGCATGTGTAAACAGGGCTTTAATGAGCTCTCCCTGATGATCTGGGGAGAAGATCCCAAGAGCAGACCTTATTTGCATACACACACACTCCCACTACAACAAAATGATCAACCTGCTTTGCAAAGTAATCAATTTTGGCTGTTGTGTGTTAAAATTAACTTTAGTTGTGGACGCAAGGATAATGAAATGTTATTACCTTACTGCATGATTAACAGGCAGCAGAACCATACTTAACGTGCCTTAATTGAAGGAGTCATTCTATATTTAACTTCTTTTGCCGATAATATACTAAGTCTTGGATAGAGACCACAAACCTCTTCTACTCAAAGAACCAATGTCAGTTTTATACTTTCATATCTTTTGATCCATCAAAGCAACAAATGAATGCTTTACTCACCATACAAAGTGGATCACAACCCCTTAGGAATCAGAATGACATGATTTGTATCTCACTTCTCCACATACACACTTGAATTCCAATGTGATTTTAACAGCTACTACCTTCATAACCAATACAATCAGAAATAAATTTGCTGAGGCACCTGGAAGTTTAAGATCTCTGACTTCAATGACATAATACATTAATTACTCATTAGAGTTTTTTTTTAAATTCATTTTGATGGGGGAGGGAATGTCCAAAATTCTCTCTACAAAAGTCTCTGATTTTTCAACTATAAATGTAATGGAAGTTCAGATGACAGTTCATATTTTTACATGTTTAAAAACACAAAAAAGCATCAAATGAATTTTTCACAAATATTTTTCTTGTTTTTCAACCAATGCTATTCTCAGTATGCAAATGCCATTAACCCCATGTCTCTAATGTCAAAGTCCCATAAAATACAATTAAGATACAGAATGATTTGCCCAGTTCTATGAAAACCACAAGGTGTTCACAGCAGAGTTCCTTTCACCTCTATTTTGTTCCATTCTAGATGCCCATTTCTTGGTATCATGTTCTCAGACCAACCCCCGATCATTTTCCAATAAGCCATCATTCATAAACAAAAATATCAGAAGACTAGAATTCAGTTTACTATGAATCTGTAAGTGTCTGCGACACTGAAACAGGATAGGAAAAACAAGTATAAATGAGCACAAACTATTTGGGAAACAAGTACAAATACTAGGATCCTCGCAAATTCCTGGTAGTACAACTCCTCTGCATATTTAGAAGTCCTAAGGTCTTATTAACCTGCATCTCAAATAACCATTCCAGAAATGTAGGCTGGGAACATCTTTGGTATACATTCCCTAACAACTTGGTTAAACTACTGTCGCATTGAAATCCTCATCTTTACCAAAATTCTTAACATGCTAGTGAGAAATTTGAACATCAACCAAAATGAAGTATGCAACATATTCACATTAAAATAATCAAAACAAGCTACGGACCAGTAATTGTTGAAAATTAAGGGGAGGGGGGACAATTCTACCTGTAGGGAGATTAGTAAATTCTATATGGCTGCGTCTACACTTATAAATTAAGTCGACTTAAGCATGCTTAAGTCGACTTAATTTACCCTGCTTCTAAACTACAGTTTCCTTAAGTTGACTTAAGCAGCTTGCTTAAGTCGACTTAAGGAAAATAAAGTCGACTTAATGAAAATTAAGTCGACTTTATAACACCTCCTTTGAATTCGACCTAAGGCTTAAGTCGACTCCGTAGAGTCGACTTAAGCCAGTGTAGATGTGGGGTAGCCCTAAATCGACTTAGGGCTACCCCAGGACTACACCAATACCCTCCCTGCTGGGGGGGGGCACAGGGGAAGTCTGGCATGCCCCCCCACAGGGCAGGGCAGAGCCCTGCCCACCCTGCCCCATGCCCCGCCAGGGTTCCTGACCAATGTACAATAGGGCATAGCTGAGCCCCCTGGCATTGGGCAAGGGGTGCCCCCCCGCCCCTGTGGACCTGCCCTAGGTCCCCCTAAGCCCTACTATCCTCTGCGAACAGTAAAAGAAACTACCTTCTGTACATATAAATCTAATAGTACATAATACAGATTAATCCACCATTGAATCAAAGGAACAAGTATGCCCACAGCTTGCTGAGAAAAATGTGTACACAGATTCCTGCAATTGTCTGCTTGGTAAAAAGCAGCTCAAAGGCATTCTGGAAGTTTCTCAGGTCTAACCCCACATTACGGAAATAAACCTAAATGTAATCAAAACTTCAGAACACATGTTAAATTTAATGAAGCATTGTCAAGTGAAAACTAGAATCAGAATGATGGTTCACTAACCCAACAGTGAAATATATTCATAAAAAGACTGTCTCAACTACATCTAATTGATAGTTTAAGCAAACATGTCTTCTGAATACTCAATTCATTACCAAACAAAAACCAAAAAAAGAAAAACCCACATCCAGTCTGTCATCAGGGGCATTATCATGTATGTCATGTCCCTAATTTGCTTTTTGAAAGTATCTATTTACAAGTCCATGTTTTTAAAAACATTATGCAAAAACAGACTACCTTTACACCCTAAAAAATCCAAGTGTGGTGGAAGAGACATTTTGGCTTTAATATTCATCATACTACTCATGCTATTATAAAAATGGTTAATTTCAGTTTTAAAAATTCATATATTTATCAAGCATGCATATTAGAAATGCACTGTATGCTAACCTCTACATATTTGGTATTAACAGCAAAATCCTTTTTAATGAATAACTAATAAAGAAATAAACCTGCTAAATTTAGAAGAGGCTGGGGTTACTGCATAAAATGGTTATTGGAATATTAAGTGTTGGTTCCCTAACCTGTCTTTTTCCTCTGAATCAGGATGACAATCAATGTTACATATTAGTTTCCTTAATATTCTTGATAAGACATTACTTCTCCAAAAGACAGATTACAGAAACATAGTTTTGAAATGGGTTTCAAGTCTTATTCATCAATATTTCATATACTCTGTCATATTTTTCATTTTAATATGTAACTACTCGATGGACAGACAGATTCATTAACTTTAAATTGTATTATAAAGCAACAAGAAATCCAGAAGCGTATGGTAGTGTGTCAGCATATTTGTGGGGGCTGGCTGGTCATCTCCATAAAAGCATTAATCAATATGGACAGAGACAATCCTTTCCTTTTTATCATACAAATGAAATGAGCATGTTCTGCAGGTTTGGCAGCTTAGGGATGTGATTCTTTCAGCTTTCGCAGACTAAGATGAACTTGTTTGGTAGTGAGTACCCAGTCCTCCATGCGAAAGGCTGATCGCTGCACCCATCTGTCCATCCAAAACCAGATTTTTTGTTTTGCAGCAGCCATGATGCTAGTTGCCCTTTTGGACCTGGGGAGGAATATTTCCTTTACTGTCAGACTGGTCTAAATGGGTTTTTCTACCTTCCGTGCAGCTATCCAGTGAGCTGGTAGGTAGTTTGGGCCAGTGGTTCTCACTCACTGTGTTGGGACACATTATTGTGTCGCCACACGCTTGTAAGTGTGTCACGGAGAGCCAGAGAGATGGCTGATTTGGCTGGGGGGAAGGGTGGGGAGTGGGCTGGTGTGTCCTATAGGGTCGCGATATGCAAAAGCTTGAGAACCATTGGTTTAGGCTGTAACATTCATTGGTCACAGGTTACCCATGCATGTAATATATCAACAGCACTCCTGGTTCCCTGATAAACCAGAAGCAAAAGTGTATTATGATGAGGCATCCTCTAAAGCTTGTGGGGAATGGGGTTGGAGCTCCTAATGTTGGGTACAGCAAAGAGAAAGCCCCTCTTCCCCATCCGCTTAACCCTCATACAAAGGGAAGGCACCAGCGTTTCAGCAATAGCGGGGACCAGGATAACAGGGCCTGCCTGCAAGCCTCCAACAGGTAGACAGGAATACGGTATGAAAAATGACCTGCATTGGACAAGTTATTGCCACATAGTTCCCAGGTGTGTTATATAATACATCTGTGTCCGAGTTAAACATTCTGGCTTTTTGACTTTCTTCTGCCTGGGACAAGGCAGCCTTGCTTATTGATATTAGTTCGTGAAGGCACATTACACCACTGATTCAGCAACTCCACTGTCTCCTTTTTGAGTATGCTGCCTGCCTGGTGCTGATATGTATTTGTATAGTCCTTTGTGCCTGAGTCTGTCTTAAAACAGATACTTCCTTTTCTGCTCAGTCCCTCAGATCCCTGTCTCCTCAAACAACTAGCATGAGGGAATAAACAGGTTGCCATTCTTTTCTCCAGTACTTAAGGGTTGTTGTTCTGATGGAGCTGCTACTCACAGAGTTGCCTTCACTGCTCACTTTATCCATTTCCCATCCTCTCTGCTCTGGAAGTCTGATTGTTGGGAGAGTCGTGGAGAGAAGGAAACACCCTCAGTCACACTCCTGCCCTCATTAAAGCCCTAAGAAAAGTAAATTCAGCCACACTTCCAGGGGAGAAGTAATGAGACAGATTAGAACATCAGGAAATGGGAGAAGAAACTAATGGAATGATGACGGGGAAGTACTAAAACTAACATCTTATTGCAGGTCCTTGTCTGATTTAAAGACAATGAGCTAAGCTCCGTGAAAATTTTAAGGGAGATGCCTGACACACAGTTGCTGCTCCTGGGCTGACAAGCTGAAGTTATTAGACAATAAAACAGAGGTAGGGCAAAGGGAGCGGTCCCAATGATACTACCCGCTTCTCCAAGCAAAGCATAAGGAATCCATGAAGAAGGGCAAGAGGAGGTGATCATGTACTATTTAAGTTTTGCTTGAAATTATAAATTCTATGAATTCTTCAACCCTCAGTTTGCAGTAAGTTAGTCATCAGCTGACAAGGATCCCATCACGTTCTGTTTGGAAAATCCTACAGAACAAACTAAAAAATGAACAAGAATGGTCCCCATTCAAATGGAACCACCTTTGGACAATGGGATCACTGACACTTCAGAGAGCCAGTTTTCTCCAAGTTGTCTGCAGGGAGCGGGGAGGGGAGAAAACAAAGACCCAGAGTGCCTGAGACAGGAAAAGCTTGGACCAGAGGACAGGTTCAGATGGAAAGCAAGCCAGGAACTGCAGTAGGGGATTTGATCCTGGCCACCCTATAGGACTCTGACCAAATCCTAAAGAACACTCGGGAGTGGTAAAGAAACTGAGATAAGGATTGACACACAGGCATTTCTTATTTTTTCTGGGTCTGCATTTCTTTCATGCCATCTAAAATAAATAGTGTGTTAGAAATGCTATGCAAAGCCTCGATCTTTTTGCTTCTATTATCTGTGCTCTAAAGAGGCCACCTGTAAGTCAGAATGCTCACAAGGTGGAGCTCTGGGAAAGGGTGAACTTAATGGTGAGTCTGGGGGAGTAAGCACTAGTGTCAGGCAGTTGGATTACAGGGTATCAGCTCTCAAAAGGAGGTACTAGAGACAGCATCTGCACCCTGCGAGTGAGCCTAGAAACATAGAGTCAGAGGCAGTGCCTGGACTCTGCTCAAACTCAGGAAAGCTTAAAAACCACACAGGTCCAACAAATACAATAGACCTGATAGCATCCAGCAATGGAAACTTGACCAGAGCAGCAGCAAAGAAAACTTTCCAACAGAGTTCTAGTGAATCTAGTGAAAAAAAAAATCATGAATACATAAACACCACCACACACGCCCCTTCACTCCAATGTGTTATTTGCCCCATCCTCTATTCTACTCCCTCAACCTACTGACAGACGCATTAGGATTATGCAATCCTTTACCACAAACAATTATTCACAACTACAGAAAAGAGTAGAATCTATTAATTAGTTTTAGAACAGTTGGGGGCTGTTCATTTTAACTAGAGTTCAGGAAGAAAAAATGCTTTGGGGGAAGCCGTATGGGTAACAGGGTCCAGACACAACATGTACTTTCTGGAGAAAAACTGAAATATAAGAATTTATTCAAGAAAAGTTTGGCTTCAGATACATTCAGATAATTTTAACTCTCTGCCATCTTACTCTTCTTTTTCATTCAGTAACCATGGAGTGAAAAATAACTGACTTGTGGCTTTCTAAAGCTAAGTCTGAACATTCATCAGTGCTTTTGTTAACAGAAAGTAAAGGGTTCTGCTTCATTTAATGCTCCAATCTTTAAAGATTAAATCAGACAGCTCTATCTATTTCCATAGCTGGGTAGCTTAATTCAAACTTGCACAATAAAACTCATATGTATAAGTCCTAGATGTCTGAAAAGGTGAATAAAAACCTCTCAAAAGCAAACAAATATTTCTCAAACTTCCATTTATCAGTAAGGTGTGAGCTAGCTGATATCACTTGGAAAAAATGAATTTTGACATCAAAATGTGAAGATTAATTTCCTAACCTTAAAAATACATGGCATCCCCTATAAATAATTAACTAAAACAAGAGTTCATTAAATATGCAAAAAATGAACACTGAGAATCAGAAAAATTCATGTGCAGAATACAAAAATGGTTTTGTCTTTTAAATACATGCTTCTCTTTAGCACAAGGATACTTTGATTAAACTTTCATCGAAGTGGAATTCAATAAAGTTATCAAAACATAATGTGCAAACCAAGAGCCATTAGAATACAGAATTTCTTAACCATATGAAGGAAGTAAAATTACTTGAGCCACTCACTCAAGCTTTCTGACAAATCACTCAAAGGAATCTGTGCGTATTATTGTGATAAGGTTGGGGGCGGCTGTATTTACTACATATTTTTAAACCAAACCAATATTCTGGACAAGATTATGACAGGAGACTTAATGGATAGAGAAACATTTCTAAACCTACTTCATGATCCAAGCGGAGCAAGCTGTGTGGGAACACATGGTCAAGAATAAGAATTTACCAATTTAAAACCTTATGACTTTCTCTAAGCCTACATGTGGGGGCTGGGGGGATCACTAACAGGCATTACCACCCTATGTGCCTCATTTTGGAAGGTACCAGACACCTCTTACTGGTGCTCGACACTAATGGGTGAGACAGACACAGCAATTTCCTGCCGTATCATGGGCAAACATTATTGAATGATGCATACACTTAATTGAGAGTAAGGGATTGTATGTAATTCCATGGGAGAGGGAGATCACAGCCTTCCAGGAACTGAGAATCATAGAGGGAGGGTAGTTAGGCAAATTCACTCACAGTGTCACACTTCCAGTGTCACACCTCCTTGGAAAGTGTGAATATACTGGTTCAAACTGGATTCTCCAGGGATCAGGCAAAGAAAGGATTTTTGGGTAAATAATCTGAGTTTAAGATGCCATAATCCTTCGTTCTGAACCAGGATCCTTCTGCTCAAAGGGAAACCCCTACTCCTTAGGGAAGGGCTGGAAGGACTTATACTGACCAGAGCCCTTGTGGTGATGCTCTCTGTGGTAAGCTTAGTAACATGCATATAGGTTCTTTTATTTGTTTTCTCTGTAATGCTTTTACCGTGAGAATAAATGTGTTTATTTAGGAATTGCTGCATGGTCACTTAACTGTGGCAACTATTCTGTTTACCATCTCTGATATAGCAAGCCCGCTTAGGCACTCTAACTTTTCTGGGGAATTCAGACTGTAGGGCAAGTTGTGCTGCCTTGTAATAACCTGGTCAGGAAGGAGAGAGACTCATGTCCCCACCAAAGAGAGGTGACACCTGGGGAGCCAGAAGCCTAAGAGTGAGTGCCTTTGATGAACCATAAAGGGAGAAAACATATGCAGTTATCCTGAATTGCGACATAGCATCTCCTAACACCATTCATCTCTAATGGAAATTAAGCGTGCCCAGTAACGTCCCTCAGTTGCTGATCACCTCACTGGACCAGGCTCAGTGGCTATGTCTACACTTGCTAAAATTAGTTGGAATTAGTTAGTTTGAACTTAATTCGAACTAGCATGGCCACACTGGAACGTTAGTTCAAACTAAGCAAGCACTTGCTTAGTTCGAATTAGCGATCTCCATTCATTTCAATGGCCGGTTAATTCGAACTAAGAAATTAGTTCGAATTAACATGGCCACATTGCTTAATTCGAACTAGTTAGTTCAAATTAACCCCTTAGTTCAAACACCCTATTCGAATTTATTAGTTCAAATTAAGGAAGCCCTTAGTATAGCCATGGCTTTAGTTAGTTCCAATTAAGCCTCCTTAATTCAAACTAACTTGCCAGTGTAGACATAGCCAGTAAGACTAACTTTTAGTAAAATAATAAAGCAAATATTAACAGAAAACTTAATAAAATTACTCTGCAGTTACTATTACAGTTTCTGGCTGCACTGGGTTCCAGTGGTGTGTGTCTGACAAAAGCACAGATTGAGGTGATAATATTGCACTTCCATTCCTTTTAAATGCAGTTTGTAGAGACAAACAGTACCAACAAATCCCAGTATTGTTACATGATATGAGAATTTCAACTTCCATTAAAAAAATATTTCTAGCCTTCACAGTCATGGAGAAAGGCTTGAAGACATCTCCCAAATGCATGCTAACAGCTCACGACGACAAATCTAAAATTAAAAAAAGATTGGGCTGGTTTTTTTCTTTTTAAAAACTCTCATGATCTTTGCGGCTGGACTCATGATTTTTGAATGCTTGCGGTTGGCAGTACTACAGCTCTTCGGAAATTATTTCAATTGTCACCACACTATCAGTTTTCTGCCACTCCCACCACAGACTGTATTACCAATATGGTTACCACTTTGGTCACAGCAGATTTGTTGCTGTTCTTCCATGCTAGAGTACCAATGCTTATATGGCTGTGAACCTGCTAGTTCATTATTGGGCCAAACTCCAAACTCCATCTGTTCTATAGGGAAGTTATGGCATGTTTTTAATTTGAAATTCAATAATACAATGTTATTTACCCTTCAGGTCAGGAAATTCCCTTACAGAAGATAGACATTTAAGGCTTTGGAACAGTAACCTTTTTCCTATCAATGGTTTAGGTTTAAAAAACAAAACCAAGCAACATTATGAAGAAAATGTGCAGTGTTACCAAATCTCTTAATTTTATCACAAGTTATGTGATATTTGGTGTTTTTCTTAAAGCTCCAAGTTCTGGAGTTATGTGATTACGTGTAAATCTTAGCTTTCGTTTTACTGTTTTTTTAAAGTACATTTCCAGCCCTTTTGGTGGCAGAGAAAAGTCTTGGAAAAATTACCTGAATGCAACTCAAGAACTCAACAGCTGATTCTGGAGACATTCTTGGGAACAAATCCAATCCTTTTCTTAAAAAATCTATTTTTAAACTAATTTTAATAACCTCAGTTTATTTAGCTAATTAATTTGGAGGACTGAGTTTTGAATGCTCAAGATTGACAATGCTGAATGTGTCACTCATTGGCCAGAACCAAATCATTAAAAAAACAACATAGTGAAACGTCTCAAGCTACAATCTCAAAGAATTTTACTCTTATTAAACCAGCGCTCATTAGTCACATGAGGAGAAAATCATTATATATATATTTTATACTGGGATAAATTGAAGGAAAGAGAGCTAAAACAACTTTCCTGACATTACATACATAGTCTAAATAATCAATCAGATGCAGACTACAGAGTTCCACTTCGTCACTGCTTTGATAATTGGGCCACAGTGGCAAAGACACTGATTATAATTATGTTTGCCAGACTGTTACCATTATTTAGCATGTCTGAACTTTGAAATACCAGATTAAGTCCAGAAATGTGTTTATGAGAAGTAATTATTTGCCAGTGATCAAACTGAAACTGTAAGAGAGCATCATTTTCGTTTTCAGATAAAAAAGAATAATGGTAGACATAGTATTTCACACTAAATTAATAGAGAGTGTTTTTGTGTTGTCTTTTGCTAAAGGAAGCTCCAGTGTTCTATGTAGTGTAAATAAGAAAAATTTACTGAACCCTCGAGGTACATAAATGCACAGCTATCCAAACACTATCATACATTAAATTTAATGAAATGCCTCAGGTTTCCATTGACCTAAAAACAACCCTGATTTACATACATATTTAATGAAAAACAAGGATAGAATGTTAGTGATAACATTCATTGCTTACTTATATCAAAACATATGTTGAAATAACATTAAAGTTTGGATGTAAAGCTACAAAAGCCAAAAAATTCATAGTGGGATTAGAAAACAGTGTTTAAATTACATAACTGTAACAAAACAAAACATACCACACCTGTCATTTTTGAGAATCTCTCCAGTTCAAGGAATTTGCATTTTCCAGAGTTGTATGGGTTTTGACAGGCTGTGGATCTTGGCTCCATTCCAGGCCAATTTATTTAGGAGCAATGCCATTTCTGAATACCAGGCTAGAAAGTTCAGAAACTATTCAGAGGGGAATAAATCATGCAAATAAGCTATTGTCTCTTTGTCGTTGATGATTCCACCACTCTCTGTCAGGGCCATATCCTTTCTATGAGAGGTAGCAATAGGAGAAGAAATCATTTAACATAGGAGTTGGCAACAACTCTCTCTCATCTCTGCTTTCATTGAGGAAAAATTTGGGAGTTGATGGGATAGCATATAGAATCAAAGAATCATATCACAGCAATGTAGGGCTGGGAGGGACTTCCAGAAGGCCATCAAATTCACCCCAACACAGCAGCAGGAGCAAGTAAACCTAGAACATCCCTGACAGGTATTTATCAAACCTGTTCTTGAAAGCCTAAAGTGAATGGAGGTTCCCCAGGCTCTGTTTCCAGACCTTAACTACCCTTATACTCAGCAAGATTTTCCCAATATATACCTAAATCTCCCTTGTCGCAGATTAAGCCATACACTATTTTTCTTATCTTCAGTGGACATTGAGAACAATTGATCATTATAACATCCCTCAATGTATTTGAAAACTTATCAGGTCCCTTGACTCCCCACCCCCTAGTCTTCTCTCAAGATTAAATATGACCAGATTATTTTATCTTTAACTCACAGGTCTGTGCCCTAATCCACAGTAGCTATTAACCTATTACAAGCTATTAAGACCTTTCATCATAGAAAAATGCACTTGGTGAAATTGCAGAAATATTAACAAAATGGAGCTGCATTTTTAAATCAGTGCAGTTGTAACCTTTGGGTGGGCTAAAATTCATTCAATTGCCCCTTTCCAGTGCCTAATGGAAATAAACACCAACTACTATGGAGAAGCAGCTGGAGACCAGGATTCAGTCTTTAAAAGGACTCAAAGCAAAGACTGTTCAGCATACCTTCCCCGCATTAAAATATTACTAAGAACAAACATAGCAATGAACTTTATGAACTACTAACTTAATAAGTCTTAACATAAGTAAACTAAACGAATTTAAACAGAACAGTCCCCACAGAAACACTATGAGAAAGATCCCCAAGAGTCCCAAAGTTTAGGTAGAGTTTACCCAAATCTCAGTTAGAGTCTCTTCTCACCAAGGCCAAAGGCTTGAGATGAAAGAAGCAGCTCCTCCTTCTTCCTTGGTTGCAGGAATCTTTAGTAGAAAACCATGCAGGCTTCTCTTTCTTGTCTGGAACCCATAGCACCATCCAGTCAGCTCACTGGTTAACCAGCATTCAGTCACATATACATGTGCACAAATTCTGATGCAAAAGCTTCCAGAGTGGAGAGAAAACATATTACTGTCCACTCCTGCTCAGCTTCTCCTGGTCACACACTGAGCACACGGGCTAATCTCATTGCAGCTCTTGTCTCTGCTGCTCTCATGGGGTCTGATCACACCAGCAGCATAAAACCCTGTAGAGCTTGCTCACACAGCTACCACCCCCAATTTCCAGAAGTTTCTGGCTCTGGGCAGCTAAGTCTGCCTAGTAACAGTAACTGGGAGTGGCACACAAAACTAATATTGGAATTTTGAAACAGCAGCAAAGAGAGTGGTTTTAATTTTTGTTAATTGTTGGTGGTAAACTGTAATGTTTTCTGTAACTACTGTGAACACCCTGCTTTATGTACACTTTTTTGAAGGGGGAGAATATGAGTAGTCCACATGTTACTGGCATCTATTCAGAGCAGCGTGCAGAATGTAATGCTCTTCGTAAGAAACGTTTTATGATTTTTAAAATAAATATAGTGAATCTATTCTTGGTGGTCATTTTTTTTTTTAGATATTCATGAAGGTAATATCTAAATTGAGAGAATTGTAATAGAAACCTGCTGTTAAGTTCTACTTCTGATATAAACTTGTGTTTTGGCAAATTAAAGTGTATTGCTAAAAATACCATGATTCAAAGTTTTGCTGTTTGGGAATAAATTGCAACACATGCAAACATTGTATGTTGGGGTTTGGTTTGGGTTTATTGCAAATGTTTGTGCTCACTTACCTGATTGCAGCATATTTGCCTATATTAATGACTGTATGTGAATAAAATCTTTCAAAACTTTTTTAAAAAAACCAACCCAGTAATCTAGTCTCAAGAGATACCTTAAAGAGATTTTGGCATATGGGTTACATAGTAACAGCAGATCTATTCCAACAGTGAATAGGACCTTCCAGTTCTACACAGGCCTTACACAAATCCCTGGCCATACCAAACTCATTAATGGAGCTAAATCTTTAAAAAACTGTGAGAAAGAATAGGTGCCACAAGCCAAGCGTTGAGAAACTGTGTGTTCTTTACAGCCATAAGCAACTGTAAGAATAAAACACTTGGCAATATAAACATCTCCATCAGCAAGATGCATAGATGTGAACCTGACTCATCTAATGAGAAGAGGCCTGGGAAATGCATGAACAGAACTTCCTCACTTCCATGCCAGCAGTTGGCAAAACATATGACCAAAACATATCCTCCCAGCCATGCAAATGAGTGGTGGTGCCTTGTTTCAGCTCAAAACACTCATACTTCCAATCATTGTATATATTATGGCCCTGATCCTGCTACCCTGAGTCCCATTAGATAGTTTATTACAATGCAATTAGTACATTGGCTGATGTGTAGAATTCTAATCAAAATGAGCAAGGTTAGCAAAATCAAATACCGTAGCTTTCAGTGGGACTATTGACAGAGTATAGGTATTTTTCCAATTGTGTAAGCATGGTAGAATCTGGCCTTTAGAGATTTTATTTGGAACTGTAACAACCACAACAAACTGGTATTAAAAGAACAAATTTATTCAGATCCAAAAGGTATAATTAAAAATGCTTATACTTTGTAGTTAAATCAGATATTCAGGAATTTCATGAAATAAACTTACACTTTTCCATGTAAGCATAAAAAGAAAATTATTAGCTTTTTCAGTAATATGACCTTTTACAATCTGAGTTTGAATTAAATTTTAATTTGACTTCCTTATTATTTTCACTGTGTGGTTATAGCAAATATAATTATTTTAACCAAAAAATACAGAAAACTGATTAAATTGTTTAAAATGCAATTTCCCCCCCAAAAAGACTAAAAGTTTAATGTAATTTTTTTATGGTGGTTTGTCATCCTAAGGATCTTCTGCCCTCTAATGGAAAAGAGATAAAGAATTTTCTTTTACTTTATTATTTTTACTTTATTAACTGTGAGCCTAAGAGCACCAGTCATCATGTGGGACCACACTGTGAAAGACATTGTACAAACACAGATCAAAAAGATGATCCGTGCCCTTATAAGATCGCAGATGTAGCAGACCCAGAATGAACTGTCCAAGGTCACAGGACTGAACCTTTCAGTGACCAAGTAGGAGCAATTGAATAGGAACACAGAGAGTCAGACCTATTGTTTGCTATACAGAGTATGAATATTTGCCCTTAGTGCTGATTCCTATGCATTTTTGCCTGCTTCAGCAGCTTCACGGTATAAAGGTAAGTTCACATTTACATGGCAGAATAACAATCCCACACATTCAGTTACTCCATTTTGAGTTGCAAGTGCTCAGCTTCTTTCAGGATAACACTTCAATCAAGAAAGCCTAGGAAAAACACTCTCTCTCCCCCTCTCTCTCCAGCTTTATATCTACTGAAATAAAAAAATATATTTCCAATTAACAGAATGTTTAAAACAGGGAGCTAAACAGGGAATCTGGAAAACAAAGGAAGAGCCATTTCTTTGTTTTTAAAAAAGAAAGATTCACAGGTATTATGTTGCTTTTTCTACTTAGCTACTTGTGTGTCATAAATACCACAGTTATATACAGTAATTTCAATTCTGACAAAAGCACAAGAGGTTCATGTGATCTCATAGGATGCTTGGGAGATCATTCTTTATCACTCAAGAGTCATCTGTCTCACTGAATGAGGTCATCAAAATCCGATGAGACCCTGTGCCAGCAAATATAACTCCTTAAATGATTATACCATAGTGCCTAGGAGCTGCAGTCATGGATCAGGGCCCCATTGTGCATTCTGTACAAGCACAGAACCGGCTTTCTCTAAACAATTTGCTCCATATATATTAGTAAGTGGAGCCCTTAAGAACTTTAATGCCATAATCATATATTTTTCTCAAAGAACAGACTCTCATACATTTTTCTATAAACTTATATGCAAGAATAACATTTTCCTGTATGTATGCCAGACAAACCGAAAAGTACACAAGAACATATTTTCAGTAGTGATGATGATGTATATATGCAATTCCTAGTGACTTCAGTTTGATATGTAGTGCTCAGCATTCTGAGTCCATCTTTATTTAGACAGTCTAACTTTGGGCACCTAGTTTTGAAAACTCTGGTCTATTATATATTGGCATCCTTTTCAATTGCTGAGATCAGGCTGCTATGGTGGTGGCCCAGCCCCACATCCCCGGCCGGGATTGGGCTTCTGCCAATGCAGCATTCCGGCCCCACGTCCCTAGCCAAGGTGAGGGTCGGGGCCAGATAGGGCTGAGTACCGGCACCTTTTGATGTTGTTTTAAACAAATAAAGCACAGAATGGGAGTACTCAGGTACTTAAAGTTACACATCCTTTTACGATTATCATCCTCAAAAATATGCATATGGAGTCCACCTTTCTCACTTTTACATATGAACTCCCAGATACTTGGATATCAAAACCATTTTTTGAAAACTGCTCCTTAAAGAATTGTATTAGAGTTTAGAAAATCATAGGCTATGTCTACACTTGTAAATTTAGGTCGACTTTAGCTAAGTCAACTTAGCATGTCCACATCTAAATTTAAAGTTGACTTAGGGGGGACCCTTCAAAGTCGACCTAGAGCATCCATACTGGATGCCTAGGTCGACTTATAGGGGTTTGGGGGACCTTGGACAGGTCCACAGTGGTGGGGGGGCACCCCTTGACAAGTGTCAGGGGGCTCAGCCTTTGCCCCATTGTACATGGGTACAATGGGGCAAAGGGGGACAGGGACCCTGGCAGGGCATAGGGGCAGGGTGGGCAGGGCATGCCAGGCTCTCCCTGTGCCACCCCCTGGCGGGGAGGGCAGTGGGTGGTCCTGGAGAGCCCTAAGTCGACTTACAATCGACTTAGGGCTACTCCACATCTACACTGGCTTAAGTCGACTTAAGGAAAGTGTAGTGTAGACACAGAGTAAATTAAATCGACTTAAGCAAGCTTATGTTGACTTAATTTACAAGTGTAGAAGCACCCCTGGATAGTGATATTTATTTAATATTTCTCTTGCTATAGCCCATTTCCATGATTCTTCGTACTATGTGGATGAGATCAACTTCAGCTACCTGATGTGAAAACTAGCACATGAGTAATGAATGATGTACAAGCTTTGGGACTTAAACACTAAAAACATAGTTTTCTGGAAAATATGGTTAAAAGGCATGTAGTGCACTCTATGACTCATGAACTATTTATGTGTCAGACTGAAAAACAAACATTAAAATAAATGATTTGCTCTAAACTATCAGACTTAGTTCCACCAAGTATGTCTGGAGTTTTTATTCCTTCTTTCCTAAGAAATCTATTTTACAAAAATCTCAGGGGTACAGTTTAGCTCTTCTGACTTGTTCCATGTAAAATTCTGCTATTTTTCTCATTATAGAAGTCTTTGCCTCATTTCAATATATACAAAGCTTTTATAGCCAGGTGGATTTGTTTAGTTTATACTATAAAATTATGTACATGCTATGGGAGGAAGCAGCTCATGGCCAGAATTTGAAATCAGTGCAGAACTGTCACACTTTCCATTAGAATTAGTCACTTTCTGTAAAGTGTCCCTTGCCATCTGGCTCAAATATTAGCTCATTTTGACTCTTTATGTTTGAATTCTATTTCACCCAGGATCTGGTCAGATGGTTGTTCCAGGTCACCAATAATGACCGAAGAGTCATTGTCCATAATAGGGCAGATCCTCTGCTAGTAAAAACTATCATACTCCACTGATAACAAAGATCAGCATTCTTATTCATGCCACATTGATTTAAATGGAGCCATGACCATTTACACCAACTAAGGATCTTTCACCATCAGTCCATTGCTGCTCTTTGTTTTTATGCTCTGAGCTATTATAGCATTGATAATAGCTAAAGTTGAAGCCTCCTCTCATTATTTTACAAAATCCAGGGAATGATTATATGTGGCCTAACAATACAGGCTTTTATATTCATTGTTTAAGAACCTGCCCTACTATTTTACTAAGGAGGGAATGCATTTCACTTCAAAATGTCTCATTAATTGGCTTGGATTAAGTGCAGTGGCCATCTGTGCCATGGATGAATTTCGCCCTAAGATTTTCTTATAAGCATACATCTCTGAAGATGTAAGAATTTTAGGAAATTCTTCTTCAAGACCTTGCAGGTCTGAATAGCCTCGCAACTTAAGTTTAGCCTCACTGTTAACTGTGTCTGTTAGATATTTTAAGATCTTCACCTTAGAGGATATAGTAAAAAACTAACTTAATAGCTATGAAGAATGGCCACCTTCGGTATGGTACCTCTTCAACCTGTTATATTTAAAAAGCTGGATTCCTGTTAATGATAGCTCAAATCATCTTATCAAATCTATTGTGTAGACTATATAAATATTTTATTTCAACTGGAGGGAGCTGGCAACTCAAAAGGAAACTCTTGACTATTTTAAATAGGAATCAAGATTTCCTAAACAAAAATCATTTTAAAAAAAAAGAGTTAAAGATGGCCTTGTTTCTCAAGAGAGTCTAGTTAAAACTCAAAAACCAACACTACCCCATCTTTACAAATATTCTTCATTTAAGAATCACAAAATAGTAAAAGAAATCAAAAGGGAATGGATCCAGACCATTCTCTATTGCTAATCTTTAATTTACTGTTCCCCATTGATCTACACCATTCATACCATCCCCAATAGATCTAAGGCTATCACAGTGGAATCTTTTTTCCAGCAGGTAGTATCCAGTCTGTAAATGGTGTTTGTATATGGAGGGGGTGCAAAGAGTTTATGCCTTGGTGGGATAAAAAGGTAATGAATGTAATAGCAAAATAGATGGGAAGAACTCATGTACATGGAATGTTTTAAGCAATTTAATTGTTATATCCTGGATCATTTTACACTGGCAATGTTTTAACATGGGTAAAAATATCTCCTGGTAAAATTTTCAAAAGTACCTATGTCTAAGTCCTATTTTCAAAAATGAATATCAATGGAATTTAGGGGGCCAGATTTATGAAGATATTTAGGCAACACAAGATGCAAAGAGGCACTTGGGATTCACAAAAGCAGTAATGCTCATTGCTCACTGAAGACAAATTAGCTGCCTTGCCCCCTTCCTCCCCGCCCCTCCCCACTGGAAATCAGGAACCTAACTCACTTAAGAAATTTTTAAATTCCACTTGGTACCCATTTTCATCTTTAGGTCCCTACATTGAAGGTGGGGCTTAGGCACTTCTGAAAATTTTTACCTCCCACCGCCCTTCATCCACTCCCTTTCAAATCCCCTGCTTCCTCCACATGTCCACTTGCCCTTGAGGAAAATACAAAATAACAGGCACCATCAAAGGCCAGGTCTACACTAAAAAGTTAAGTCGACCCAGCTATGTCTCTCAAGTATGTTAAATAGCTACATCCCTGAGCAACTTAGATAGTTAGGACAACCTATCCTCCAGTGTAGACAGAGCTATTCTTTCATCACACTAGCTACCCCTTCTCGGGAATGTAGTGGTGTTTTGACAGCTATCTAATCAATTTCTTTCCTAAAAAAGAAACAACCCACTCCTCAAATCTAGAGTCCTGTGGCACTTTTTAACTAACAAATTTATTTATCACACAAGCTTTTGTGGGAGAAAATCCCACTTCATGACATGGGATTTCCTCCCATGAAAGTTCGTGCGATAAATAAATTTGTTAATCTTTAAAAGTGCCACAGGACTCCTTCTTTGTTTTGCTGAACTAAACTAACATGACTACCCCTTTGGAACTCAAATCTAGAGTTTGCTAACCAAAAAATAAACCTTTAAAAATAGTCTTGCAAATAAAAAAAATCTTGCATTATAATTTCATGAATCCATGTTATAAAAATAATTTGTTTGCAGTTAGGCAGCTATTAGAATCATTTTGTATTTCAGTGGAATTATATTTAGTATGCATTTTTTGACCTAGTAAATCCTTGAACCAGAACTGAGAGATAAATCATGTGAATTTCTCATTTTAAGCCTGTTAAAGACAAAATGCTGATAGAGGATATTGCTTAAATATCTCTGCTCTAAAAATCAATATAAAATACATTCATAAATTAGCAATTACCCTTGACTAAAACATTTATTGCTAGAAAAATGTTGCATAATTAATTAAGCTATGTGAATAAACAACAAGTAATTAAAATTTAATTTTAATTTTTGATTTCTGATGAAAATTTCCATGAGTAGCTTCCACTTGGTTGCATCATGCTCCACTTCTTCTTATACAGCTGTACACATAGTATTCAACACATTTGGCCATCATTGCTGGAATTACATTCTTTAAAGGTTAAGCGCAAAACAATTCATTTTACCTAAAGACTTTTTACACCAATTGGAAAGATTTAAATTCACCGAGTCAGGATCACTAAAACAGTCCATAAGTAGCAAAACTACATTTACGATCTTCCTAGTTGAGGCCCTGATTCAGCAAAGCACTTGAGCTCATGCTTCAGAGTAAGTATGTGAGTAGTCTCCTTGAAATCAAAGACTACTCAAGTGCTTAAAGTTACATGTGCTTAAGTCCTTTGCTTAGTAGTAACCGTAGCCATTACTGCTAATCTACTGTAGCTTCTAAACTTTATGAATTCAGAGGGTTGACGAGGTGACCTTGCACACCCCGCCACACAGTGAATCCCCAGTTGCCCTGTGAGTCTAGCTTTCCAACTACCTGGTACCACCCAGGCAGTGGAAACCATCCAGGTGGGGTAGGTCAAGGATCTCACCATTTAATATTTATTCATGGTCTCTCAAACTGCATTCTCATCCTCTAGGAGTTTTTGTTTTCTTGAACAGATACTAAGGACTTTTCCATAAAGTAGGTAGCAAACTATGAGAGTGTGTTGCACATTAATTGGTCTGTGTAAACCCTGTTGGTTTGCACTAAGGATTACCTACAGTGCTTCAACATTAAAATGCACTTAAGAACACATACTGTGCATCCGCTGGGTCTATACAGGGAATTGAGAAGTACCTCAAATAGCATTACAGACATTTTAGTTGGAGGAGCTTTTCCCCTTTCTATAATTTTCTAAGAATTTCTTCCTCTCTCATGGTACTATTACTCTCTGCTCACTTATTCTAGCTCAGCCAAAGAAGCCAAAGACCAATGCCACGATGGAGCCTGAGCACCTCTAGCTTTGCCAGTTCATAGCTCTGGCATCTCGTGGCTTGGCAGTCACAAAGGTATAAAAAATTGCTTGAGCCCAACATCTCTTTCATTATAAATTAAACACTACTAAAGAAGACAGCAATTCTAAGAGTTACTATTTATTCTTTCACTTTCGCAGATTTGAAAGTGAAATTTATAGGAAAAAAATAATCAAGTTGTGTCATTTCATATTCTATTTCATTTCCTGCTTTGTCAAAATTGTCTCTAGCAACTGTCATGGAGGTTTATTGATTGGTTCGGTGTGCACAGAGGGCAAGGGAGAGGACCAGCTACGCGTGGAAAAAACAATATTCCACCAACACAACTTACATTGTGTCATTATCTTTTGTCTTTCCATCATTAATCTAAGCAGTAATATTCACTGTCTTTCCAGTTAAATAGCACCCATTCTTCTACATGGATGTAGCTTGGGGTGGGACAAAGAAAGTCTAGTCCATTATGGTCACTGAAAAAGCAATTCATTAGTCACTTGAACTTTACCTGGTGGATCAATATTATGCATTGAGTTTCTTTCTGTTGCTTAATGGTGCAGTCAACGGCAATGGTTAAGAAGTGACATTTTACTGGAGGAATAAAAATCTACCAAAAAAAAGAAAAATAAATTTGTCCTGGGTTGTTTTTCCTAAAGCCTTTTAATGTTTCTCCTAAGCAGCTGTTAGTAACTAACAAGACACCTGAAATTATTCATAGATATGAAAGAGTAGAAATGTTTCAGAGTTCATGTTTTGGTCTTTCTTTATATGCACAAGTCTGGCTGAAGTTTTTATTTAAAAATAAAAAAGATCTTCACAATAATGACCTCTCTTAGTAGAATCCAATTTATCTAATATTAATGGTTTATTTTTCTATGTGACTTTCTCTAAATCTCAATTGCACTACAAAAATTAAATAACTTGGATTACTGTAGGAGATCAATGGGAGACACTTTTATTATTATTTATATAACCACAGCACATAAAACCTTACTCACAGGGTGACCAGGTGTCCTGATTTTATAGGGACAGTCCTGATATTTGGGGTTTTGCCATGTGTAAGCACTTATTACTCCCCACCTCCATCCAGATTTTTCACAATTGCTGTTTGGTCACCCTGTCATGGACCAGGAAGACATTATTGCACTAGGTGCTGGACAAACACAGAACCAAAAGAAAAGGGGGAAAAAAGACAGTCTCTAGCCCCCAAAGAAACTTAATTCAGCCATTCACTTTCTGCCCTCAAGTCCCAAATTTCTGAAGAAAGTAGATGTTGATTCAGACATTTTGAAGTAGAGGGTGAAATGATTCAAGGATCTGAGTCTAACACAGATCTGTACTACAATCCAGTTTTATACTTATCTCTGCAACAACTATAATGTCATTATTTTTCCTCTTTAAAAATCTAGCTTGCACACAAGTTAAAGTCACATGGAGTACAATTTATGAAAGTATTTGCCCATCTAGTGCAATTCTCAAAAGTATCTAAACAGATTAGGAACCTAAATCTCATTAAAATCAGTAAGAGGCACCTCAACTCTTCAGACACTCCCAGTAGGCAGCTATCTGCAACTTTAAGCACTAAAATATCTTTGAAAATCTGTTTCCATTAGATAAAACAGAACAAACTATGTTTATCGCATCATCAATACAACTAAATGCTAATGATATTTTATACATCAAGTTAGACCTCAGATTTTCATGTATTTGTAGATTTTAGAGACCAGACGGGACAATATGATCATGTTTTCTGTGCTTGTGCATAAAATGATTTAAATAAGTCATTTCTGCACAAAGCCTATGATTCCTGACTGAGCTACTACAGCCTGTCTTTTAGGAAGACATCAAAGTACAGTTAAGTACATTAACAAGAGGTCAAGCTATTTCATGTAGATGTACTGCAGAAGAGATCTTATAGCAGTACCATCTATGTTCACAGCACTTTCCCGATGCCTTAATATTTCTCAGAAAGGCTTTTTTTCACCATGTTAAATATGTCCTTCAATTACTATGGCCATGGTGCTTTTACAGCCTTGAAGAAAGAAGCTTACATGAGTAGTAAAGAGGCTCTATTCCCCTAACGGTATTATAAAGTCCACTACTGAGGAGAAAACTCCACTTGTCAGATATGGCACAAATGAAATATCTGTAACAATGAAAATTACATCTTGAAATAATATTCTCTTTAGATGAAGATCTAGCCCATATTTTCACCAGCTGTCAACCACAGGGATAGTAACTTACTGCATGTGCATAAAAATGGGCACATTTCACCTTTAACCAGACACAACTAATCTTTATTCAGATACGGTAATACTAAACTAAAAGTAGACCAGGCCAAAAAACAAACAAACGTATGCCCAAGTTTAAATTAATAAAATTTTAGAACAAATGAATGAATATGAATTAAAACACAAATCACTGAGAGGGCTCAAAATGCTGATTTCAAAGGCAAATCCAATGAATAAACTCTGCCAGTAAACCATGTGTGTGAGGTCTTGGAAAAGTCAAATCCAAGACAAATAAGGTTTATGTGCAGACGCTAAAAATATATTTTGATCCCATGACATGCTTTGTGCTGCTCTCAGCCCTGAAGCCAGAGGACCCAGACCACAAAGGATACCCCTAAGGAAATCATTGGCTTGGTATAGAATCACTGTAATGATTCCTATGCAATCCCTCTCTAGCCACTAACGTAGAGAGCATAATCAGGCATGACTGATGATACCTGCTTATCAAAATGTCCTCTTGAAGCCAGCAATAGCTGGCATTAATTACTGCAGCCTTCAGGCTACTCTAATTTGCACTGAGGATCCAGCCCAGTTGGAGAGAAGAGCAGTTCTAAGACAGTACAAAAATGACTTGAACCCATCTCATCACTTCTGCAGCTGCACCAAGCACTCGTTGGTAGTATTCCCTAATTCAAAAACCAGCCTTATCAGAGGAGCCTCGAAGAGTAGAAATATTAACAACATTCACTTAGAAACTGGGAGACAAGTCCACAGATTTCAGTGGTCTTGCACAGTGACAGTTCAGTATTTGGTGTCAAATCTTTCACATTTCATAGACTCTAAGGTCAGAAGGGGCCAATATGATCGTCTCGTCTGACTTCTGCAAAATGCAGACCACAAAACTTCATCCACCTGCTCCTGTAACAAACCTCTAACCTATGACTGAGTTATTCAAGTCCTCCATTCATGGTTTACAGACTTTACGGTACAGAGAATCCACCAGCAAGTGAGTCATGCCCCATGGTACAGAGGAAGGTGAAAAGCCTCCAAAGCCTTTGCCAATCTGTCCTAGGGAAAAATTCTTTCCTGACCCCTAATATGGAGATCAGTTAAACCCTGAGCACATGGGCAAGACTCAACAGCCAAGCACTCAAGAAAGAATTCTCTGTAATAACCCACTCCATCAAATGTCCTATCATAGGCCCTTGGCATATCTACCACCAGCACTCGAAGATCAGTCAATTGCCAAACTAGACTGTCCCATTACATTATTCTCTCCATAAATTTATCAAGCTCAGTTTTGAAGCAAGCTAGATTTCTTGCCCCACTGCTCTCCTTTGAAGGATATTCCAGAACTTCACTCCTCTGGTGGTTAGAAACATGTGTCTAATTTCAAGTCTAAACTTCCTGATGGCCAGTTTATATCCATTGGTTCCTGTGTCCACATTGGCACTGAACATAAATAATTCATCTCCTTCTCTGGTATTTATCCCTCTGAGGTATTTATAGAGAGCAAGCAAATCTACTCTCAGCCTTCTTTTGGTTAGGCTAAACAATACAAGCTTTTTGAGACTCCTCTCATAACGCAGGCTTTCCATTCCACAAATCATCCTAGTAGTCCCATGTCACTTGAGTTTCCCTTAATGAAAGAAAAACTGCAAGGAACTAAACACAGAAAGGAACTCCTTTGATGAAAGCTTGGCAAAGTCAAAATATATGGACTAATTGCAATGAGAAACTGGCACATATTTTGAAACAACCCTGCTTTACGTATGACACAGAGGGCAGGACAGAAGTATACAGTCATATCTCCAGGGTCACAGTTCATTGTGAATCACTTGTTTTTTATTGAAGTCAATATATTATTTGCTAGATACAATTGGTCAATACACTTTAAAGTGAAGGGAGGTCATAAGTAGAGTAACTCCATCAAGGTCAATAAAGTTACACATGGGATAAAGTTGGCCTTATGTATTTTTGTTAAATAAATTATGGTATTGTACTGAGGATAACATTGGAAAATATCAGCAAGAGCAACTGTAGAAACAGTTTAAGCAAGGATCTTCGGATACTGATGATGTCCATGGACTGTTTTCTTCAGTTTTTGCTCAACTTTTTTCTCCTCCAGTGATTGGTTGTTTGGTCCAACAACCCCCAGTCCTCTTTCTCAATGCCTCTTCATTTCATCCTCACTTAAAATGTCCCCTATGCTCTTTTCTGTCAGAACTCCATTCCCACGTCCCTTCCTCCATCCCTTCCTACCTCCCTCCCATCAATTTTGTTTTTCCTTTTAGCAAATATCTTTCCTCATCTTACACCCTGGCTGTACAATACATCTAATATATAATTACATGCAAAATAAGCAGAACACCATTTAAAATCAGTCTTTATAAAAGCAACAATTCTCCTCCATCCCCAAACAAAATATTATGGACCTAGCAAGATCTTCACAAATTATCGCTCTGACTTCTCGGCTTATAGATTATATTCTTTTTTCTCCGGCCTGTCTTTCTCTCATCTATAGAGACTGTAAGCTCCTCATAGTGGGGGCTGTCTCTTACTATTTTTCTATACTGCCTATCTTAGTGGGCCCTCAATTTAAGCACTTCTGTAAAGTATAATTATATTCTTTTAGAGGCAAGGTGTATCTTCTTTATTTGCGAGATGCCTAGCACAGTTTGGGCCCTACCACAAATTGATAATATGGTAGTGATAATATATATTTAATTAATTATTTAAATTAATTATTATGGTTATTATATCTAACAGTGCTTGTAATACGACTTCAGTGTTTGCACCCTTGGCATGAATGTTGGGCATATGCAAAAATATTTTTCAAAATATGGGCCTTGCTGACATAGTAAAAATAGTTAATTAAAATTAAAGTACAATGGTTAGTATAATTGATATTTCAGCTCTAATTATGGTATTGAAGCTTACATTTCTATTGAATACAATCTTGTGATCATGTATGCAAATAGCCTGAAGCCACCAAAAGTTTGGTGGTATGTGTTAAATACAAAGGCTCTGTTCTTAAAAGTTTTCTTTAAATAACATGCCTGACTTTGCTACTGATAAATCAGCTACCAGATGCCAGGTCATTTCAGAACTCGTTTTGCTTTTAATACAACACTATTTTTTTTTAGATTTCATTTTTCAGTACAATATGCACAACGATATCATAGAAAAAACATTTCTGCAGCACTGTAGCCTTTCTAAAGATACTCGTATTTAAAAGGCTAACATGTTCATCAAGTGGGTAAAAGGTACCAGCTGATGATCTGGCCCTTAGATTTTAAAAGAGAATCCAACCACTACCAAGACTTGTTTTTTTAAGGGGGCTTTGGGATAAAAAGGACAATCCCGTTTAAAGCCAGTCTTACTAATTTATCTCTTTATAGTCTGGGATCACATTGTTTAAGCACCAGAACTTTTATTACTTGTATATTTGAGAGTAGACAGAACCTTTGAAACAAGTATTCTGCCTACTGCTAGCTGCCTTTGAAATGGGTGCAGTGGGTCAGCATATATTTTTTTAAAAAGTCTTACATTTTAAACTTTTTTAGATTTTTTTTTTCAAAAGACCATGGATAAAAGGCATCTAAAGAAGTCACAAAGCTCTTCAATTCGTGTATTATTCAACTTCAAGTGATAGGAGTATATCCTACTGCATGCATGTCTCCTATTATTATTTTTCTGCCTTTTCATAGGTACATGGATATTGTGAGTTCAGATAGACAGAGATAAATATTTGAGCTGTATCTCTACTTATGCAATCACAGTCCACTTCTCCAACACATCTTACAACATACTGATATAGTTGAAATCAGTCTTTATCGTCACATAGCAGATATATCATTTTCCTCTAAAGCAGTAGTACTATAGTCTGAAAATGAAGTAAGAGTGCACAAAGGGAAAACAGACTAATTCAGCTACTTGTATGGTTTTATTCACCCTCTGTATCAGATTTTGGCTCAAACAGCAATGTTAAACTGAACAAAGAGGTGAAAATATGTTTGGATCTATATAATCAGAATTCAAAGAGGTGATTTGCATAGGGGATCATAAAATTAAAACCACCACAAATCATGTCTGGGCAACAGCAGAAAAACTAATAACCAGTCTAATTCACCAATATTAAAAATATAAAACTGTTAATCACTGCAAGAAATTCAATTTAACCTCATTTCCTAATGTCTCTATGCCACAAGTACACTGGCGGCTGAACTACAAGAAGAATGAATGATCTTTCTGAATTGTTTTGGATACATTTCCATCTTCTATGGAGTCTGGGAAGGAAATATTCTGATAAGAGTTTAAAATCCAAGGGTATGTTTACACTGGCAATTTAGGTTGACTTAAGTAGCCTTAAATCAATCTAAATTACTCCCCGTCCACATTGGGCTTTCCTTAAGTTGACTTAAGAAATTCCTTAAGTCACCTTAATGAAAGCTTAAGTCAACTTAGTAAGAACCACCGGTTAGGTCGACCTAACCCTTAAATCGACTCCTTAGGTTGACTTAAGCACAGTGTGGACATGGATTAACCCTTAAGTTGACTTTATTAAGTCAACTTAAGGGCAGTTAGGTTGACTTTCTAAGTCCCCGTTCAGGGTAACCACTTTGTTAGGTCGAGTTAAAAAGGTCGACCTAATTAAGTCAACGACAAAGTTGACCTAACTTTTTCTAGTGTAGACATAGGAGTATACATGAAAAAGGAGAAATGATATAGGAATTTGTGTAAATTAGAAGAATAGACAATTAACAGATTCTGTTCCCAAAAGAATCAAGAAGGCAGATATACTGAAGTCCTTATGCTCAACAATTAGAGGCTTTTTCATCACAAATTGGATACCTATCTCTTCAGAGAAGTGCCTTTAGTAAGTTCAGTTGAGTGAAGTTGGGAATTAATATAGGTAATAAAAGCAAATATGCAGAATAACATCAAGACAAAAGCTCTCTAGAATGAACACAAATGTATTTCAGGAAAAAATATTGAGTAAGGTTGTCCAACAAATTCTTTTTCAAACCTCTGAAAAAAAAAAAAAAATCACTGAAGTATCATAAAACTATGTTAAAAAATACTGCTGCAACACTAATATTAAGCCAAACAAATCTGAAATACTTGAAAAACAAACAAAGCCCAACAAAGATAACAAAAAGAATTAAAAAGTTAGAAATAAAGAATTTGTAAACATGCTCAAAATACACTAAAAGATGATAATTTTAGGAAGAACACTGGGTTTGTTAAAATGGGACACACAGAACAAGCATAGAAAGAAAAAGTAACTGGAAATGAAATAACCAGAACATTATAATAACTAATAGAACTGAACGTTGCAGCATAGCTTAGTAAGACATAGTCCTAATGTCACAGAAATACTAGTTTAATAAGCAATCAAAAAAAATCAGAAGGGGCAAAGCAAGAGATCAGAAAAAGATACCTTCCGTGCTGTTTTGGGAGATGAGAAACCAAAATTAACTCAATTCATTACTTTATTCATAGTAAGTTTTAAAAATGGGTAGGATACAAGTCTGTTGCACTAGGGCAAAATTCATAAGATTCAGAAGCCAGAAATGGAAAATACAAAGTACATCACATAGTCCTTTCTCACTGCCAACGTAATATAGTAAAGGGACCTGATTTTCATCTTACTTCACATTACACCCTTCGTGTATTTTCTCTTTTTCCTTTGTGTTTACATATTTCAAATATTTATAGCATCTCATGTCACCACCTTCCCCATCAAGGAAACTTGTAACATCACAGAACTACAAACCTATTTGCTTATTGTCAGTATTATAAATGATCTCAACAGAAGGAATGGCATTATAGCAAATAGACTGCAGCTGCATTTGAACTTAAACTGACCATGAAAGTAGCCAGGGATTATATGTTGTTTCTCAAATACAAATCACTTGCAGACAGTGAATAAGTTCTACTGAAGACTACTGAATACAATAAGACAACAGAGTCTTGTGGCACTTTTAAAGACTAACAGATTTATTA
>ML685755.1:22900832-22921173 GCA_007922175.1 Pelusios castaneus | reverse complement strand
TTTCATTGTAAATCACAAAAAACAAGTAGAGTATGAAATGTATGCAATTGGTACATTTTGTGTAAAGTGTAAAAAAATAAAAACTTGAATAAATCTTTTTTAAGCAATAGAATTGCCTAAATAAATGTGTGTAAATAGAGTAAAACCTCCTGGTTAAGCAAAAATAAAGTACCAAACTGAATGTGAAGGGCATAATTCCAGCTGTGGGTCTGCCAGAGCTATGAACCCTGATGCCCCAGCAGGTTTCCAAGGAAAATCTGCAGCTGTTTTGGCAAAATTTCTTTGTACCTATAGTGGATTCAAAACACATTTCAGTACTGAAAATCAAAATTTCTGATGAGATATTCTCAATTCACAATTATTAATGAATGTATTTATTTTTATAACAATCCTGTGAGATGCTGGGATATCCCCAATGTACAGATGGGGAACTGAGGTACCCACTAATTTTGGGCACTCAAATTCAGATGCTGAGAACGTGGGTTTTAAGAGTGCATGGCATTATACAGTACTGTGTATATTCAAAGCACAGTTCCCATTGATGTCAATTGCTGCTGAGATTGCTCGGCACTTCTACAAATCAAACATCAGGTTCTCAAGCTCAGGCATCCAGAAAATGAGGAACACATACTTAGTGACCTCCTATGGGGAAGGATCTATGTTGATTTGAAAATTGTTTGATATGAAATGCTGTCCATGGAGAAACATTAAGTGAAATGATCTTATGGGGTATATCGTGAGACAAAGACTAAAAAGAATTCATGCCACTGAGTGCACAGAGACAGAAAAGCTTGAATTCCTGTATTGACACCTCACCCAAACCTACTTGTTCAGAATTTGGAGGGAAAGGGGTGTTGAATTGGAATGATCATTGATTGGCTCCTGTGAGGATAGGGAGCAGGATATCCAGAAGGAGTATTACAGCTAGACTGTGGTCATGAGAAGTAGCACTGTCTGGCTCTTCTAAGCGTAGGTTGTCCCTGCTGGACTAAAGTGGTAGAAAGGTTACTGAATGCTATTGTTAGTTTTGTGGTGTTTATTCAGGTTAAATAAAAGTTCAATGTTCTGTGAAACCCAGGAGTCAAAGGCATAGACAAATCAGTGGATTTGATGAGATCTGCAGGATCCTTGAAATAGAGTTAAGAAAAGCATCACGTGATATTGACAGGCAAGAATCCTGAGATTAGAGGAATAAAAAGAATACTGGTAGCCCAGTGGCATCAATGTTGAATAAGGTATGTGATAAGAAAAGTGAATGCTGTGACATTACCTGAGAAAAATGTGGTTCAGGTGATTTGCCCAGCATCTTGTATGACCTCTGTAGCAGAAACAGCTATAGAATCCAGCTCAGCTGCCTTAACCTACAATCCCCTGCCTCATTCACTGCACACTTTCCAACTTTGCAACAGAAATACATGAAGAATGGAAGGTCCTTTTCAAATACACTGGTCAACTACAAGTGCAAATTGAGAGATAGAATAAAATTCTGCCAATAGACTGGTCAATAACAAGATATTTTTGCTTTCAGTGAGAGGAGGATAAAGCCCTCAATTAAGTCATTGTTTTTTCTCTGTTACGTTAAGAACAGAAAAAAGCACCGGGCAGTCTTAAACTGACAAAATGCAGAAAACTCCATGGCAAGATTTAAACTCAATCTTTAAAATCATCCCCAATAGGACAAGATTATTTAAGAGACTCATTTGACATGATTTAACATAGATTCTAAAATATATGGTCTCCGTAGAACTGGACAAATACTGTTACAAATACATATGCGTACAATTTAAAAAAAAAACCCTTATCTATTTGCTATGATCATGCCCCTTAAGTGTTCATTTTTATGAACTTTCATATGATAAAGTTCTATAGTACAAAGGCAGTTAAGTTTGTTAACTCAAATACTTAGGGAACAAATGCAATACCATGGGCCTAGTTCTTGGTCTAAACTTCATCAGTTCAGCCACACCTGGGGATTCTTCCTTACTCAAGACAATTCTCAAGTGGTCAGCTGGGCCACAGTTGGCGTGTGACACCACAGAGGCACAAAGAAGATTCAGCATGTCCTATAGTTGGATCCTATATGATTTAGGGCAGATCTACATAGTGTAGTAATGAATGCTGGGCGGTGGGATGGGGGGTAATTTCTAAAGCGCTCTAATGTGTTGCACATTAATTAGTCTGTGTAGGTCCTGCTGGTGTGCTTTAAGGTAGTGATGTTTGAAACAGTACTACATTGAAGCACATTAGGGAACCTGTACCACATACTACGAAGCTCTACATGGACCAGATAATGCTTAACATGTTAGCTTTAGTAATCACACCCCAGAGAATGCATTACCCACCATGCAGACAAGCTCAAATTTCAGCTTTCACATTTTGAATAGCAAAGCAGAGAGCATACGGAAGTCCAGGAGAACAGATAGCTAACATAATTCAAATTAGTGACATATTTGAGAAAAGTCATCATTTGTTGCCAGATATGTATTCAGCTACGATCTACATCAGTGATCCTCAGATTAAGCCTTCTGTGCTGCCTGTGCCTCTTTAAGGCATCTCCTGCAGCTCTTTGCAGCACAGGATATTAAAACACTGATTTATTTATTAACCAATCTAAGTTATTAATCAATTGGGATGCTTTTACTATGTTATTAACCACTTGTAGTTGATAAGATAATAATACTTGGTCAGTCATCATGCTGAGTGATTTATATAAACTAAATATTTCCCCATCATACTGCTTAAATATGAATATATCATATTTAAACAATGAATTCACACTACTGTGGCTCTTTTGGTAATGTTGATGGCTAATTTAGCCCCTGAATCACTGAGAACTGAGTATCAGTGATCTACACGATGCACAATAAGCCCAAGGAACAGGAAAAAAAGAAATGGATAAAAAAGAAAAGGGGGGCTTGCCAGTTACAGAGGAAAACAAGCTTTACAGAACAAAAATCCCAGCTGAAACTAAACTAGCTTGAAGTTTTTCATTGTTAAGGAAAGCTAATCCACAGCAGGGGACTTTAGGTTTAAATCCATTTGACAACTATTGTGTTCAGAGCTGCCTATAGGCAATGCTTTCCTGTTTTCTTAATTTTTGTAAATATTATTTAGATTTAGGCAGCATCATTACTGCCATCCTGTTGCTCTCAAACTGTCTTTACTTGTCTTGTAATTAGAGAGCAGCCCTAGGAAGGAATACTGTAATATACATACAGCAAGACATCACTCTAGTGATGACAGGTTGAGATCACCTAGATTGACTGCAGCAAAAGTAATTGAAGCATATTTCAGTGACATTTCACAAAACTCTCAAGTCTTGCTTAGAATGAGGCAGGTGGACTTTAAAACCAACAAGTTCCCTTGTCCTCATGTTTTAGCTTGTATTTTACCATCTAAAAATCAAATAAAGGTCCTAAATGTATACTATATCTCTTGTCCATGTAAAATTAGGTCATATGGACTTCTACAACCCATTGAAAGACACTGGATCAAGGATCCAGGAGTAGGCACGGAGATAAACACATGCACATTTCTGTATCCAGCTTACAAACCCTTCCATATAGACCTCTCTGCCCCACAACTAAATCAGTCCCTACACATATTCCAGTCACCTCATCACAAGAGCATTTTATTGTATGGACATCTAAAAGAGATTGTATTGCAATCACACATGATCACTGACATTTTGATTTACACTTTCTGAATAAGGAAGTATTTTGTTTCAAATTGGACCGATTTCCTAATCATCAGCTGTTTTCTTGGTTCAATAAAAATGAACATCTGAGTTTCTTTTTCAAACAAGAATAAAATAAAAGCTATGTATATGCAGTTATTCTGAAAATTCTGTGATAAATGAGGTGAGTAATGATTTTGGCTCAATGCACACATGGATTAAGTGTGCAATTAGTAAACAATGTACAATAAAAAGCTAAATGTGAAATGAGTGACATGTCTGTTCCACACAGCTATGGCTGGGATTTTTGATAACAGGGCAGAAATATTGCTCTTAATTTTCTTATTCAATATATGGATCCCTTATTCATATCACTACTGACACTGCTGATATTGATTATCTACTCAGAACTAAACATCTGCTTAATTTGATCTGGCATCAGCTCTGTCACAATAATTAGCTGACCTGCTTCTGGGAAAAGGGTTGAATATTCTAATCAGAACTGAGAGATTATTCAAAGCATGAGCCTGTGATTTCATTTGCCCCTAAGAGACTAACACTTTTAGCAGAGACATCACAGTAAACTGGCTGATATTAAATGATATTGCACACTAAAGCCCCCTTAGCACAGGCTGCATGCTTCCCCTCATCCCTATGTCTATACTTAATGTGTTGGGTGATATATTGCAACCACCTTTTCTGTTTTAACAGCTAACACAAAAAACAATTTAATCAAACCCTTGGAATAACTTTCTTATCCATATTAACACCTTAAGGAATAGCATAAGGCATACACTGTGTGTGATCACAAAAAGATAAAAGTATCTTGTGAGTTTTGAGGAGTTGGGCAGAGCTAATGTGCATTTAAAATATAAACTACATGAAAAAGATGCAGGGTACTGCTTTCTTAAATCGTACATTTAAATATCATGACATTTGCACAATTTAAAAACGTTAGACCACACCCTGAAAAGGCAAGTTATTAAAAAAGAATTCAACATAGAAATTGCAATTATTTAAGTGAATTGGTCATTATTATTTATTGATTTACATAAGTCACTAATTCATAGTTACCAAGTTGCTTTACAATACAGAGCAAATCATACAAGGACGAAAGCTGTTCCCAGTGCTGAGCAGCCAGAATTTCCACTAGAGAGATCCACATCAGTCTGAGAAGAATTCTCCCCTCCAGACAATGAACAATGATATCCACAGTTTCTACTCAAACTTCACAGCAGCTGCACTGCCTATGCACCACAACCGCCTCCCCCCACTGGGATAATAGTCTCCCAGAATCCTGCTCGGCAAAACCACACCAGTTCCACTGCCAGCTGGAGTCCTAGGAGGGTGGGAGAGTGGGAGAGGGAAGTGGGAGAGACATGAATCACTGGAATACGTACCACCAGCCAGTCACAGTACAGGACATCTCAACCTTCCTTTCTCAGGAACCTTCCTTTCTCAAAAAAGCTAAGTCTGATCCTAGTGTGTCAGACACTTAAGTAATTGTCAATTCCACCTTTAATGATGTGTTTTGTTCTTGTTTTTTTCCCCAGAATTGCCTCAGTCCAGATCCAATCCTTTCACCTTCCTGGGAACTAGAAAAGAAGGTCATGATGGCCCCTGCTTTGCTTCTCCCGGAGGGCCAGAGTTGCCCAGTGCCTATAGGCACCAATTTTCCAGAACAACTGGGAAAGCAGGCACATGGGGATGCAACACCACTTACATTTAGGGCTTGTCTACACTGGGGATGGGACTGTAATTTGATTTTAGACTGCCGAATTACAGAAGACGAGGGTGAGTGATCACAGCAAATTGCTTGCTCAGGTTCCCATGTCCCCACTGCTCACATTACTTCCTGAAAGGCACTGCACTGTGGGTAATAGGAGCAGGTATAGGTGCTGCGCTAAGGGCCCCCAGTCCCCACGCGACCGTCGTTTTAAATTTCCTCCCTGCTGTGCTGGCGCATGTTCTACATGTGTGCCGGCCGGGGCAGGAGCCAGAGCAGCAGGTACATAGTTGGGGGGAGAGTGGGTTAGGGAGGGCGCTTGGGGGGCAGGGAGCTGGGCAGGTGTTTGGGGGTGGGAGGTGAGAAGCCGCAGCTGGAGGTCAGTGGGGATCGGGGGGTGGGGGTCGGGGATCCAGCTGGGGGTCAGCAGGGGGCCGGGGAGCCGCAGCCAGGGGTCAGCTGGGGAGGGTGCAGTGAGCCGCAGTCAGGGGTTGGTGAGGGACTGGGGAGCTGTAGCCAGGGGATGGGGGTACGGCTGTGGGAACAGGGAGCCCAGCGGGGGTCAGCGGGTGGCCAAGGAGCTGCCACTGGGGGTCAGCAAGGGGCCAAGGATCTCGCCGGGATTCAGGGGGTGAGTGGGAAGCCCGACAGGGGGCGGGCAGGGAACTGGGACCTGTTGGGGTATATGGAGGGTCTAGTGGGGCCCTGGGAGGAGCAACAGTCATGTAGCATGGGAGGGCTCCATCCTTGACTTTTGCCCTGGGCCCTGGAATCATTAAGACCACTCCTTGGCACAGGGGCTTGTGTGGAGGCAGTCATCCTCTGCTCACTTCTCCCCACCCTCTTCCCAAAAGGAAAAAAAGGCAGGAAAAGCTTCCCTTGCTGTCTCTCTGCCGCAGGCTCAACAGAGAAGCGCAGTGCTGCATGCAGAGAGAGGAATTAAATGAAGACTTTCCAGGACTGCAGGTAGGGGGGAGCTATGTTGCTATGGTGCAACACACACTCAAAAAAACAGAAGAACTGCTCTCTGGCGACATGGATCTAAATTCAAATTGTAGCTTTTGACTTTGGTGCTACACCACTTGCAGGGGTGATTTAGCAGGTCTAATTAGAGTTCCATTTTTTTAAAAAAAAATCACTGTTCTGACAGTGAAGACATAGGTTGAGGTAAGCAGCATTATTCCGAACTTCGCTGTCAGTGTAGACCAGTGTCCAGTCATACCTCAGTCATAACAGAAGGGCATCCAAGCCAAACCCAAGTGAGTAGTGGCAGAATTCAGGTTGTCCTGTGTCAAAACGTAACTGACATAAAAAAATATTACTTGGAGGAACATATTAAATAAAGTAAAGTCTTTACTATATTAAGCAATCCTTCCAAAACATACCGTAGCACTATTTTTATACATTATCCCCAGACAAGATTATTGTACAGGCATGGGTCCAAGTATGTTCCTGCAACTGATTTAACAAATCAAGACATGCTATCTGAGTGAGGCTAGACATTTGTTCCAACTCCTTTTGGCATCACCAGCCTTCCAATACCTGAAATTCTTCTGTTCACTAATATTCATCCAGTGTTCATCCCGGTTTGGTTTCCTTGATAAAAATGATCTCCAAATAGAAAAAGGCATTTAGTACAGTCGCAGCTGGATTAGGCATTAAGCCCAAATGTGTAGTGATCATTTTTTTTCCCTTTTACCTTTTCTATAATATGTACACAATTGTACAGTCCCAAAGCATATTGATACAGGCAGCACCATCAGAAATGTGTAAGTCTGAGCCCCAAACTAAACACTTTTTATAGTGCACAGTGCAGTTATATATTGTACAACCACGCTTTTTACTGCATTGTTGTAAGCGAGTCTCAAGACTGTAGTGTCCTTCATAAAAATTGCATATTTTACTGTTTTGTCATTGAGGCCAGATATTTCTTGCTGACTTTCCATGTAACTTTCACCTGCTCATTTCCCATGCAGATGTCATTCATATTTAAACACTTATTACAGACAAAATTTTATTTAAAATTATGAGTTTGGTAGGCACAAAAACATTGTTTCCTCAGAAACAAGGGTAAATCACAGTCAGGTAGTTTCCAAAAGAAGCTATTCAGAAAATTTTAACACACAAGAGCAACTGTAAAAATATCACAGATCTGTCCAGAGATAATTTTTATGAGATTGTGAAAAAGGTAAGCATATCATCTATCTGCCTCAAACAAGTAAGCAAAGTGCAGAACAGATCTGTGTTCACAGTTTAGATGTTTGATAATGATTTATTCAAACCTTCAAATGAAGAGAATGATTTAAGAGCTCCAGCATTTCTACTTCACAGGGATATTAGGCAGGGTTATACCTAATTACCAGGTTATTTGCACTGGCTTCAGGATCCTTAGCAATCATCAGAAACGAAGAGGATATATCAGTTAGTAGGTTGTGTCAGGCAGCATGAATTAATTCTGCATGCAGATGATATCCTTATTAATAAGAAACCTGACTAAAGCTACTCTTGCAACCTTGGAGAAATGTGGATATCTTTAGCTCGAAGTTAAATCATTCTAAATCATAAAGCTTATGCTTTGAGAAAATGCAGTTCAGCCTCGTTTAGACCTTTAGAGTTTAAACAGATATCAAGTAACTTAAGAATTAAGTTAATGTAGAATAGAATAAAATAGTTAGAAATAACTGGAACAAGTGTATACAGAGTATCAAGGAAGATTTTAACAGTCAGAATTCCTTAAATCTAAACTCCAAGGGTCGGGGAGGCAGATCTAATGCAACTCAGAGGATGTCTGCCTCAGAATTCAATTTTCTCACTTTTATGTGTCTTTTGGATGTTGGGGAGATTATTCAGTAAAGTGGAGACATTTAATTTTAACATTTATTGGGTAGGAGAGAAATTCAAACATAAGACTTCCGAATAAATAAATCAAGAGTAGAGTTCTAAAACTTGGAATCTCCAGAATCTTCACAGAGCTTTTAAGTTATCGCAACCCATTACAGATCCCAGGAATTAATTCATTTCCACAGATGCAGGTAGAAAGAGATATCCCCAGCTCAAGAAACCATAGTGGATATTTAGTTTCCTCAAAAAAATGTAAAACAATAATCCAAAATGAGTTCATTGACCCATTTCCCTAAATACATATCACAAGATTTTGGTTACAGCATTTCTTGTAGCTAACAAATGGAAAACTGCCATAAAAGAAGTGGAAACACAAGTAGAGACCTGTGAAAAAGGTTTTTAAAAAATGTATGCTAATTGAATTGAAATCTCATGCTGAATTATATATGAAGTCTCAAGGAGACATTATGGAAGGAGAACCCAGACACAGGATGCAAACTGCAGAGTTGGCATCTTTTACTTGCTCTTATCTCAGAGAGCAGAGACTTTTGGCCTCTTCCCTTTTAGTGATGTATGAGAACTTCACTGGAACAGGAAGAAAGCAGTGTTTAGTGATAGCTGTTGGAATCCATTTTAGGTCAGGTGAGCAATGGGGCTGATAAATACTGCCAGCTGTATCTTTACACAGCACCGTCAAGAGTTAGTAATACAGAATACTGATCGCCATATTTGGGGTCGGGAAGGAATTTTCCCCCAGGGCTGATTGGCCTGGGCTCTGGGGGGTTTTCGCTTTCCTCTGTAGCACAGGGCATGGTTCACCTACCGGTGAATTCTCTGTATCTAAAGTCCTTAAATCATGATTTAAGGAGGTAAATAACTCAGTCATAGGTTGGTGGCCTATTGCAGGAGTGGGTGGGTGAGGTCTTGAGGCCTGCATTTTGCAGGAGGTCAGACTAGATGATCATACTGGTCCCTTCTGACCTTAAAGTCTATGAGTCTATGAGAATTGTAAGAAAGGCAGCACTGCTATGCTAGTTGAATTGTTTGTTATTTGGGTAATTTGCTGGTTATGATTCTTTATTTTGTCTTTGCCCCAGGAAGTAAGATAAAAAACTGTTTTAATTGGCAGATATATATAAAATCTTTAAGAGAGAGAAGGAAACAAGAATGGAGGAGAAAAGAAAAAGAATGTAAGAAGTGAAGGAAGCTAACTGGATTAAACAAAATGGGGTTGAGCCTATCTAAAGCTTAATACTGGGCATACATTGCTCAAAGCTGTATGGATAGTCACCTTCCTGTCCTTCACGGTGGATTTTATTATGGTTGTTAAGGGAGCTGTGGAACTCCTTACCTGAGGAGGTTGTGAAGGCTGGGACTATAACAATATTTAAAAGGGAACTGGATAAGTTCATGGTGGCTAAGTCCATAAATGGCTATTAGCCAGAAAGGGGTTAAGAATAGTGTCCCTAGCCTCTGTTTATCAGAGGATGGAGACGGATGGCAGGAGAGTGATCACTTGATCATTGCCTGTTAGGTTCACTCCCTCTGGGGCACCTGGCACTGGCCACTGTCGGTAGACAGATACTGGGCTGGATGGACCTCTGGTCTGACCCAGTACGGCCTTTCTTGTGTTCTTATGTTTTTATGAGCTCTCTAAATTAAATTAATGTGTTTTATAGAATTTTAAGTTTCCTTTTTGTCATATTTATAAGGACTCCTGGTTTCTATCTGCTCTTCTCATTATCTCCACGATAGTGAAACATATATTTCTCACTCTATAAAAAATTAGTAGAACATCTTTCTCTTCACCAGAAGGAAAGTGGAAGTTACTAAAATACATGAGACAGCAACTGTTCTTTCAGTATTTCCAGACCAACTGAAACCAGGAAGCCCTGTTAGAAAGCCTGTTTTAGAAAAAATTTCATGGTTGTTTCTAGATCAGAGTGATTCAGCTAAGATTCACATTCTTATATCACTTGAACTCCATCCTTATACACCTTTTTGATTTTCAGCTTTCATTGACTGTTTGTAATCTTCCAAACTGATTGCCACTAATATTTCTCTCATTTTCTCAAGTGCAGGTTCCAAAAACGATACTCCTGTAAATGCATCACTTCCTTCAGAGCTTTCTCTTCCAGGACTCTCCTGAATATCATGGGTGTATGCCAAGTTTCAAGGTACAGAATGAGCAGAGGGAAGAGTATAATAATATAGGGTTATAGTTGGTAGGGACCACAGGACCAAATCCAACTATATCATCACAGCCAGCCTTTGTCAAGCCACACCTTAAAAACCTCTAAGAATGGAGATTCCACACCTCCCTAGGTAACCCATTCCAGTGCTTCATCATCCTTCTGGTGAAAAAGTTTTTCCAAATAGCCAACCTAGACATCCCCATTGCAACTTGAGACCATTGCTCCTTGTTCTGTCCTCTGTCACCACTAAGAACAATCTAACTCCATCCTCCCTAGAACGCCCCTGCAGTTAGTTGAAGGCTGCTTTCAAATCCCCCCTTATTCTTCTCTTCTGCATACTAAAGAAGTCCATTTCCCTCAGCCTCTCTTTATATGCTGCAGTCCCTTAACCATTTTTGATGCCCTTTGTTGGATTCTCTCCAACTTGTTCAGATCCTTTCTGTATTGGGGGTGTACTGTGTTTAAGTATGTAGACATATTTTTATTTAATTTAGTGCTGAATGATCTCTAGGCTTACATTTGCCTTTGTTTCTTTTACTAACTTTATATTCTAACAAACGAGTATATAATCCAACTGTATAACTGATTTTAAGTACATCATTTCTACACAGACATCCAAACTTTGCTATGTAAGGCTAAATTGTAGATCCCAGCTTTGATCTTTTGCTTTATCTACCTGTAGAGAACTCCAACGTCTATGAATGGGAAATCTACACGACAGCAATCCAGGTAACTAGATTCCATGTCTAATTTGGATCAAATGGACCATATTCTAAGAAGGGCTCGGCCCCTGCTATTCTCATTCACTTTACTGGGCGTTACAGGTGCTCAGCTCCTCACAGCATTTTGCCTTAAATTTACAATATGCACAGATGTAAGTGTGGAAATGATAAAAAGCCTTACTACAGAATTTTGGAATCCTATTAAAGAGTGTAAGGGTTATTCATATCTCAGTTTTACAGCTCATTTAGCCCCATGAACAGAAAATATGGTCTGTACTGGTCTGCCCCTGACCCCAAAATCCTGTCTGCAACAGTGACTGGCTCCTTGAGAGAAAGGTTCAAGAAAACACTTTCGGTCAATTAAGGTACTTTGGCCATATCTACATATACGGAGGCGTGTAGAGTACAGGCACTACCCGGAGAGCAATATGGCACAACAAAAGGCAAGCAGCAGCCATACTTGTCACTGGGTTGGGTAGCTACATGTGACAGGGAAAGGATCCAGCAAAGAAAGGCAGCACTGTGTCAAGGAAAAGTTTCCTTCCTTCCTTCCCCATGGCAAGGAAAGTATCCAGCAGGGAGAGGCACTGGGGAAGGCACCCCTACATGAGCCTTTCCCTGCCACCTCCCCCGACGGAGGCTTTCATGCTGTCAGGGAAAGCATCTGATACCAGGATAGTATATTGCTAAAAAACAGCAGTGAAATACGGGAGCCACTGCTTGTGCACGTAGAGAGCCTTGTAAGTGATATACCCTAAGCCAGTGGTTGGCAACCTTTGCTGAACCCTGTGCCAGCCCCTCCTCTCCAACCCTCACCGGTGCCAGCAGACCCCCTTTGGCACTACATGAGGGGTTGGGGTTAGTAGCATTCAGGCACTATACTTTTGTCCCCTAAACCACGTCTTATTGTCTACACTGTCATTTATATCAATGGCTATGTCTACACTTGTAAATTTAAGTCGATTTTAGCTAAGTCGACTTAGCATGTCCACACTTAAATTTAAAGTCGACTTGGGGGGAACTTACAAAGTCGACCTAGAGCATCCACACTGGACACCTAGGTCGACTTGTAGGGGCTAGGGGACCTTGGGCAGGTCCACGGTAGCAGGGGGAAGCCCTTGCCCAGTGCCAGGGGGCTCAGCCTTTGCCCCATTGTACCTGGGTACAATGGGGCAAAGGGGGACAGGGACTCTGGCAGGGCATAGGGGCAGGGCTCTTTGGGGGGGCATGCCAGGCTCCCCCTGTGCCCCCCCCCGGCAGGGAGGGCAGTGGGGGAGTCCTGCAGAGCCCTAAGTCAACTTTAAGTCAACTTAGGGCTACTCCAGGTCTACACTGGCTTAAGTCGACTTTAGGAAGTTGACTTAAGCCTAAAGTCGAATTAAAAGGAGGTTTAATAAAATCGACTTAAGGAAAATAAAGTCGACCTAATGAAAATTGTCAGAAGAATGTGGTTGCATGGAAATAAAATAAAGTTTGTGCTATTAAAAAAAATGTTTTGTCACAGAAAACAATCCACAATTTTCTTGTTGTGTGAACAGCTTGATTTTCTTCTAGTTCTCTCTTGGCATCTGCTTTACGCCATGACCACTGAAAGGTATTTTCTGTAACAGGCCAGTATTTTGTTATGCAGTTCATAAAATAATTATTTGTTTTTATTATAGTTTTGCAGCAGCTGCACTGTAAGTTTATTCTTACTGTGTCATTTCAACTCTATTGTTGGGTGCTTATAAAGTTTGGAATATAGTTCTTTTGGATGACACAGTTGACACATACAGTCTTAGAAGGGAAGCACATTTTAGATGAACTTTGAAAATATTCACTGAAGTCATTTTTGAGTTATACTTACATGAAACAAAATAAAATCAATGAGGGTTTCTGACTTTGCTCTGACAGAGCTCAAAAATGACTTCAATTTTTCAAAACCAAACTTGTCAAGAGATTTATTAATCTTTCATGAAGACCAACTTTTTCTTCCTATTTGAAAACATTTATTTCTGAGTATTCTACGCTTGTAAGTGATAATGTGTAAACATTTTTTAGAAGTGGTGCTGTCAGCAACATGCCCACAGAAGGAGATTAGGTCATAATCACCAAATTAGAAATCAACCCTTGTTTGGATGAAACTATACCCACAAAACTATGGTCTGTTCAAATATGTTATCCAAAGGCTCACGTTTTTCTGCTACACACAATCTTGTAGTTCTCATTCTTTATTACTTTCAGCATAATGAAATGCCTGAGGACCACTCTACATATACTGAATGAATTACACTTATTGTAGTTCAGGATTTCACTTCATTTTTTCTTTACTTTCAGTTTGAATGCTTGCCAAATTCTTAACCTAAAGCCACAGATTCGATGTGCATCAAACAGATAAGCATGAACAATACCATTTCAAACTACAGGAATTTTGTCAGAAGATTACCAGCCAGCTTGATTAACTTGTTTCCCAATATAGTATTTCAAAAAAATGATTTCACGAAGCAACATATAAAAAGTTAGGGCCTTAAGAAGTACCAGGGCCAGATGGCACTCCAGCATGTTGCTGTCACCAAGATGATCCTTCTTTTCTTTCAATTCAGACACTACAAAGGAATCCCAAATGGTAATAGTCAAAACTGAAGCCCTATCCCTTTTTTTTCCAGATATTGAACACTGTCCTTACATTATGTATTGGATAAGTACAAAGTGAAATTCTTATAATTTTCTTTACCTGAACACTGTTATGGTAACATTGCATAAGACCTTTTATTTCAGTTTAGGAATTTAATCTACATAATTAATTTGTATTTTCGTATACATAGCAGAAGCTGTGATTGGACCATTACACTTTAAATAGCACAAACCCTTCTCGACTTTTATTAGTGTCCAGAGATTGTATAGGATTGTAGGGTGTGGCAATTTTAAGAACAGAATACATTTTTTTAAAAATCAAAGTTATGACTATCTTGGTGTATATTGGATTGGTAAAAAGGCAAAAGAATATTAAAATGCGTATTTTCTGCTAAGTATGCTTTCCAACAATATAAATGCCATCTTTCTACATGTAATTAAGGTAATTAAAAAGTTTGTTTGGGAAAGTGATAGCACCATGTATCAGGAAAAACATCTAATTGCATATGATAGGCCATGTGATTTCTAGTAAATTAAAACAAACGTAAAATACGTAGTAAAACAGCACCAGAAAAATTTTACACTGTCATGCATTATCCTAGTTTTCATGAACCCCAGGGGAATTAATACTGTGTAGTAATTTAGATGGAATATTGGCCAAAGGTGCTAATATGTCCCAGTTAGTGTCTAAGACTATTAAACAATGTTTGGGGTTTGATATATAGAGCCCTGAGCCTGCTTAGTACCATGGCAACCACCACTAAAAATTCTTTTAACCTTTTATTAAAGATTCGGGGAAGAAAAAAACAGTTAACGCATTTTAAATGTAATGCATTAAGTATGGTTTTTATTTTAGCAACATTTTCCCCTTCTTTTAGCTGGAGAAGTTTAAAAGGCAAAATCATTTGATAATCTCTTAGATGGAATCAAAGAGGCTAATAACTAGGGGAAAAAAGAAGTTCATTGAGATGAGCTGCAACTGTTGTTACTACAGCTAAATTTCAGTCCCATTTCATATCAGATAGTTCTGGGTTTCAACTGGAGCTGCTACAAGTGGCAATATTATCTGGGTCCCTCTCTCTGGTCAGGACATCCCTCAGGATTAAGACAAAGATCTGACATCCTAAGAGATGGTGTGAGTGGCAGCCATGATGGTGAAGCTCTCTCAGTAGCCTGCAATTGTTTTTCTATCCTTTATCCCAAAGTCTTTTTCTTTCGGACCCCAAAAAAGAAAGTGATTGGTAGAATAGCCCATTCTCTCATCAATTAGGCCTAATATCCAACACATCAATTTTGGTTCATTTATTTCCAATTCTATATCTTCTATTTTTATCAAACATGATTCCAACATAGTCCTTCAGGTATATGAGTGTGGGTTTTATGTTTGGTCTAATTTAATCTATCCGGTTCTTTTCCACCTCAACAAGTTAATGTTTGAGCAGAGGATGATTTGACATGGAAAGAAGCACCAGCAGCTAATTTTTCACAGAGACCTCTAAATCGTGGCCTCAGATGGCAGTTCTAGTTATTATGTGAAGATGAGTAGCAACAGCAATGAATTCAAAAGGAAGGACAGTACTGGACCTTTTCCAGGCAGACAGTTTTCAGTGTAATTAGATTAACTTTTATGCTTTAAAAACATTAAGAGTCTCCTAGGATTGTTCATATATTATAGAACTATTTACCAGTTATTATATTTTCTTCTTCTGCACTACTACATTTAAATGGCATAACCAAAGAGTATGGAATGTGTGTGTGGACAACTTGAAGCATGAGAGTAGGTGGCTAAATCCCATAGGCAGAGCTTAACCATTTAATTGGAGGGACAGCATGCGATGTGGGCAGCTGGTTCCTCCAAGTGGAGGCCCAGCTGGTGCCCCCATTCACATAGCGCCAGGAGTATCGCTCTTCCCCCTTGGTACACCACTGAGCCTTGGGCTGGGGAGTGGGTGCTCACAGCTGGGCAGGAGGCACTGGCAGGGGGGGAGCAGTGGTTTCTGTATGGGGGGCCACACATAACCCTGGTGCCAGCCTCAGAAGGGCACCAGCAGGGCCCTCGGAGGAGGAGTCTCCCCCTGATGATATCCTCAGCAGCCATGCCGACCTGGCTCATAGCTCCCTTGTCGAATTCAGCATGGCAACAAGAGGTGGACAGACTGGGTCAGTGCACTGGGGATATTAGTAAGCAAAGGGGAGTGATTCCTCCGAGGAGGACCCCTCAGAGCCTCTCCCAGCCCCTCACTCAGTAAGCCACTGAGGCAGAGGAAGCTCAGCTGGGGGGAACAGCATTGGGAAGTGTGGAGGACAGTGGGTTAAAAAGTTTGGGGAAGCACTGCTGTCCCATGCCTCCCCAAGCTCCACTCATGATAATAACCCCTGCCCCCAAATTAGGAATTATATTAATAAAAGGAACAGCTGAGTTTGGAACAGAAGCTCATTTATCTTCCTTATTGAAAGTGGCAAATTTAGTTTAGTCTCCCTAAAGTGAGACATATTCCAAAGGGGTAGCCGTGTTAGTCTATTGTAGAAAGACAACAGAGTCCTGTGGCACTTTTAAAGACTAACAGATTTATTTATCGCATGAGCTTTCGTGGGAGAAAATCCCACTTCGTCAGACGCTTTGAAGAAGCGGTAAAAGATAAGAGACATGTCTCACTTTAGACAACAGAGTCCTGTGGCACTTTTAAAGACTAACAGATTTATTTATTTTCAGCCTGTGTACACAGAGCAGTATAAAGGGTCCAAAATATGGTTATTTGTATTTAAATTTTAATATAATTTCCAACAGTATAATTGCAACTTTTTAAAAAGAAATATTGTTCCTATTACAAACTGGGCATTTTACAATGTTCTAATTTTGAAGCCTTTTGTTAGCAAATGTTCACTATGTATAATTTACACTTTGATACTCAAGTGATTTTTAACAGCTGTGAAGTGCTTCTTCATAACCACTTTAAAAAAATTAATGGAAAAAACTTCAATCTAGTTATTTCAAATGGTGTTAAATATACAAAGAGCAGGACGATAACGTGGCTAGGCAGGGAAGACACTTCATCACCCTCAACCTGAACATGTCCCTCTGCAAACAACCTCCCATGGCTCAGGGTAAAGCAACAGACTATTTCTTAAAACCCACTTGCACTCCTCTTTATACAGATGCTGGGACAATTTCTATAGTGGGGCTGCTGAAAGCCACTGAAGCAAACTGTAAACCTTATATATGATGAAAACCACTTCAAGTAGAGGATGCAGCAGCACATTCCCGCCGCCACTCACACAAACCTAGTTCCAGCACCTATTACCTCCTCCTTCCCTGCTCCCATGACATCATAATGCACTGAGCAGCTCATATATAAGGCTGCAGGCCTAGCACCAACTTCTCTGCTCCTTCAAAACTCAGCTGCAAGAGTCCAGACCCACAAGTAGGTGTTCTCCTGCCTACTGGCCCTCTCTACAGTCTGAGAAGGACATAGATATTCTAAGGAAAGTGGCAGCGGGGGGGAAGACCTAAGAAATACAAATATTATCAAGACATACAGAGTAAAAGATTCACATTTCAAGCTGCAAAGTTATTTCATTAGGAAGTTGCCTTTTTACTAAGGAATGTGTTTCATATTTTTGTTCTAAAACAATGCAGTTAAATTATTGACTAAAGAACAATTATGGCACATATGGCAGCTATATTGTAGTAGTGAACATGGAGACTAATTTTTGTGACAGCTCAGGAAAGCAGAAGTTTATTTTAATAAAGAAACCAGCCTCTTTACCATAAGGGCAAAAATTGGCTTACATCAACAATACAGTGATAACAGATTGTCAGCAATTTAATAATAATATGCAGCACTTGTCACTTTACCTAAGAGGATGTCTATGATAAAACTAAAATCTCACTGTATAATGGTAAAGAGAAGCTTCAGCATTAAAATAACATGTAATTAGTTATCTTGTAAAGGCATCAAAATAAACAACTATGAGACATCTATCAAGACTCAAGGCACATCAGTAAATATGCTGAAAACCAAACTGATTTAAGAAGGTATTTCAAATTATTCAAGGCTCACAGTAGGAAAAAAAATAGTCAATAAGCAGCAAATTCACTTGTAGAAAAGTTCATTCCAAATTTAGAATAAGGCCAAGCAGTTCTGGTGGGTAGCCTGACTTTTTTTTTTTTTTTTTTTAAGAGTAAAAACAAAAAAAATCATTGTCATTCAACTAAAACTATCATAACCACCACATTTCAAATGTAAATGGGAAAAAAAGAGGAAAGTATTAAGGGTAAATAGAGGAAGGTCAACATCAGAGGTAATGTTAGAGGAGGAAGTTGGAGCAAACAACCAATCTTTAGACAGATAACATTCAGCTCAAAACAGTGACAAATGCCTCCAATTTTATGCACAAAAGAACACTTCTTTCATTTTAATCACTGGATTATTCCTCTAAGGAGCATAAAAAAACCAACAAAGTTGCAGTTACAGTTTAGGAGGCAAGTATCCATGAACTCTGGTCAGAAAAAAAATAGTTTTAATTATCCTGCTATTATGTTCTTTATTTAGAGTTATGGTATTTATATGTGACATGTCAACGTGGTACTTATACGTGACAACACAACATGTTCCCACTTTATTGTAAAATCTCCCGTTTTTTGCTATATTGAGAACTGATCAAGACACTAAACCACTGGTTTTCAAACTATGGGTTGGGACCAATACTGGGACACAGACCCTCAGTTACTGGGTCGCGGCCCCCACTGCTCTCACTTCCGCAACACAGGAATACACTGCTAAAGATATAACTGTTGGGTTGCGGGCATAAATGATTTTTTTCAATAGGTCCCAAGGAAAAAGGTTTGAAAACCACTGCACTAAATGACATAGAGACGTTCCCTCCAATGCCAGTGGACCTGTTCTCCCAGCAGAGACAAAAACAAGCGTCTGCCATGCATCCACAGCTTTTCCGTGGCTCAGCTCACTTGGATTCTCATGGGTTGCCAACCACCACCAGGTGTTTCCAGCAGCTGTGCACTGCTTCAATCTTTAGTCTCCACTAACACATGGATGCACTGAGGGAGTTTTCAAAGGCTAGTGTCAGTGATTACACCTTAGGTAGAAGTCTAAAGCGTGTTTGCCGTTCTTTCTTCACTTTTGGCAAACATATTTCAAGGGCATTTCAACTCTATCTCCCACAGAGGGAGAGCACTGGAGAGTATTATAGTGAACAATTAATCATTTATAAATTCACTAACATCTTGTCATAGCTGTGTAGGGCTATAACTGTTCACTATGTTTAACTATTTTTGGGAAAGCTTTCAGAACTTGCTGAATTATAAGCGTGCATGAAAATAGACATGATATTTGAGTGGAGATGACAGAATTTCAATATTGAATCCCTTAAGGTTCTTAAGAACTAGAATTGGGAAGGGATGGAAATCATGCTAATGTGCTTCATAAGTACAGTGACAAAATTAATAGCTCCAAATCCAGTGACTTCTTTCCCAACCTCTCACTGCACATGCATGTGAACATACCTACCCTTGCAAAATTATTGAAGCATTTAAAGGACAAGATTTCAATTCCTGTCTTACGAGTCCTTCTGAATCTTGGGAATTTGATCTGTTAAATCAGGCTTCAGATACTTTGGGCCTATAGAGACACACACATACACATTGGGCCTGCAGAAAACCTTAATATGTTAGTTCAGAATTCAAACAATTGCTGCTCTCCCCTTTCCAATTCTTTACCCCAGGCGTCTAAAAACCATCAGTCTGGGATTTGGGAGCCCCATTTGAAACAAATTGTTTTAATTAAAAGAGTAATTTTCATCCCCAAGAGATGTAAACTATTAGAGAGTTGCCAGGAGGGAGACATACTAATGAGAGCAATGAGCAGTTACAGGCAGTCTGCTGCAGGTTCTCAGAGAAAACACATTGGAAAAAATAAACCAGTCACTTGTTAAATCACTATCACAACATCTGAATGTATACGGATTTTTCTTCTGTAATCACCCACCAAGTGCACAGCTTTCACTTTTATTTCATTAACACACTTTCACATAAAAGATCTGAGCTGCAAACTCAAGAGAAACAAAGAGAAGATTACTCACCTTTTGCAGTAACTGAGGTTCTTTGAGATGGTTCTCTGTGTGGGTGCTCCACTTTAGGTGCTCGAGCACCCAGTGCTTGCGCTCAGATATTTGTGGTAGCAGTGCCCGTTTGGGTCACACCTGTGCTCTTGGTGTCTCATGCTGGATTTTTGGCAGTTAGATATCACTGCGCAACCACTGCACCTCTGTTACTTCTCTATCAGAGTACCAAATGCTCCTGAAGCCGGGAGGGAGAAGGGGAGAGGGTAGTGGAGGTTCTGTCTTTCTATACGGAGTATAGAAGGCAGTAAATATAGTTTTAGAAAGAAAGAAAGAAAGAAAGAAAGAAAGAAAGAAAGAAAGAAAGACGAAAAGATAGAAGGAAAGAAGAGAGAGAAAAAAGGAAGAGAAGGAAGGAAGCGAAAGAAAAAAGAGAGAAAAAGAAAGAGAAGGAAGAGAATGAAAGAAAAAAGAGAGAAGGAAGAAGAGA
>ML685755.1:22784766-22900822 GCA_007922175.1 Pelusios castaneus | reverse complement strand
GAGAGCGAGAAGGAAGGAAGAGAAAAGAAAGAAAAAAGAGAAGGAAGGAAGAGAGAAAAAAAGAAAGACGGAAAAAAGAGGGCCTAAAGTATATTAGAATTCTCTTCTCAGTTAGGTCCTCATCCAGGGTCAAACAGGATCCAAAGTCAGTAGGAAGGCTGGACTAGGAAATGAAGGCAAAAATGATGGATTTAAGGAATACAACTTCATTAGTTTATTGTACACCAAATCTCTCCCCTGAAGTTTCTCAGAATTCCTCTCAGTTAGAGCCTGATCCAGAGCCCACTGAAGACAGGGTTCAATAAGCCTTTAAAGCCTAAATTACTCTCTTCAGAGCGGTGGATATTGTTTATTAAGAAAAAAAATGTACCATTCTCTTTGGTAAAGTGTCTTAGGAGACACTCAGTGTATTTTATTTATGGCTTATATTGTAATAATTGCATAATATTAAGTAGAAGCATTTAGAATAGGATCTCTGGAGAAATCAAGATTCTTTAAAGGGCTCCTGTGAAGAATGTTTAAACAGACATTCTGCAAGGACAAATAGATAAATTATGCTTTCCCTTAGCAGTCTGTGGCATCAACAGGAGAATACTAAACTGAGAGCATAAGAGACATGCTGTAGAAAATGTTCTGCTTTACTTTTATTTAAAATGTAGCTGTATAGAGGAGCTGCCTAGAGGCATGAACCATTGTCAATCAAAGCACATGTAATGATTAAGTCTTATAAATGTTCTAAAGTCACTATTGCACAGAATTGCTTATGTCATTTGAAGACGAAGGTTTTAGGTAGACATGTACAATATCTTTTTTAGTGTTTTCAAAGAACATGATTTTTCACCAGCAAAGAAAGCCTCTGAAGTAGTTCAAATAGATGGCTTGGCCCCACCCCCCCAAGGCTGGCCAGTTTGTGGGCCTCCCAGCTCTAGCCAGGCCCCAGTGTCAAGCATTGGCTGATCTGCGGGCCCCGGGTCCCCCACCAGTGCCAGCTGGGCCCTAGTGCTGGCCAGCCACTCATGGCAGTGGGTCTGTTGGGTGCCAGCATGCCTGAGTGTCACTCCACCCCACCCCGAGGCTGGGCATCCCCACAATGTGGTGAGGGGGCACAACAATGGGCAGTCCTGGGCCCCCAGGAGTCTTAATCTGGACTGGGGGGGGAGGAGGAGGGAGGGAGGGAGGATTTACCCTCCTAGAACACATGCTAGAGCTGTGACAAATTCAGGTATGCATATTAGGAAACATGTAGATTATTCTATTCCCTGTGATGCTTTTTCCATAAGAACAGGCTTGCTTTGAAAACTGTGATAACATACCTGTAGCAGATCACTCTTACCCGTCTCTGAGGAGAAAGCAAACAGATCTGTTTAGTTCAATTATCTTTGCTGGGAAATACATAGGGAAGGCAAAGAATTATTCAGCCTGGAAACACTCAAGTCAGGAGAGAGACCACATACTGGAGAGAGGGAAGCCTGAGAGTGCATGTTCTTGCTGGACCGCTGAGGGGGTAATACAGGTGAACTGAACTGTGACTCTAGTTTGCAGGTATGACTTCCTAGTATTCTCTACTTCTACATCTTCCATCCTTGCAAATACATTGACTAACTTACCAGTATTCCTTAAGCGTATCCAATATCAGAGACTACCTCAGGCACATCTTTTCAAATCATAGCCTCTGACCTCACTTAAAGTTAAAAACCTTTAGAAGAGACCTCTGTGGGATGATGAAAAAGCCATGGTTTCAACACCAGTATCAGTAAATTGAAGCTTCTGCTTCCGCAAAAAGAGTTTGTTAAATACAGTGTTTGCTAAAGGAAAATGTTTTACTACAGTAAGTAAAAGACCATTTGAAAGACTTTGGTACATCACTATAGGCAAAATTTGGTTAATATCATAACCACAGGAGCAATAGAATATTTATATGGAGGAGGGGCAAGGCACTAAGTAAAAGCCAAGTTTGTTTCATTTTTCAGATTAAAAACTTCTGAACAAGATTTTCCTGGCTTTCCATCTGTAGTGCAGGAATTTGTCTCTCTCTGCAACCACTACTGGATTTGAATTGTAGTAACTTCTTATCCTATCTAATACCAAAGGAGGAGTGCAGGAGGCATATGCTGTGCAAATAAAAAAGGAAGCAAGAGACTAATCAAGGGCTACAAACACCTGGTTAAATGTATACAAATAAAAGTGTTTTGGAGGAATTATTTTAATAAGTATACATTCCTGGAGTTTAGGGTACAATAAAATGGAAGTTGTATACAAACAAAAGGAGCAGCTCCCACCCCTTTGAAACTGTACTTTCCTACCTTTTTTAAGTAGTCTTCTCTGTCTTTACTTAAACAGGGCCAAATTCCAGTGGTATGAGTGCATGCAGCATCATTGGAGTCTCCTGGCTTTTTATGGGAGATCTAACTTTGGTTCCACAGACCCTGAATCAGGAGAGGTAGTAAGTTACGGCTCAGAGACCAAGCCTATGAAGGGCTATTAGTTGACAAAAGCACTTATCTTCATATACCAGAACTGGGGGTGTTTCTGAACAAAGTATACTTATAGGTGGCTAAGTGATAGCATGAACAATGATCAGGTTACCAACCCGAAGAACATGCTTTTCCTCGGCATGCCTGTGAAGGAAACCATTAGGAAGAGAGAGTTCACAGTGTACTTAAGAAGTATTTGTTTTAGTCTCAAGTCTCTTTATCCCCTTTTTGATTTGCATGGGATTTTGGGAGTGAGAAGGCAATGGTTCTCTTGATCTTGTAGCAGTGATTCTGGCAAATTGTGGTGGAAGAGACAATATTTAAAAGTGTTTGAAGCCCTTTACCTTGTTCTTTCTATAACCAGTAAAACTTGAGAACCCCAATAACTAATATTTTTGAAGGAAAAAAACCACTTAGCAGAAGCAAATTCAAAGTAGAATTTTTAATTTCAAGTTACTAATCAATTTCTTCTGCAGATACTTTTCAGCCTTCAGAATTAACATTTCTTTTTGGCTTTAAGATTTTCATACTCTGATGGTGATTTACAGAAGCTGTTCAATCAGAACTGGGGCCAGGGGATTGCTAAGAGTTTGCATGAACAAACAAGTTTTCTCATGGAGGGTGAAAGAACAGCTGAGATTTGACACCGACTTATTAACTGTTGCACATAAGGTTTCTTGAAAGATTAAGAGCTATTGATGAATGAATAAACAGAAGAGCTGAACCTAAGGTAAATATAAACTACAGGAAAGGATATCTTACCAGAGACAAAACCATTTCCATTCTCCCTTCCATTTTAACGTTGGCTCCTCTGCAAAGATTGCTTCCTTCCCCATTTAAATCCTCTCTGAAGACACTGATTCTTGTAGGATCACTGAAAATCTAATATTTGCTTTGCTATGGCTAAGTTGGCAGTCACACAATGACGAGGAGATAAAGAAGTCTCCTCTTGCTTTTGCATAGCGCAGGTAGAAGTACCCACTCAGAATCACAGCCACTTTGCTTGAGGGAGCTCCGAAGTCCTTATTTGAGTTACTGCATCAGAAGTAAATTGCTAGAAAGGGAGCAGTGGAAAGAAAGAGCTGCACCCCACACCACTGTAACTACTAGCCAGGGACTATGCCCTTCGGTGAAGTGCCTTTAAAAGAGAGTCATCACCATCGTCTTCCTCTGTACTAAAGATGCGGGGAGAGAACAATAGGGTCAGAAACATTAGCTTTCCTTTCTAAATCTTTGTGGTTCTGGTAAAGGTGATCTTGTTGGCTGAAAGTGAAAGATATAAATGAGCAGCTGGGAATGTGGGAAGTCCAAATAAATCTCAGCGATAAGAACCACAAAAGGTGATGCAAGTCAGTTCTAGCAGGGACCTAAGAATGCAGATACTTCACAACAAAATGCACAGATTCATGGGATTCCTGGCATTTCCCGTTTCCAGGAAGTTCAAAAATACCAGAAGAGCAGCCTTCAACATGGTCTAGTGCAATGGCTCCCAACCTGTGGTCCGTGGACCACTGGTGGTCTACCTATTATGTATCACATTCAATGCTACATTATTATTCGCAATGTAATTTGCTTCACAAAAATCCTTGTGTAATATAATATTCTTTGAATATAAATAGTGGCATTTTTGCAGAATGTCATGGAATATCAGAATATTAAGGCTGGAAGAGACCTCATGAGTTCATCTAGTCCAACCCCCTGCTAAAAGCAGGACTACTCCCACTAAATCATCCCAGTCAGGTTTTGTCTAACTGGGCTTTAAAAGTTTTCAAAGATGAAGATTCCACCACCTCCCTAAGTAACCCATTCCAGTGCTTCACCATCCTAGTGAGAACGTTTTTCCCAATAGCCAACTTAGACCTCCCCAGCTGCAACTTGAAACCATTGCTCCTTGTTCTGACCTCTGTAACCACTAAGAACAGCCTAGCTCCCTCCTCTTTGGATTACCCTTCAAGTAGTTTAAGGTTGCTATCAAATCCCACCTCAGTCTTCTCTTCTACAGACTAAATAAGGTCTGTTCCTTCAGTCTCTCCTTGTAAGTCATGTGCTCCAGCCCCCTAATCATTTTAATTGGCCTCTACTGGACTCTTTCTAATTTGTCCACATCCTTTTTGTAGTGGGACACAGTATTCCAGATGTGGCCTCACCAGTGCTGAATAGAGGGGAATAATCACATCCCTTAATCTGCTGGCAACACTCCTACTGATGAAGCCCAATATACCGTTGGCCTTTTCGACAACAAGGGCACACTGTTGACTCATATCCAGCTTCCCATCCACCATAACCCCCAGGTCCTTTTCTACAGAGCTGCTATTTAGCCGATCAGTCCCCAGCCTGTAGCAGTACATGGGATTTTTCCATCCTAAGTGAAGGACTTTTCACTTGTCCTTGTTGAACCAAGTTGAACGTTGAACTTTGTTGAACATCAGTGTGAACCAATGCTCTTTGCACATTTGGCGATTAGAATATGCTCCACAAAAGCTTTCAATGACAGTGGAGTGGTCCACATAAAGGAAAAGATTGGGAACCACTGATCTAGTGTTTTCACAATTCTGCTTCTGGCTACACCTAGAACCAGGAAACAAACACCACAACAATGGGGCAGAGGAGAGAAAGATAACCAAACTTTCGAATTTCACATAAGAATGATTTTGAAAGATGGAAGGAAATTCTAGTTCAATCTTATTTTATTCAAACTAGTTAGCCCACACCAATTTAACATAATTAGCTGATCCTATGTCTTCTGTATCTTCGAGCACATGAACTGAAACTTTGTAATGAATAATTATGAAAATCATAACAAGTGATGACACTGTATTTGAAATAGTGCAAAAGTCATATTGAATATATTAATGGTAAATTCAGTGATTTGTATTTTACCCTCAAAATATAAATGGACAGAGGATATATGTCAGTGAGAAATATAATATGACCTAAATTTTATTGCAGAAATCAAGGGTATGTATATCAAAACATAATACAGTACAAAGGAGAGGATTTTATTGCAAAAAGTAATACAAGGCACTACTAATGTATCTTTTATCTGTCATCAGGCAGGCAAAAGATGGACAAATTCCCACACTCACAGGTACTGAAGACTCAAGTCGCTTTCCTAACCCCAAGGCATTTTCTTTTAAAATAATGACACACAACTAATTAAATTTGAAGAGTTGGTTATCTCAAACTCACAAATCAAAGTTTTAGCCAGGGGCTTGGGAGTACAGTATTTTTAATTGTACAGTCTTAATCCGTCAGTGAGACAAACATTTTAAGCTTTCCAAAGGAACAAAGAGAACTGGAAACTGTGGAAAAATTAAAATTAAAAAAAAAATTACTTCAAAATTTAGCTTAGTGTAAGACTGAGTAGATAAAAAGCCATAGCAAAGTTTTGATATTTATTATTTAGACTGAAAAATTAGCTATAGAAAATATTAAGCTGAGGTATGAGGCATGTATATAGTGCTCTTTTCACTGCAATTGCAAATGTTCTGATAACATTCATTCTAAGAGCACAGTTTCCAGAGAGACACTTTAAACTTCATTAATTCAATGAGGGAGACAGGAAAAAAAAGCTATAATTATTTTTCTACTCTGGTTTGTTGCAATTATTCCTATTAATGCCACCCCTTATCATTGAACGTAATAAGAGAGGCACTTTTGGCAGAGTAAATAATACAGCACACTGCATTTCTTAATATAAAATAATATTAGTTCATTACTGTCTCATTTTCCCATGCTGCTAACCAATCCTTCAACTAACCAAATTCACAATTCTCATGTTAATTCTTTCAATGAAGTTTTTAAATGTGAGCATAAAGAACTCTGAAGAAGTCTTTTCATCATTCTTCTCCAATACTTGATTTACATACCATGAAACAATGCCATGTTGTTTTTCAATGAACGAGTATTCACTTGAACCTCTGATGGCAGGATCCTTTGCCTCTCCTCCTTGCCCCCTGCCCCCTCACCCCTTGTATCAAAAACTCTGAACTCCTTTCCCTTCCACATGAGTATAATCAGTAATGGATTCATTTTTCATGCTAAACCTAAGGGAATGAAGTTTTTACCTCTTCACATACAACCATTCCAGTGAGTCCTCTTATCACCACCACTCATGACTGCAAGCTCCCTGCAAGTCCCAGACCTCAGAGACTTAAGTTTGCCCTCATTTTAGTAGGATGTATCCCTCTAATGCACAAATGATGCTGCATTTCGCTCCTGGCAGGCTCTCAACATGGAGTCAAAGCGCCAATTTAACAGCTTGAAAATCGGAGGATGGCAACACCTTAGGGTTGCAGTCAAATGAGGCACGTAACCAGAATTCATTGCCAAATTTGGTCTGCTGGTTTGATCATTAACTTCCTCAGCCCAGACTGGGTACTGACTGTGAACACAATGATCGTCTCTCCTCACTGACCCAACCATCTGTCTACCACGCTTTCATCTGCCAAGGCACCTGTGGTCATCTCTGAACTATTTTCAAACAGGACAGGGCAACTCTGTAGCCACCCTCTTTAAAAGGGCTTTTTCTAATGACCTGCAGCACAGCCACAGTCAACTTCAGACCATGTCACATATTATTATATAATAACTGTCTTATTTTAACGACAGGCTACCAGCCTTCCACCTGACTGAAGACACCATTAAACAGCTAGGCACACTGCACACATGCTGATACCTGATATGCCTCTAATGACAGGTCAGCTCTGAAAGACCTCCTTTGTATAGACTGCCTCACCTCTATCAGGAAAGTACTAATGTGATATATCACTAGGCACCATCTGTTATTTGGTAACCAAAAGAGAATGGCACATGGAGCATAACATTTCTGTGGATTTCCTGAACTGCCCTGTCCTTTTCCAAAAATAGTCCCTCTCCACTACTAGCAATGGTGCTGGTCTCAAGCCTGGATAAAAGAGGTGGGTTCTGCAGTTAGGTTTGCAACCTATTCATCTAAAAAACTTTACTGCACCATAAACATGTCACCAGACCAGTTCCTGGGTGGGGAATGTCACAGACAGATCTCAATGAAAGCCAAAAGGAAGTGGAGATCTCAGGACATCAAATCCTGATGACGAAATCTGTAACAATAGTAGACATGTGGAATGTATGTATTTTGTATAGTATGGAGAAAAAGCTAGCACACATTACATTAGAAACTAAATAGACTTTGCTGTTGCCAGTACCTAAAAAATTATTAGTAGCTACTCACCCCAGATAATGGAGGAAAATGTTTCTTATTTCACCGAAGAAAATAACAAATGTGAGTGTAAGGGAGAGCAGGAGGTGTTAGAAAAATATAGTGAAAGAAAAAAGTTTCAGGTGGTTGAGACATGCACACATGTGGAAGACAGGAAACATGCTAACATCATAGAAGGCAATCTGGTTGGTCAGGCATGATTTGCCCTTGGTGAATCCATGCTGACTGTTCCTGATCACTCTATTTTCCTCCAAGTGTTTCAGGATGGATTCTTTGAGGACCTGCTCCATGATTTTTCCAGGGATTGAGGTGAGGCTGATGGGTCTGTAGTTCCCCGGATCCTTCTTCTTCCCAGCATACCTATTTCCATCCCCTAACATGAACTCCAGATTTCATATACACCTTCTTATTAGCTGGCATGGGAACCTTAACTCAAATTAATGCATGTATACATATTTTGATTGTAGATTAGAAGTGTGCTTTGTAGAAGTGTGAGGAGAAGAAATATCAGTGGCATTTTAAGTTATACTAGCTTTATTTTTAAAAGCCACAAATATGTGCAATTATATGGAAATTAATATGTTAATTGTTCTGATAGGTGCCTAATAGCCCTTCCAAACATGGGATAAGTGCCCATCCATGCATATCTCAAATATTATTTCACTGGACCAACTTCTTTTTCTCAGAATAAGAATATCAAGCATCTATTAAACAATGCTCAGTGTTTTGCAATTTCTCAGCCCAGCTACATGTTCATTCTTCCATTTTCACCTTGTACCATTACTTTTTCTGCCTGAAAGATTTGTATTTTATCAATATTCAAGATTTTTTTTAACCTGCTTTTAAAATTATTCATAAAATCTCCATCAGAAAGCAATCATGGTAAAATTCCAATAGACATCCTTTTTAAATGAAAGATTTGCAGAGGAGGAGAAGACTCTATGCCCAGGATGCATTTACAGTTTATCTAGTAATAGTCATATAAAATATAATATATAAAATACCTTACAACTAACAGTTACACACTTAATAAAATCCCTTATATGTACCCCAAACACTGATAAATTAAAAGTGCCACAGGATTCCTTGTTTATTTTGCTGAAATAGACTAACACAACTATCTCTCTGGAACTTGCCACCAAATAGAATAGTTTGCAAATTTAGGCTTTCAAAAATTAAAAGTTAAGATTTCATGTGTATCTGGCTGCCAACACGTGCCTATGCATCACAATCATCCGTTAATTACATGATGGCATACTGCTATTCTGCAGACCCTATTGAAACCTGGGTAGGCCTAAACAGCAACTAGCTGCCAGCCAACTCAGGCCTGCAGGACTGTTTTATTGCTGTGTAGAAATCTAGGCTTGGGGTGGAGCTCAATTCTAGGACCTGGCAAAGGTAGGTGTGTCCCAGAAGCCAGGTTTCAGCCCAAACCCAGTAATGAAAGTGATCCCAAAGCCTGAATTCCGCAAGCTTAAATCAGCCATCACAGACAAATCATGTGTTTTCCTTTGCTATGTAGAAATACGCATTCAGTATGGATGCTGCACAATGAGCAAGATGTGAGGTCAGATCCACAGCTGGCATAAACCCATTTAGCATCCTGGATTTCAGCTAATGCTAACTGATGGAGCCCAACTGAAGGTCTCACGCTGCATATAATAGCTATCTGACCATGAAGCGACTACATTTTAAAAATATATAATACATTTTTACCTATGATGGTGTTACTATGGCAGTAACTAAGCTAACTCCTATGCTAATCCTCTGACCATGCCTACTGTGAACCATGTTTCTAAAGAACTGAGCAAAATGAGGTTGAGTTAAACGCTGTTCTTCCCCTTCCTAACAAAACAATCTCCTAGGTACTCCTTCTGTATTACAGCCCACTTCAAATTGAAATTTCATGAACACACTGGAATATGATCTCCACATAAGTTTAATAATCCCATTTTCACAGTGCTGTTCAGACTTGTTTCCAAGTGTAATATTGAAAAAGTTGAGAGTTTTGCTGCCTGTAAAATTGTGACCTTTGTTTTATATATTACACATATTCACAGCTGTTAACCAACAGTATTGAACATCCCAAGGTGCATTTCCTCAACAAGATAAAATATTGCTTTATTGTATATATGGTTGGCTGGGAATACAATTAAGGTAACTTGTTTTCTTGTGACTGAAATCTATTTGTGTGACTTTCAGATATTTATAGGTGATTTACAGCTTTTATATTCACATCACAGATACATAAATATGAAAGTGGTACACTGTATGACAGTTACTTTCTTCAACATGTGATAAATAAATTTGTTATTCTTTAAAAGTGCCACCTGACTCCTTATTTGTTTTTCTTCAACATGTTTTATTCTAAAGGTGATTTACTTGGAGAATGTCCATCTTAATAACTACTGACAATTTCAACTTTTTTGCTAAACATAAGTTCTCACTGCCTTTAAATAGGATCCATAGATTTTTGCTCTATTTATAAGCTAACCATAGATTTAGAACTATGAAAATGTAGCAGTATTATCTACAAGATATAGCAGCTCAATTTAACTCAAAGTTAGATGTTAATCTTTATTCTCCTATAGCAAAAATAGGAATTTTGTGGAAGATCTAACCTCTGAAATTAAACATGACATATTTTGCTGTTTGATGCTGAATACATTACTGAGCTGTAGCAGATGGAATCTCTGCCAACCAAAACAATTGTGGAATAGTTCAGACAATCCTTTTTTTAAAAAGGTATATTTTTATGTGTAAGTTGTTCTCTAATAACTGAAGCAGTCGATTAATTCAGTTGAAATAAAATTATACTATAATGATACTATTTAAGCATCAGTCTATAGCACAATAGCCTCTCTGAATCTGCCGCCCAACCCCCTCCCCAAAAATATTTTTTTAAAAAAAAAAAGCCTACTTCAATTATCTAGTATACACAGAAGTAAAGTCATTGCAAGAGCAGTCAGTTTCATGGTTTGAAAATAAAGCTCAGGTTTTCACAGACATTAAGTTACTAATAATCAGTAGGAAATGTAGTACTTATATAGAGCACCAAGCTGATATTTGATGACCCTAGACCACTATTTATTTTCAGAAAATGTACAGCAGAGACACTGACCAATAGGAAATCTTGGAATTTGGTGTTGGTTGGCCAGCACATAAATTATGCAAAACAGTCATATGATGCAACAGTAAATTAATGTATATCTGTTTCTTCACACAGTTTGAAATTTTTTTGACCAGATCTAATTTTTAATCACATTTCGAATAATTCTATTGTTTTGAATGGCTTTTGGTGCTATACACATCGGGATCAGTCAGAACAGTAAATAGATGGATGACACTAAGATACATTTGTTGGATTGACTTCAGAATATTCTAACATTTATTTTCATTTCTCTCCACACAGCCTCTTTTGTTCCCTTTTAACATCACTTCTACAAGTCTTGCAATCTTGTCAAAAATTTTCTGAACTCCTGAGCAATTTTCCTTCCCACACTCTTATTAACGGCAAGCTTTATGAAATGCTCACTAAGGCTGTGTCTACACTTGTTAAGTCGACTCTGTTAAGTCGACTTAACAAGGTCGACTTTAAGTCGACCTTGTTAAATCAACTTAACAGAGCATCTACACTTAAAGTTGACTTAAGTCAACCTTGTTAAGTTGACTTAACAGAGCCTTTAGTGTAGACATACCTGTCTACACTGGCTTTAAGTCAACTTAATAAGAAGTGGAGTTATTAAGTCAATTTAAGGAAGCACTTAAGTTGACCTAACAAGCGCCCAGTGTGGACGCAGAGTTCTGTAGGTTGACTTAAGCATCTTTAGGTCGACCTAAGGCGCCAGTGTAGACGCACCCTTTGATCTTTGTTTAAAAAATGCTGCAAATATAACAATCTTCTTGATGTGGACATTGACCTTTCCATGTTAACACTCACTATTTTATCTTACATTGAAATGTTCAACTACCAATGCAATATAGCATCCATTTTATCAAGTGAACCAACATCATTCTAGCTTTCTTACTCCTTCCTTCCCCTCCTCTTTTAGGTGGGATTAGCTTCATATCTAGTCTTTGACTTCAGGTTTTCAAATAGCTCAGATGACTTCTGAAGACTTCTTTGACTACCTTTGGACTTAAACCATTTGCATGCCCTTTATTAGCAATTCAGCATCTACTCAGGGCTTTTCCTCTCATTTGCTTTGAAATGGTATATGTATAGAATGTTAATTTCCATCCTCTCATTGGATGGTGTTGATGTGTCTTTCACTATGTAGTACTGCTAATGCCAAGAGTTCAAACATCAGATTGGGCTAAAAGTCATGAGGATTTTTATTTTGTGGTTTTCTTCTAGTTTTTAAACTCCCCCTGCCCATGCCCTGATGTGTTTATGAAAATTCCATCTTAAATGCATACAAGATAACACAAAATGAGATGGTAAGTTCCTGGAGGCAGGGATAATCTTTTTCTGTGCATGTACAGCATTGAGCACAATGAGATTCTCATCCATGACTGGGGTTCCTATGCACTAGGATAATACTGTTACCATGCAAAACCAAGTGTTTGGAGGCACCAGCTCATCTATGCATCTGCTCCCCCATTTATTTCTTCCCCTCTCACTGACCCAGGCCTTTCCTGGTCACCAGCTCCACATCCTGACAAGCTTTCTCCCTCTCCCTTCTGATAGGTTCCAGCAGCTGCTGCATCTCCTATTTAAAGGGGAAAGTCCCTTTCCCTACAAGTCTCCGCTTCCTAGAACTGCAGTGAGTTGGTGGGGACGAGCTGATGCTACTGAAGTTCATTGGAGGTAGGGGCTGATCATGGGAAAACTGAGAAGTGGGGCTCAAGAGTGGAAGGTTAATAAGTATTTCATGCACAGAAAGATAGAGGTTGTTTCAAGTGTGAGGAGCTGTATGGGAAAGAGATGCTGCTCGAATAGTATTTGTTATGCCCAATAAGTTCTTCAGATTCCACACAGGCATAGTGGGGATAACACCTCCTGCACAGGATGTAGCATGGATTAATTAAAGCACACAGAAAATAAAAAGCAGCACACAAATGCTAACAATTACTTCTCACAAATAGTGTGGTTCCTACCTGTAGCTAGTGAGCTATCTACAGCTAAATGAGCTAAAGGCTTCTTTATTTTCACTTTGGAACTCCAGGAATACTAATTACTTCAGGCAGCATCAGACATTTGCATTGCTTTTGGTCATGACTGTATATATGCCAAAAGTTTCCCTGAAGCAGTCTGGATATTAAGATTTGTAGCTTAAACAGTTACATGAAGAGTCCACTAAAACAGCTTGTGTCATTATTTTTTTTAATTGGATCATGTTGCAAGTGCTACCAAATAGCACAAAATTGAAAACACTACAGCATTTTTCTCAAAGGGCAGATGGTGTTCAGTTACTGTACCTATGGTTCCTGGAGCTTAATCAAAAGCATGTAAGAGGGTAATTTTCATTGTCAATCATTATATGGACAAATGGGGACAGACACTATGGAGAATGGCTTCTGCACCCAGATATGTTGTAAGGAATGGTAATGAGGGTTGAGGTGCAGTACTCAACTTCTCATTATCCATCTTAGCTACTCCTGTGACATCCACTCTCCTCCCCATTACCAAAGTGTCTGTGCATCACAATATCTTCCTCATGTGTCCCTGGGAAATAGAGAAGTATGATTCCCTTTTTTATATTTGGGAACTGAGGCACTGAGAAGCTAAGTGGTTACATAAGGTTACATAAGAAGTCTGTACAGAGCAGAATCCTTCCTTTGCTATTCTCATTTCCCTAAAATGTAGGAAAGACTGAAGCTTGATCTCTAATATAAGACACTACCTGCTTTTGCTTAAAGGGGTACCACCAACACAAAAATCACTTCAAATTCCAAACTGCTTAAAAAAACCACAAAGCATGTTTAAGGTGCCAGTGTCCCTTTAACAAAGTCCCTATTTTCCACAAAACATCTCCTGTAGATTAAAGGCCCACACAGCCAATCCCAAAACCACAGCACAAACCTTCTTTCACAAGAGTGAAGGACAGAATCTTCTGACACAATCCTGACATTGCCACTGTGGTAAGGGAGAGGTTTCTCATAACCTTTTAGCTCTCTTACCCCAAAGGCATGGTCATTTTAAAACGTCAGAAATCTTTCAAGTTTGCTGTGGCACAAAACTAGCCAATAATTAAAGCTGGGATTTTTAATGAAACCTATGTAAGGTAGACACCACTCCAGATAAAATGGTCAAACTACATTTCGTGTTACTGTACATGCAACATGCAAGGTGTACTATAAAGTTGCAGCCATGAAAAACTTGAAAGTTACCACTTACAATGAATGGCAAGATTATCTAGAAAATGAATTACTACAAATACCTCAGTAATATGACATAAGTTCTTATGCAATTGGCAAGCTTTTAGCGGTGACTGCTGTATATATCATGTACATTATAGAAAATACAGTTAATTCTCTTCCAATAGTGATACAACTATTCCTGAAAAAAACCTCTTATTTTAGTATCTTTGTAGTACGGTATTTCAGAGGATAAATATAGAACTAAAGTTTATGTTCAATACTTAGTATTCTTACTGACAGAATTGTTTTTGTGCTGACTGTTCTGCACTACTGAAGATATCTTGAAGTGTTTCCATGAGATTTAACTATTCATGTATGAAAATTTCATTTATTTCATACCTTAAATCTAGAATTTTACTACATTGTACTTAGACTTATACACTCTAAATAACTAGAATATATATATATTTTTATTACAGGAATTAGACGTTGTACCAAAAAGCTCTAGAAAATGGCAGGTTCCATAAATGATAATTGCAGCAGAAGTATCATTAGGGCTATTAAAAAGAACTTTACATTTCTCAGTTCATCATAGCAAAACAAACAAACAAATAAAAAAAACCCAGACCTATCAGCAGAGTGTAAGGAAAGCATACACAAATAAAAGGCATATTGAGCAATGAGGTTACAAGTTACAGGAGAATACTGAATAGTAATAAAAGGTAATATGGCTGCCACAACACCACACAATGAAAGTGAAGACTTTCAGGGGGCATCTACACTTACAAATTAAGTCGACTTAAAATACTCTGCGTCTACACTGGGCTTTCCTTAAGTCGAATTGAGGAAAAGTTAGTTCGAATTAATAACACCTCGTTTTAATTCTACCTAGCGCTTAAGTCAACTTAAGCCAGTGGAGACGGAGATTAGCGCCTTGGTGGAGCTTACTAAGTCGACTTAATAAGGTCGAAAAGGGGCCACGTCTACACTTGAAAAGTTAAGTCGACTTTTGTTAAGTCAACTTAATAAGGTCCATTTAAGTCAACTTAAAGTCGACCTTATTAAGTCGACTTCATAAAGTCGACATAACTTTTCAAGTGTAGACATAGCCATAGATACTTAAAATCTGATCCAAGAGGGGGAAAAAACCCTAAAATATGTGGGAAAAACAACAACAACTGGAATCATTTATGAAAAGCAATAAGTATACATTACAGGGAACAGAAGGCAAGAACATTAATGAGCAAATCAAAGACTAAAATAGTGGCAACTGGTTGTTGAGGCATAAGGAATTATTTGCTTCTCTAATTCAAGGTGCAAGATAAGACTAAAATAAAATAAGATTTTCATCCTGAAAAATAATTTATCATCTGATTAACCCACATATCAAGCACAGCTGCCTACTGGCTGTCCAGCTATTTTCCTTGTCCACTTTTTCCACATCAGTCATATATATATACTTCTATCATGTCCCCCCTCAGTCTCCTCTTTTCCAAGCTGAAGAGGCCCAGCCTTTTCAATCGTTCCTCATACGAGGCACTCTCCAAACCCCTAATCATTTTAGTTGCCCTTTTCTGAACCTTTTCTAGTGCTAGAATATCTTTTTTGAGATGAGGAGACCACATCTGTACACAGTATTCGAGATGTGGGCGTACCATGGATTTATATAAGGGCAATAATACATTTGCAGTCTTATTTTCTATCCCCTTTTTAATGATCCCTAACATCCTGTTTGCTTCCTCACCAAAAAAGATGTGTGTGATTATTTATTTATTTTCCCTCATGAAAGCTCATGCAATAAATAAATTTATTAGTCTTTAAAAGTGTCACAGGACTCCTTGTTTGTTTTTCTGAACTAGACTAACACAGCTACCCCTTTGGAAATTACACAAAGGTAACTCTCCTGTGTATGCACAGTCAACTTGTGGAACTCCTTACCTGAGGAGGTTGTGAAGGCTGGGACTATAACAATATTTAAAAGGGAACTGGATAAGTTCATGGTGGCTAAGTCCATAAATGGCTATTAGCCAGAAAGGGGTTAAGAATGGTGTCCCTAGCCTCTGTTTATCAGAGGATGGAGACGGATGGCAGGAGAGTGATCACTTGATCATTGCCTGTTAGGTTTACTCCCTCTGGGGCACCTGGGCACTGGCCACTGTCGGTAGACAGATACTGGGCTAGATGGACCTCTGGTCTGACCCAGTACGGCCTTTCTTATGTTCTTATGTTCACCATTGGAACAACTTACCACTGGTTGTCGTGAATTCATCACCACTAAAAAAATTTAAAATTAAGATTGATGTTTTTCAAAAACTACCTATATTTCAACCACAGCCAGTGAACTTGAAGCAGAGACTAATTCATGGAATACTATGGCCTATGCTTTGCAAGAGATAAGATCACTAGATAATCACAATGATCCCTTCCAGCCTTAAACTCTATGAATTATGGAGAGAACATAGGATAAACAGGGGTGGTCTTAGTGAATCCGGGGCCCTGGGCAAAAGTCAAGAATGGGGTGCCCATGCTGCATGGGGGGGCCATACTTGACTCCCCCAATCTTGCTGGGACCCTTTCCAGCTGACCCAGCCTCACCACCACCACCCAGCCCCGCCACAAGCCCCACCACCTGCCTCCCGGTCACACCGCCCTGCCCATGCAGGTAGGGCCCCTCTCAGCATGGGGCTCTGGGCAAATGCCCAGGTTGCTCCACCGCTAAGACCACCTATCGGATAAACACAGTAGCACAAAACTAAAGGCAAGAATCTCAGTACACATAGTGTTCCTATTAAACTTGTGATTTTTTTATTTTCAGTTAATGAATCCTATGATTGTAGGTTTCTGCTAAATACAAAAATGTCCACTGCAACTGCTGTGAAAAGCAATTTTAACTTGTTAGGCAGAGGAGCCTTAGCAGATCTAATAGCCCTGAAACAAGAATCTGGTTATCACACGTTTAAGTATTAAAAAACTATCTTTGCATGACACGTTCACCTCTATGTCTGTTCCACGGATGAATTGTCAATGAAGCCAACCAGGGAGGGAGAATGATTTGTTTGGAGACATGGACATCACAAGACTATGTAGCTTCCAAACCAGTAGGTGCAACCATCTGGTGTCTATCTTCCCTGAAAATACCTCCCTAAAAAAATTATACTTCACAAGTGATAAGCTGAGTTTGTTATATAGTTTGTGAAGCACAGTTTCCCAGAGGTGGGTATACAGTTGCCTATTGCATAACACTTAATTGATTCATTAAGGTAATCACAACTGTCATACTGTATACCCATTATAAAGGGCACTGAATTATTCAAAAGGTGTTCTCCCCAACTGAGCATTTTTCTCAAATATGTCAATCAACAATTGGTTGACTGTTTGTTGCTCATTATCTGTGTGTCATTTGTCTAATTAAAAGTAAATGAGCCACTTGCCATCAGTTTCATATGTCCTTTGTCTGTAATGAGTTCTAAAATTTCTAAGTTACAGTGTAGGAAAATAGTGGCACTCTTGATTTATCTGAGCAAGAATTTGACTAAAGAGAGAGAGATCATTTGTAGGCGATTTTTTTTTTTAAATACAGCCATTTGTCAATATTTTAAAACTCTGCCAAAGTCTACTGCAGTTGGAAAAAGGCACAGAGTTAGTGTGGGGAAGAAAAGATTTAAGAGAGAACAACCCGGATGGGTACACACATGCACACCATCAGATGTGACTGATGCTGGTTATCACAAAATGACTACTGATAGATCTTAAAAGTGATATAGCATTGTGTATGCATATAGATCCCCTTGTTCCCATGGGGCCTATCTACAATATACATTTCAAATTGAAAACTTAGAATGCAAAAACTGCAATGGTTTGCATAAAGAGATTACAAAATCTTTACCATAGCCTCTCTGTAGGCTTTGTTTGAAACAGTCCACTAGAGGATTACAACTTCAAAGTGATTTAAGCAGTAAGGTGATGAAGCAGTATCATATCCATTTAAATCAGGGACCGTTGGGAATAAAAAACGTATTTTGCCAACAATTTTAATTGTGTCTGTTGGAGGATGGTTATCTGCTGTCATTTCTTCAACTGTAGGTTAAAATTCTAGGTTAAATCTACCCAGATTTAACTGGCTCTCAAGTTCATTTTTTTAACTGTGTTATTTCCACTATTTCAAGGATTACCAAGTCAAAAGTGAAGTATACTACCCCCTTGAAGAGGGACCATGAAGTCTTTGCAGCATAAGCTAGTATATTTATTTCCTGTCAGGGTATTATCCATATGATTCTCATCTGAGGGCAGATAAGGAATTACTAAAGATGTGTCTGGATGCCACTATTTGCTGAAAGCATGTATTTCTTTTAGTTCATCCCATGCCATTCATAAATTACTCCTACAAAAATGTACAATGCAAGATTTGTCAACAAAAATTCCTAGGAGGTTTTTGTCCCACGAGGAGCCTCCAGATTATGGGGGAGGAATGGAGGAAAGAGTACACTTTCCTTTTGTTTTTTTTAAAGCTTTCATTTCTAAGGTTAGCAAACTGAAACTTTCTCTAAAAAGGTGCAAACTGTAAATCAACTCTTGGTAATTACAAACACAAGTGGATCGTTTCCAAAGGGGTAGCCATGTTAGTCTAGTCAAATTCAGCAAAACAAACTAGGAGTCTTGTGGCACTTTTAAAGACTAACAAATTTTTTTATCTCATGACTTTTGTGGGAGAGATCCCACTTTGTCAGACACTTGAAAATGGAAAAAAGCTGATTATTGTCATTGATGGGAGATCCAGTGCAAGTCCAGAGTAACATGTTTCTCAAACTATGCAAACTTGACCCACAAACCAGAATGAGAAGTACCATTTGGCTCTGTTCACAAAATTTATATGACACCTATGGTGAAACTGTCTGAAATACAGAATAAACAAACTGTTTATTTTATATTGTTCATGGAATAACACTATATGAATTCTCTGTAAATTATTCCAAATCTGAGATTACAAGAGATAAGCACGTGATTTTAAGGCAATAAAAGATGAAGTAACAACAGAGAAGAGGGTTACAGATTGTGTTGCTTAAAGCTACTAACTGTACAGCAGTATTATTGTTATGTTTAGCTGTAAATTAATGTCAGTCCAGTAAGCGATGATAAGTATATGTAATATTCCGGCAGGTTAATAATGTAGAATATGTAAACTCAACTGCTCTATAAAACAATTAGTTTGCAGGTTGGCTTTGCTGGTGCTTCTTTACATTTCTATATAATGCCTTATCTTCCAAATCAGATTAAAATTAGTATCTGAAAAGAAAATGGATCCTATTCTACTCTCAAGTCTGAATACACTTTTAAACTTTAATTCTGAATTTGGCACAATATCTACAAAGGATGATGAAACCCAAATCCCATCAGTAATTTCTTCAATTGCTACTCTATGAAAATAAATGCATACGTAAGTACAAACAAAAGCAAGCTTTCAAAAGAATTACTACTCTACCCCTATTCTCTGCTGTTCAGCTCTTCCTGTGAACAGAAGATATGAACAAGATCTTTGGCTTGTCATTAAGGCTTCTTGGGATTCTCTCCAAGGACTTTTTCACTCAGCTTTGCTAAAACACCTCATCCAGTTTTCAGAGAGCACTTTGTCCAGTTCTCAGGGATCCAAAAAACACGCACCATCACCCCCACCCCGAGCCCTCAGTTCAATTCCAGAGGTCACCAACTCGTGTTCCTTTATTTAACACAAAGCAATGCTATGCTGACTTGATGATGAGACTCAAATGTGGGAGGTTGGTATATGCTATGGCATACCAAGCATCCAAAGAAGTTACACAGAAAACCTCTTCCTTTATATACATTGAATCACATTTTTGAGTGGGTTGGTTACTTCTCAGGAACCAGTCCTTGTACATCATGTTCTGTCCAAGGTTCATCCTATTCTCTACATTTCTAAGTTCTCATCCCCTGTTATCTTGTTTCCAGTAACTAGTCTCTCCTTATCTCAGCTGGCTCAGACATTCTGATTTCAGCAGACTGCTGGTTAAGCCCTTATTTACAACTTAATGGCCCATTCACCTTCCCAATCAGGCCCACTAAGAGATGGGGCAAATTACTGAGCTTAAGCTAGGGCTACAAGGCCTTATCTACATGGGAAAGCTTTTTCAACATAACCTAGGGTGTTAATTTACACTAATCTAGTTATTCTGGCATAAAGGAGTGTCCTCATGGGGGCTATAGCAGTATAACTTTGCCTGTGTGATTATATAACTTGTAAAATTTTCTCTTGTAGACAAGGCCAGAATCAGTGTGCCTACTGTCATGTGACTGGTTCATACTGTACTGACAGCATTAACTAGCCCTATAGCCAGCATGATACGACACTGTGGAGATCATACTCTGATGACAAAGATCCCATATAGAAGCATTTACACCATTACCCTACCTGGTGAGAGAGTGCAGCAGGGTTATGACTGGAGGAAAAGGAACAGAGCTGGGGCACCCCTTTGTCACATGAACCTTCAGCACCCTTCTGGAGCCATTCACAATTGGCATATCTTAAATCCTTAGGCTACTTTACTGGCATGAGGACATGTCATAACTCTATATAAAACAAGATTGGGTTAGTACAAAGGTGAACTATCTCCTTTGCACATGCACACTGGCTTTTGATGTGTGTGGTGTCCTGGGTTTCCTTAGCTCATTGGGGTTGCCATCGTGGTAGATGGGTGGTTGTTTTAGTGTTAGGAAAACCTCCTTGTCTGGTTTTGCCCTGCTGCTCGAATAAAGGTTCAGCATGGAGCTGAGAGTTTGCTGCCTCCTTATTATCAGATTATAATCCATCTACCCACATATCTAATAATGTGTAGATCATCGAGCTGCAGAAACTGGCTCTGTGTTAACATAAATACTGAATATTAAGTGATTCTAAATATGCAACCCAGCACTCATTTTAACTCATCACAGATTACTTAATAGTCCTGAGGCGAGAGCGGGAGTGGAAATCTATCCCATTAAGCACACCTCTCAATTTCAGTGGCACCAACAATACAAGCACCGATTTAGTTATTATCCCCACATATACAGTTAAAAACCACTCAGAGAAGGACCCTATGTAAAAATTAAGAAAAAAAACTGGTGGGAAATTTAAGACCATTATACACTACAAATAGATCAAATATGCATATTTCTGAGGTCTACAGATCAGAAACAATGAAATATTAGTTCCACAGAGGTAGCTGCATTAATTTTGTTCAGCAAACTAAACAAGGACTCATGTCGCACTTCTAAAGACTAACAAATATATTTGTTGCATGAGCTTTCATGGGCAGAATCCCACTTCATCAGATGCATGAAATGGAGGGTACGTTATGAAAAGGGAATATAAATGCAGAGCAGGTTAAGTCACAAGGTCAAGTCATAATTATTTCAGCAAACCAAAAAGTTGTTTGGATTCAAACAATGTGGAATAACAGATGAGAAGGTGGGAAAGTTAAAAGGGGGAAATATGTGTGTGAAATATTACATTTGCTAAAATAGCATCTGCTGTGGATGATTGCCGCTTTAGTCTTCATAATCCTTAAACTAGCAAAGCTCCAAAAATGGTGAAACAAGGAAAAATATCTAATCCAAGTTAAACCACTTAAAGCAACACAATCTTAAAGTGAGAGATTTTTAGAAAGACAGGGGCCGAAAATAAGGTTCTTGGAGGAATCAGAATGAAAATTCACTTGATAGGCTAAAATGCAGGTGAGAATCAATAGTCTCAATAAATATGTGGAAATGAAAATGCATATATAGCAAGATACTTTGAGGACTCACTCAGATTTCACTAATTTTATTTCATTTTGAGACAGCAGTTCATTCAGGACATTAGAACATCTTCTGAATTCCAAAGAATTTCCCTAACTAACCCATGTTGAATATGAGCAATCTCTCATATTTTTATTTAAAAGGAAGCTCACATCCAAGACCAATTCCTTCCCACATTAAAACTCATACTCTAACTAATGCTTCCTCTTTTGTTCCTTCTCATGATGTCCCTAAAGTATAATGGAATTATTTAATTTTAAGTGTTTATACCTACTCCCCTCCCCCCAAAATCAATGGTAAAACTTCTATTGACTTCAGTGTTTTGTTTGTTTGTTATTTCTCAGTTTGATTTTCATTCTCCTGCACTTAGTATATGACCACAGAATTTTAAAAGAGTGTGGTTACAGCCTTAAATTTCTTTTTTTTTAAAGGGAGGGAGGGGCCTCAAATGATCTTAAAAATTAAAGACCCATGAGGTTTTTTTTTTTTTAGTTCAAGAAAAAATGGTTGAAATAATTAAAAACATCAGTATATTGACTGATAGGGTCAGACTAGCACAGATTCTAATCAAGAAAAGTTGCATCTCCCTAACTTATTGGAATTCTTTGAACATGTGAAAAGGAAAAAAAATCAGGTGAGAATTTGAGTTTTCAAAAACCTTTTGACAGCTCCTCACAGAAGTTCATTAATTGGGGAGGAGGGGGGCAGAAGATATAATGTTCTGTCCTGGATTAGAAACTGGCTAAAAGATAAAGAATAGAAACAAATGGTTGATTTTTCAACATGACCATTTTGCTTCCTAGAAGTCTTTGAGGTATGAGAACTGGGGCTTAATTTACAATAGGGTTAGAAAAATAATTCTGATATTCCTAAATTCTGTCCATTATAAGAGAGTAAACAGATAAATCTTTTTTCCTGTTCAGATTGTCTCATCATCTTTGATCTTCCCCTTCCTGCAATTCATGAAGAAAATGGTCCTTCAGTCCTTGCCCATTCATTTGTCTTCATTAAAAGGCAGGGCTTTTTGAGGAGGAGATGGGTAATACAGATTTATGAAGCCTTCCCATTTAAACATATTGTCATTTGGCACCAAAGATCTTGTCAAGTAGACCAAACAACTAGAAAGACTGGGCACTGTATCTGTATGACATTTGCATGAACGTGGAGAAAAGCCAACAGAGCACACAACTCTCATCTGCTAGCTTCCAGTCTGGCCAGTAAGAGCAATAGTCCCACGTGGACCATCCAAACTCCTATCCAAAGAAAAATGACACAAATATGGTTTGAGAAATGTGATTAGTAATCCACTTTCTGGCTAGAGTAACTCTTAAAAAAAATATTCTGCCACACAGTTTTGGTCATACAGAATGTTGTCAAGCATACTTAAGGAATCTCAGAGCCATTAACAATTATCTTTGGCTATGTCTACACTAGCAATTTAGGTCGACTTAAGAAGGCTTAAGTTGACCTAAATTACTCCCTGTTTACACCAGACTTTCATTAAGTCGACTTAAGAAATTCTGTAAGTCGATTTAATGAAAGCTTAAGTTGACTTAATAAGAACCACCCATTAGGTCAACTTAAGCCTTAAGTCGACTCCTTAAGTTGACTTAAGGGTTATTCCACATCCATACCATCCTTAAGTCAACTTTATTAAGTCGACTAAATTGACTTAAAGTTAAGTTGACTTAGACCACTTTGTTAAGTCGACTTAATAAGGTCGGCTTTAAGTCGACTTAAAGTTGACCTTATTAAGTCAACTTAACAAAGTCGACCTAACTTTTCCTAGTGTAGACATAGCCTTTGAGAACATCTCCGGTCTTCCTGGGGCCCCCCCCCCCCCCCCCATCTGTCAGAAGGACAAGCATGGTAGCTATCTCTGAAAAGGAGAACAAAGGACTTGGGGAACTGATGGACCAATGAGCCTAACTTCAGTACTTAAAAAGATACTGGAACAAATTTACAATTAATTTGTAAGCATCTGAAGGATTATAAGGCTATAAAGAATAGTCAGCATGGATTTTTCAAGAACAAATCATGAGAAAACAACTTAATTTCCATCTTTGATAGGATTATTGATCTAGTGGATGCAGGTGGGCGGAGCAGTAAATATATACCTTGATTTAGATAAGGCATTTGAAAGTTATGTACGACATTCTCATGAGCAAACTAAGGGCATGTGGTCAATATAAAGTTACTATAATGTGGGAGCACAACTGGTTAAGAGACTGTACTCAAAGCTTAATTATCAATGTTTTGTCATCAAATTGAGAAGGTTTACCAAGTGGGGTCCTGCAGGAGCCAGTCCTGGGTCCAGTGCTATTAAATATTTTCATTAATGACTTGGAAAATAGAGTAGAGCGTATACTTATAAAATTTGCATGTGGGGTGGGTTGCAAACACTTTGGGCAACAGGTGTAATATTCAAAAGGACCTTGACTAATTGAAGACTTGGTCTGAATTCAACACAGTGAACCTGACCCCCCTCCCACAACCTCCCCCCCCCAGACACACAAAAACTCCTCCCCCCCACACCTCTTTCCTCCAAAACCCCACTCCTGCATACTACAAGCAGCTTAGTTCCAGAGGCAGCAGTAGCTCCCGTGCTGCCTCCTTCCTTCTGCTTAGGGTCACCACAAATCAAAAGAACCAGCTGTCAGAGCTTGTCAAATGGGATTCACAAGCTGAAACCCGGACTGTCTGGGTGGAAAACCAAACAGATGGCAGTCCTATGTACTTCATACTGATGCAAGATCAGATTTTTCCACGGCAAGGTGCTGAAATCTATGGGAACCGTGCAAGTAAGTGCTTCGGAAAGCTATATTTGTTGGGGGTTTTTAATTGTTGAGAAATATGTACCTGGTAGAGTTCAGATTGTAGCAGTGAGTCCATACTGAAGAAAATTGCAAGTGTTCACATTGGAAAAAAATCAGTTCAAGATCCTGCTTTTATTTGAAATGTTCTCACACTAGACCGAGTGCACTAATTTCTTGCTTCAGATCATAGTTTTGCATAGGATACCTCTGCCCCATTGCAGAGATGAGGTTTTTAATGTCATCTAAATTTCATTTTGAGCCTAAAGGTGTAATTTATCTGACAAGTTATGACTCCGTAGGACAGATATTCCTTTCTCATGGCTGAACATTTCTTTGACTCACTGGACAGGATTGGCAGCTTCCTTTTGTAATTTGAGAAATCTAAACTGATAACAGATATCTCAGATTGTTGATATCAGATTATCACTTAAATGTTTTTGGATAAATTTTCATGATTTATTTACTAACTTGATTATTTAAAAAGTTTTTTAAGAAAGAGAAGCTGCTTAATAAAACAAAAATCTCCAAGGTTAACATGTCTAGAAGGATTCCTCAGTATTTTACATTAGACATGAGTGAATAAATTCTCATTCCCTCAAGTTTAGGGGTGCAGGGGGGGAGAGGGCTAAATGAAAAAAATATGGGGGGAAAAATTCAGTTTTGAATAAACTGACCTTTATTATTGTGAAAACGAACCCTCCCACCAAATCCTTCCTTTAGGACCTAAGAAAAAGCAAAATCAAATTTAAAAAAACCAAAACTAACAATTTTTTTAGCCTTTGCGTTTCAGTTTTGGATATTTTCTACCTAAACTCCCCAATTACTAAAATTGTCAATTCAAAATAAATCTAAACATTGGCATTAGAGTCCAACATGGCAACTACTCTACACCAATAACAGTACACAATTGTTTCTAAGAGGGGAAGTGAGGAATACTTTAACTAAACTCCTCATGCAGTACCAGGTAGTAGAACATAAATGTAACTGTCCAAACTGGAACTGGCTAGGAAACACATACAGCAAAGCAGTATTTCCTAATCATGATATAGACGTTTGCTCATTTCTGATTCCACGGGAAGAGCTCTGAAGCGGTTAAGGTGGCCCAGAAGAGGCCAGTTAACTTTCATAGTTGCACCTGGAGAGAGGCCCAGGGATTTACAATCTTGTAGCCTTTTAATTTAGAGGCTATAGAACTGATTGAGTATTGAGGCATTAGAACACTTCTAAAATTGCATTAAAATGGCTAATCTGATGAATCTCAAACTAATCCCAAAATTCTAGCTGAGCAGAGAATATTCATGAGAACAGATGCTTTAAAAAGTAAGGCATTTGAAAAATCAGCTTTTCACAAACTCTTACAGCTTTATCTAGATAATGTCTATAGCGACTATTCGTCTTGCTTGTGTTGTAGAAAAATTGGAAAAAAGTATTCAGAATCCCTCTGCTGCTTAGGGTCTAAAACTGAGTAATCTAATGATTGAATTAAGACACTCTAATTTCAGTTCATCTTTAATTCAGCAGAAAGCTAGTCAAGGCATGGGAAATCTTACTTATACTAAGTACCGTACAAGTGGCTTCAAAGGGAATGTCAAAAAGTTAAGTGTAGTAATAATGACTATTTTCAAATGCTTCTCTCATAGAAATGTAGGGCTGGAAGGGATCTCAAAGTCACCAAGTCCAGCACTCTGTGCTTTGGCAGGACCAAGTAAACCTAGACCATCCCTGACAGGTGTTTGTCCAATTTTATTTTTAAAAGCTTCCATTAATGGGGACATCACAAACTTCCCTTGGAACCCTACTCCAGAATTTAGCTATCCTTATAGTTAAGGTTTTTCCTTAATAGCTAACCTAAAATCTCCCTTGATGCAGATTAAGGCTATTACTTCCTTCTTCTACATTCAGTGGACATGGAGAACAATTGATCACCATTCTCTTACGGTCCTTAACATACTTATCAGGTCCCCTTTCAGTCATCTTTTCTCAAGACTAAACATGCCCAATTCTTTGTAACCTTTCCCCATAAATCAGATTTTCTAAATCTGGTAACCATTTCTGATGCTCTCCTCTGGACTCTTTCCAGTTTGTCCACATCTTTCCTAAATTGTGGTTTTCAGAACTGGACTCAGTACCCCAGCTGGGGCCTAACCAGGATTCAGTAGAGCTGGACAACCACCACCAGTGTCTTACATACAACGCTCCTATTAACAACCCCAGAATCATATTAGCCTTTTTTGCAGCTGCATCACATTGATGACTGCTGTTCAGTTGGTTGTCTACTATAACCCACCTTCCCCCCACCCCGATCCTTTTCAGCAGTACTACCATCTAGACAGTTATTCTCAATTTTTTAGTTGTGCATCTGATCTTTTTCTCTAACTGAAGTACTTTGCACATGTATTTATTGAATTTTATCTGAAAAGTACATGAAAAACATTTCACATTTGTCTTCTGTTTTGTTCATCTCTCACCATCCGAGATATTTTCACTGTCGAAATAGTGGTTATATGATGTTAAGGTATACAAGTCTCATCAATATTAGTGAGAGGAATTACAAGCCACAAACCCAATCATGAGTCCCCAGGCAGTGCCCAGGACATGACTGCCAAACGGCTCACCTGAGTAACTGGGAAAGAGCTAGCTTCTAGCTTCCACGCACCCACTAAGGCATCTAATTGGGGGGAACTATTCAGCCTCTGACTGGCTGATGGGCTGTGTATAAACCAGGGAGTAAAAGGAAAGTCTGAGTCTAACTGCAGAAGGCTTAGAAAGAAAGATTTAAGCCATTTGGGGTTCTTATAGCTTTTAAAAATATTGCTGCTTTAAAGGGTATCTTGAGACATATTAGGAACAAAAGCAAGTGCTGTTAATCCCAATGGAAAGGTGAAACTCTTTTTTCCAGTGATCTAAAGCTCCCACTTCTCATTCTAAAGGGTCACTAGAATTAAATGTCACACATCCTAGGTTTGGAGCAGTTTAGATTTTTTTTTTCTGGGAAAGGGAGATGCTGGCATTGTGGAGGAAGATGACCAGAAGGAATTAAAGCATGACAAGTCAAGTTTTCCAAGGTCAGCATGTCAGAAGCAATCCTAACAGAAGGCAAAGAGCAGGTGAGTTGGCCCAAAATACATAAGTCTGAGGATCACGTGGTGTTTATTACAGAGCCACAGAACTGATCACAAAGCCCCAAGGGTTGGCTGAGACCAAAACCTCAATTCCCAGACCTACAGCTGATGGGTCTATGCAAGGCAACTTCAAACAGCTTAAATTTATATTCCAGCTGGACCCTTCGGTTCATCCCAAAGCCCTCAGCGTCTATCAACTTCTTGTCTAGGGAACACAGACAAGATTTTAAGATTAAATAGGAAAATGTTTATTTAACCAACAATGTTTAGGTATTTTAACTTGAAACCTTGTCTCAAACAACAACTTGGGCAAAAAAGAACAGGTTACACTCACAAATAGGGATCTACAACAAAGGAGTGATGAGGGCAGATGGGATCAGGAACACACACACCAGGAACAGGAAGTGACATGCAAATTGACATCTACAAACTCTTAACTATCAGGTGAGTCTGTCTTCTTTCTTTGATCTTCTTTCTGGTGACAGGAACAATAAATGGGACACACACACACACAGGCTGCCAATGTAACAGACAGCCCGAGTGCTTGGGTGAGCAGGATATTTATAATCTACTTTCCTACCATTTTTGCACACTACCCACAATTAGTGTTGCACACGATACTACAATTTTGCACAAAGTACGCTAGACTTCTGCACCCAAAATGCTCAGTGCTGCACACGGCACCATTGGGATACAGAAGTTTGTTCAGAGGTCACCTTAAACTCTGACAACCAAACATTAAGCCAGTCTTTGTGGCAGTAATATGCAAAGTCATAATATGTAGTATATACATACTAACATAGCTAGCAACTCCATTTTCTGTACCTTTCCCAGAATATCCATTTTGTTTAGTATTTATGTAGAAAAGGCAGTGAACAAGAAGAATCTAGTCTTTGCATAAGAACCATCTAAATCAAATAGAAATTTAAATACATCCATACCTGCCATGATTAATCTATTGTGGTAAATCTTATGCTCTGTACCTTAAAGGTAGTAAATGGTTGTTTCCATTCTATGATGAGTTAAATGATGTAGAGTAAAGATATCGGAAAAAATAAAACACGTTTAGGTGAATTCTAGAGATATTTATTTCCTTTGCTGAAAGAAAAGTTTCTCTATTACACCATTAATATTAATACTTCTATATTTATGTTGTCACAATGGCTTACTTCTTCCTTCAATAATATGCTCAGGGTTTGCTTGTTGTGATATTAGACACTGACCTAATGAAATCCTGAATCAAATGTTGGTGTTTGGTTTTAAAGTGCCTACTCTCTTATGCATAGAGCTGTCAGATGTGAACTCCCTTCTTTCCCCAATCCATAATAGATTTCCTGGCAGTCTAGCAATTTAGAAGCAAATTCTGAAGTCATTAGAATTAGTCTTAATAGTGTTTACTATAGTTTGATATCAAAAGTAGCACAAATATTTGTGCTAATGCAGGGCTTTGAACAAAGCTAAGGCTAATTAAAGCTAAAGACATTACACCAATAGAATAAAAGATGATTCTTTAATTTAAACTACAACCCCCTGAAATATTCTGAAATACAGAACCTGCAAAAATATAGAACCTGCATTCCAAAGACAATTAAGACAATATTTGTTTCACAGCAATGGGTGAGAGATGAAAGTATAGCAAGCATTTATAAGGATAACAAAACGTAAAGAGATCTTCCTGGATCAGCTGACTATAATAGGCAGTCAGGAAGTGAGAATGTACTAACTCTTCCATAAAATATTTGCACCTGGTCTTAAACATGCTGACTCATTGCCTCACTGGTGCTACATCAAAGATAAATTTGGTCCAAAGTATTAAAACGAAAGACTAGATTCAAGTTTTGGAGATTACACGTACATTGCTATAGATGTACACAGGACTGCCTGATTTTCGGAGGTGCATTGGTTCCAAAGCTCACATTGATTTAAACTAAAATAGAGAGGTAAACACAGAGGCAGTATGGTCCAGTGGAGAGGGCACTAGACTGAAAATTTCAGTCCCAAGATCTAGTCCTGATTCTTTCATAGACCTGTGATCATGAGCAGACCATTTTGACTTATGCTAGAGAGGTGAGCAGACAGGGCATGTTACACTGTCTGGAAATGCCCACAAATTCTGTCATTTTGTCACACACATACTTAAATGCATAGAAAATTTAGTATGTATGTGAATGAAAACCCTGGCTAATTATTTTCTAGAAGGTATTCCAAATCAACATGACCAAACAAATATTTATTCCTAGGGTTTATGCTGGTGAAGTTAGAGAAATACGTAGGTACCATTTCTTAATGAGTGGTGGGAAAAAGAACACTATGCCATAGCAGGAACTGAATATATTGACTAAGTGGTCATTGTTACAGAAAGCAAAAAGGCAATAGTGAACTTCACTTCTCTAATGTATCTATCAAATATGCAATGCAGAGGTTTCAGCGATCAAAACAACATAACCAAATTATATAAACCATCAACCTATTCAGACCATGTCTTCCCTTACATTTCATATCCAGGTTTTCTAAGCAAGTTTAGCCATCTTAAAAGTTATCAACTATCATTGAAAATGGAGCCCCTCTACCTTTACGGAGGTGTTCAAGACAATATACCGAGGGCATTGATCACTATTGATTTAGTGACCAGTAGATGGCAGACTCATCTCAGTCACAGAGGTCCTGATAAGTTCCTGAGTCCATGTCAGTTACAGAAGTCCTGTTGAGTTCCAGAGGGGTAGCCCTATTAGTCTACTGCAGCAACACCAAAACAAAGAAGGAGTCCTGTGGCACTTTGAGACTAACAAATGTATTTATCGCATGAGCTTCCATGAGTAAAATCCCAATTCATCAGATGCATGAAATGGAAAACTACAGTATGGAAGGGAATATATAAATGCAGAGAAGAGTAAGTCACAAGGTCAGTTCAGATTTTTTTCAGCAAACCAAGCAAGTTGTTTTGATTCAAACAGAATGGAACAACAGTAGTGTGTAAGAGGGAATGCCAGAGTAGTAATTGAGAATTGTAAAGGGTGATCACCTTTTGTAATGACCCGGTCATTCAAGAAAAATCCTGTTAGTGTATCTTATAGGCCAAGAGAAAGAAATTGGAAAAGGAAGCGATGCTGTGCATTACTGTATCTAGTTAAGAACAAACACTGTTTGCTATTCCATAGGTACATTGTAAGGACACCAAGAGTATCTAGGCACCCAATACTGGCAGAAAATCTATGTGACCTTTTTGTGAAATAATTTCTGCTCCTTTGAATTTTGATGTCTTCAGTGCATCCAGCATCTACAACACCTTTATCGCTATAGACAGAGATTCATAACTAAGGTCATGATAGAAGCACTGTTTCATTTAGGGCAAAGATTTTTTTAAAAACCATAAACTAAAAAAGCCTTAATTAAACCAGGTTTCCAAGGGGTAGCCATGTTAGTCTATTGCAGAAAAACAACAGAGTCCAGTAGCACTTTTAAAGACTAACAGATTTATTTATCGCATGAGCTTTCATCAAAGCGTCTGACAGAGTGGGATTTTCTCCCACGAAAGCTCATGCGATAAATAAATCTGTTAGTCTTTAAAAGTGCCACAGGACTCTGTTGTTTTAATTAAACCAGACCACCTACAAATTCTAAAACTTTCATTAGTGTAAACACAGCAAAAAGCCAAAACATGCAAGTTTAATTTTAGTATGAAACTTCTCAGAATAAACATGCCTATTACAAATCTGATTTTTAAAAAATTCATCTGTAATAAAAATATTGTCAGAATAGATGTTCTAAGTATGATTTCATGCATATACTCTGCTGTGTGGATACCATTAAAATTTAAGACTGGGGCAATATTAGATGAGAAATAAGATGATTTTAGACTGTTAAAATTTTCTGCTCTTGTAATCTGCCATCCAGGTAAATCAAGGTGGTTTTTTATATTGTTTGTTTCATTTTTAGAACTGCAGTCTCTACACCTATAGTACATTCCCTGTAGTATTTTTAAGACATGTCAAGAGAATATTATAAACTTCTTACAGAATTCACAATGTTCTCATCAGGACTAAATTTATATTGGCATGGGCATTCAAATGACATTAAATGTCCTTTCTTCAAACATCGTAAAGGTGAAGTCATGCCTACTAGTGATTTCTGCCAGGAAGAGTTAGTAGTAATAACTAAAATTCTAACAGATGGCACGTCTGCTCAGAGGAAATGTGATTGACATCATTCCAGCTTTAACAAGCTGAACTAGTCAAAACATGTAGATCTTAACTATTGGCCCTCTAGCTTGTTTCAATCTTTACTTTCCCTACATTTATTTGTTCTATTATTGGATTTATCTGTGAAAATAGATAGTTAAACAAACTCTTGCTCTATTTCCTTTATCTGACTAAATATCCCCATTTCACAAAACTTGCAGCAAGGAAAAGGTCAAACACAAATTCAAGTATGCAGCCTGGAACCATACTGAAAATCTAATACTAACATTTAGCTGTAAGCCAGTTGTCAATTCTGGAAAACCATTTTCTGTGTGCCAAGGACTGAAGGGATTTTCCTAAATTTTATTTGCATCCATTTTAACTAGTTTTTAGTGTTCTTTATTCCCCAAATATTGTTTCTAAGTTAGTAACCTGGTTATAAACTAGTTCCAAAGGGCTATCTGTATCAGTCTAGGGCAGCAAAACAAACAAGAAGTCCTGTGGCCCCTTTAAAAACTAAAAATTATTTATCACATGAGCTTTCGTGGAAGAAAATCCCGCTTCATCAGACACTTTGAAGAATGCTTCAAAGCGTCTGACGAAGTGGGATTTTCTCCCACGAAAGCTCATGCGATAAATAAATTTGTTAGTCTTTAAAAGTGCCACAGGACTCCTTTTTTGTTATAAACTAGGTTATTTCATGCAAACATTAAGCCAGCAAGGATTTAATGATCAAGTTGTCAGTCTTCTTTGTAAAGTGAAAGCCCATTTTGCTGTAACTACTACTTTATACTTTTATTACTGTAGTAACACAGTGACATTTGGAAGACTGGTATTCATATTAGCCCCCTCCGCCCCCCAAGGAAAATCCCAGTCAATTTCCGAAGTGGTACAGGTCCTATTACAGTCACATAAAAATGAAACTAGGTGTCTTGATCAAGTACAATAAAATGCAAAGCAGTGTCATGCTGCTTGGAGTAGCTCACAGCTAAGAGTGCCAAACTCATGTCAGACTGTCAGAAACCAGGGCACACATCCCAGACTGGTGGTATAATCTCATTAGATTTCACCAAGCCAGTAACAGACATGTTCTCCTGTATTACTATATTAGTTTTATACCACAGAACCACAAACAATGCCCTTTAGGTACTCCTGCCCTTACTTTACCACCCAGACAGACTGGACTTTATGATGAAAGATTATTAAAACCAAAAGTCATCCCACATTAGTTTACTTGCAACCCCGAAGAGCCAGTCATTTACCCAAGGTCAAAATATGATGTCACTCTCATCAAAGACAACACTGTAGTCAATCCTTTAGTGCACTAAAACTAAAGATTTATTAATTAGGAAAATTCCAAAGGGGTAGCCGTGTTAGTCTATTGTAGAAAGACAACAGAGTCCTGTGGCACTTTTAAAGACTAACAGATTTATTTATCGCATGAGCTTTCATGGGAGAAAATCCCACTTCGTCAGACGCTTTGAAGATAGGAAAGTTACAGAGTGGTAGGAAATTAAATGCAGGGGAGTGTATGACATAGCATCAGGTCAGGCTGTAACAGCAAATCAAAATAGGTGTTAGGATTCAAAACACTGGGGAACAGCACATAGAGGAGGGGGAGGTCAAATCACTTGTTGTAATGCGAGAAAAATCCATAGTCCCTGTTTAACCCCAAGACAACTGAGTCAAATTTGCATATAAGTTCGAGTTCTGCAGACTCTCTTTGAAGCTGTGATTTGTTATTCATCTGTTTCAACACAGCTATTAACAAGTCGTCAAGGGAGTGAGCAGGGAGATTGAAGTGTTCCCCTACAGGTTTTGCAGTGTTGCAATAACAGAACGCCACTGGTCACCACCTACAACCCCCAAGCCAGACCTCTTCAACACATCATCAAAAAACTACAGCCTATTTTACAAAATGATCCCTCACTCTCTCAAGCCTTAGGAGACAGACCTCTCCTTGCTTTCAGACAGCCCCCTAATCTTAAAAGGATACTTACCAGCAACTACAGATCACAGAACAGAAACACTAAAGCAGGAACACAGCCCTGCAGCAGACCACGCTGCCAACTTTGCCCTCATATCTACACTGATGACACCATCACAGGGCCTAATCATGCCACCTACTCCATCAAGGGTTCGTTCACCTGCTCATCCACCAATGTGATTTATGCCATCATGTGCCGGAAATGCCCCTCTGCCTTATATATTGGACAGACAGGACAGTCTCTGTGCCAAAGAATCAATGGACACAAATCTGACATCAGAAATTGCAACACTGCAAAACCTGTAGGGGAACACTTCAATCTCCCTGCTCACTCCCTTGACGACTTGTTAATAGCTGTGTTGAAACAGATGAATAACAAATCACAGCTTCAAAGAGAGTCTGCAGAACTCGAACTTATATGCAAATTTGACTCAGTTGTCTTGGGGTTAAACAGGGACTATGGATTTTTCTCACATTACAAGAAGTGATTTGACCTCCCCCTCCTCTATGTGCTGTTCCCCAGTGTTTTGAATCCTAACACCTATTTTGATTTGCTGTTACAGCCTGACCTGATGCTATGTCATACACTCCCCTGCATTTAATTTCCTACCACTCTGTAACTTTCCTATCTTCAAAGCGTCTGACGAAGTGGGATTTTCTCCCACGAAAGCTCATGCGATAAATAAATCTGTTAGTCTTTAAAAGTGCCACATTAATTAGGAAGTGAGAGTTATAGCAAGGTTAGAGAGAATACATTACAGGTAAAGCCCCTGTAATCCAAGTGATGCATAGCTGTAATGTCTGTCTGCTTTCTGTAAGTTCCTTGGGGTTTCCCCAAAATAGTTTTGGGGTCCTTTGTGCAATTGCATACGGCTCCACTTGTCAGAACCCAAGCAATCTAGAGATGAACAATTGCACCCAGGATTTAGTATTTCATAGACCCTGCAAACAGGAAGACAAACTGAACAGTTTGGTAGGTGTTCCCAACGCCGCTTGTGGGATGCTGCACGATCCATTCTTTGAAGTTAACCTTCTACTTCCCATGCATGCACAAGTAATCCAGTTATAATTACCGTATGTAAATCAGTGCAACAGGGATAGATAAATGAAGACAATAGAGGTAGCATTCATTAGTTTCATGCAGCGTGTACACATCTTTGATCTTAAGGTTAATTAACAACAAGATACAGACAGAGGAAAATAATACCATCAACATTTTCCCTGATTTCTTATCAGCACCAGTGAATAGGCTTATGTCTACCAAACCATTTAATATCTCTGATAGCCACATTCAAGTAAGTGGGTACAATTAATTCCTTGAGGTTGTGACCTGAGGTAGCCAGCTGCCATCTTTAATGAGCTGGTAGCTTGTATATACAACACCACAAGCAGTTCTTTATTATTCCAGAAAAAGTCTGCCCATTTATGAAGTAATACTGTTGAAAATATAGTGACAATATAATGAGAAATCTTAATAAGTATAATATCATGTAGACATTATCAAGATATATTATCTGATTTAAAAAAGTAATTTTTTTCCAGTGGATTTATGATCGTGAACCAGGTAAAATGGAAGCTGGCAGTTTGCATAATATAGAGAAAACAGAAAATAAATATAACCCTTCTGCCAGGCCAAGAGGGCAGCAGCGAAGGTCTGGGTTCTAATCTAGGGGTTCCTAACAATGTTACAACACCAGTTGGCTCAAGCCAACACCCACTTTCCTGGGAAATCATGTATTGTTTCCTGGGCACCCTAGAGAGCAATGCTTCCCCTCCCACAAGCACAAGTCTGAGAGTAGTACAGAAGACTTTGAATAGTAACAAAGAAAATATACAAAGGCAATATCAAAACCAGCACTGATTTGGGGGACAGTGCAGTGCAGGATTCACACAAAAAACAATCTGAACTCACCCCATCCCAGTGTACGTAGAGCGTGTCCTTCACTTCTCCATACCTCCCATCAGGGTTTTAGCATCCACCTGTTCGGTCCCCCTCCTATTGTCTTCCGCCACCTCTGGCATCTCGCTGAGTCGCATCTGCTTGGGCTTTCCGTCAGTAGACGCCGACCGCCATCTGCTTGCGCCATTGGCTGCCTGCCAGCCTTCCACTGCCTGCTGGTACCATCCACTTGTAAGCAGTTCTCCTGGCCAGAGTCACCCACCTCTGCTGGGCCTCAGTCAGTGTTACTAATCAGAGGTCAATATATGCTTGGTAATAGGAAAGAACAGATTTTAATTTCTCACCCTTGACATATTATCCTTCATAGTTGAATTTATCATAAATATTGTTCAGTTCAATGGAAATCCAAGATTATTTTAAAGCATATAAATCATATTAGAAGTTCTTTTATCATTCTCCCAGCTTAGTAACACTGACACACTTCTACATTTTATTGAGATTGTTTTGTCCATCACTGGTATGATAAAACATATTTACTGTTTTTATTTTTTCTGTAAAAAAATTTGAACTTTATTGAAGAAGCAGATGGCACTAATTTCCATATTACAAACCATCTGGATCTGAAATGGCAACTTCAGATTTTAAAGATGCAATAGCTACTTCACTCAAGCTTGGTGAATGGACACTGGCCTTTAATTTAATTATTTTTCACAGAAGCCCAGATATGCATATCCAAAAAAAATATCTGAGCTGAACTCTGCTCAGCCACTAATAAACATTCAGTGCAATAAAAAGAAAAAAGCTTTCAGTTGCCTGTTAAGCTGAAAACATTTATTTTATATTAAGAAATGCAAAGATGTGTGCACTTTGACTTTGATTCTCCGAGGCTAAGAGGAATAAGAAGAAATTTCAAATCCAAAACTTAAACAAAATTCAGAAGATTCACAAGCAGCTACCATGTCAGATCCAGATTCACTTCACACCTATTTAATTTGTCAATGGCTCCAGGATCGCTGCATCTGTAATATTCCACCCTTCCGCCAGCACCAAGGAAGTCTATTATGGGAATGATATTGGGTTGGACTCTATTTCTATAGAAAGGGCAGGTGGCATCAGGCTGGTTATCTTCTTTTATTCTATGATAATATCCCAGTTCAGTCAAAAGCTGAATCAGGCAGATGTAGGCACATCTCTCCTCCAAGATGGGAATGTTTGGTTGCAGGCCAGTCTTTTCAAACTTAGGCGCATTCATATTTAGGCATCTAAATAAAAGTGGCCTAATTTTCAGGGATGCTACAACTTCTCTGGATTCCAGTGGGATGTGAGGGTGCTCACACTTATGACAATCAGGCTACTTTCACTTCGGTGCCTAAATGGGGATTTAGGGGTCTCCATCTAAGTACCCAGTTTTGAAAATGGTTTGGATTCATTTCTAGTTCACACCCTCTGGGATACATCCCTGATCCCATCCAAGTCAATGGCAGCTGACTTTACTGAGATCAGAATTTTTACCCTTTGATCTTTGCAATGCTGGCAGAAAACTTGTTGTTTCTATATATTAAAATATCACCTAAACAAAAATGCACATGCACACTATAAGATGAACATTAATTCTTTGGTGACATTTAAGATGATAATTTACTGTAGCTGATATTTCTAGCTAGATTCTTCTGTTAGAGCCTATCACTAGAGTATCTGACTACCTTCCCGATTTAAATAATAACAGCAGTGTTATCTCCTCATCACCAAGATTCCTGTAGGGAGCGTGTGTGAGAGAGAGAGAAATATGCATTTAAGATTGGGTATGTGATAGGAAAGAAGTTCGTATTTATGAAAGTTAGATGTACTGTCTGCAAGAACAGATGGTGCTTATGGCAACTATTGTTAGATCCATATTGCACAACAGAATATTCACCATGCCATGCCTTATATAGTTCTGCATCCTTGTTGATTTTATTCTGCAATGTTTGTATCGTGCAACTTCCCCTGATTCATGGAGGATGAAAGGCTGCAATTGAGCGGTCAGCTTTTTAACGAGCAACGGCTTTTTTTAAAAAGCCACCAAAAAAATCCAATGCTCATTATATATTTTTCTATAATATGAAGATTTATTGATGACATCTTGTTCCTCAATTGAAAATTTTAGTGGTAAACTCTATGCAGTACCATTCCCATAGGGTGTAGCAGTACATGAATACCTTTGATTTTGTAGAAAAAGAGTTTTATGAAAACCAAGGATTTGTGGATTTTGGAAAGGGGTTTATTACTCTAGGAAGCTGTCAAAAGCAAGCATACTATGGAGATAAAAGTGATTTTAAGGTTGTCAAGAAAGTTCTCTCAGGTTTCTCACATAGTCCCTCAAGGAGCAAAGAGGTATTCAGGGCTGAGAAGTCAAAGTGAAAGAAGATTTTTCTCTCTGCTAATACTGTACAGCTATTGATCAAGTACAAAAATATATCTAAATTCATAAATATAGGAGATTGTCTTAGATATCAGGTCTACCCCAGATAGCCAAATGTTCCCCAGACTGCAAAAACATCTGAATGCAATATACTTTTTGCTTTTTATTTTGACTACACACAGACCTGAAATGTCTCTAATGGTGTTAATGGAACTCATCTATCACTTAAACAAAGAATCATATTCTACTGTGTCTGTGATCAGAGAGTAAATGATCCTGACAAACCTACTTTATTTTTGATGTCTCCACATTTTTTCTTATTGTTGAGTTCAAGCTCCAACAAAATCATTATTTAAAAGTTATTGGTCTACTTAGTGTAACTTAGGCAGCATCAATGAGAAGTACAAATAGACCCTTGCTATGATGACCTTGGGCTATAGCGAACAAGGTCATTGGATCCACCTCTAGCCTAAAGCTGTGGTAGGGACTGACAGGTCCTCTAGCCCTGAGTCATAGCCAGGCACAGTGCTCCTCCAGTCCAGGGCCATGGTGAAGTGATGGGGTCAGAGAGCTCCCTAGACTGCAGCAGAAACTGATAGTACTCCTCTGGGCTTGGGACCATGGGAGGGAGAGGGAACTCCTCCAGCTCTTGAGCCATGGCAGGGGGTTTGACTCCTCCTTGCCATGGCTCCTGGGCAAGAGCAAAGTTGCACTCTGAAATCGTAGCACGCTGTCCTAACCACAGTCCTGGAACCAGAGTTGCTCTCTGCCCTCCCTCTCCTCACCACAGCCTCGTGGCCATAAGAGCTCTCTCTCTTCACCACGGGTTCAGGGCCTGAGGAGTGCTGCAGTGGCTGTCAGCTACAGCCTTGGCCCCGGGGCTGGAGGAGCTCTCTGCCCCCCATTGCAGCCCACAGGCTGAAGAAACACTGTCTCCTGACTACAGCCCTCAGGCTGGCAGAGCTCTTTCCTCCAGGCCCAGAAGAGCACTGTCAGCTCCAGCCGTGGTCCCAGAAACAAAGGAGCTGTCCCCCCTCCACTCTATAACAAACCCCTAGCTATACTGAATGCATGGCTTGGATCCATAGGGGTCATTATAGTGAGGGCTTACTGTATATGTATTATTTTAAATGACATATGCTCTGAAGTGAACCTATCTGCCTGTCTACCTTTAGACAGATGCTCTCTTCAAGGCAAGAACAGTCTTTCTTAACTGTCTGGAAAGAGGCTGATATATCATAGGCAGTCCTGCTAACAAACAATAAATAAGCCATTATTAATCATCTCCATATGCTATATGATTTACAGACAGGTATAAAGATTTTGAACTTTATTCACCACTGTGTTAATCCAATTTCCATTAGAGTTATACTGGCATAAACTGTATTTTTAACCCCAAGAGTTTAAAAATAAAATAACCTGTCAGGCCTCAAAAAAAAAAAAAAAAAAGCATGATTTAAAACGACATCTTCCACACAGCAAGACTCACACACACCATACATGTGAGGTCTCATCACAGGGTGGACACCATTTTGTACAACTACCCGGCATCCTCCACACACTCAGGATTGCCTCAACCCCCCCTTCCACAAGCGACTCTTCTTTGGCTCATGACCCACAGTTTCAGAATTGCTGCTCCAGGGTATACCCGGGTCAAGTTTTTAAGGTATTTTTCTGAAAACACAAGATCTAGAAAAAAAGGTTAAAATGGAAGCTGAGATTCTCATGCGGTCTCTTGATTTCAGCAGCTTGGACTTCAGGAAAGACATCAAATATCATGAGACTCATGATGAAATCACAAGGATTGGCAACACTGCATAGAACTGGAGTAAGGCAGTGGTGAAATGGGCCCTTAGTCTGTTGGCAGCCCAAAGTAAATGTTTTTTCCTCATTCCTCTTCTGCGTGCTATGACACCAATCTCAGTACCCCTCTCAAGTGCTTCCATTCCTCTTTCCAGAATGTCTCATCTCCCAAGAACGCCTTCATCAAACCTGAACAGCAGACAGTGCTTCCTTTTTTGGATTTCATTCACCTTTGAGCAGAAAAGCAGTTAGTTTGAACAGGCTGATCTTGTTATAATATCCAAACTACTTTACACTGTCCCATTAAATAGCTGTGACTCTAACAGTTAGCTAGCTCATAACAGTCAGTGCACTTCAGGAGGGATACATTATGAACACTAAACTTATCACACCTCCACTAACTAGCAATTTAAGCTACTCCTGTGATGCAGCATACATCTGTGGCTTCTTGACAGCACAGGCAGATTACGGTTTGTTAATCTGCCAGGTTCAAAGTTTGCAAAGTATCTTTCGTTCTCTCACCAGAGATGTTTAGAACTTGTTTTCCTCAGTCTCCACATGTCTTTTGTACAATCTTACAGTTATGTCACTGGCATATTAACCATACTGACAAGCCCCTTTTATTTCAGATAGCAGAGGCTTTTATGCTTGTTAATTGTGGCATGCCAAGGAGGTCTCCTTAGAAGCCAGGCAGCACTTCCAGTTGCCTATTGTCCAACAGCAGCAGCAGCACAGGAACTAAGATACAGCCAGTCTGGCCTTTCCTCCAAAGCCCAATCAAGTCAATGGAAATAATTCCATTTATTCCAGTGGGGTTTGGATCAGGCTCTAATTCCCTTAGCAACCAGCTATAGGACAGGCAACTACTACTGCCTAGTAACATATTAGTGGCAGTGTAAGTGCATGGGCAACCCTACTCAAAGTAAAGTTCTGCATCCAATTTGTACAGTGTGGAATCTGGTGGTCTAGAGACTGGGTGAGGGAATACCCAGTTGGACCTCATCCTCCTTCTGTGCTGCTGCTCCTCATGCTAATTGTCAGAATTAGCCTCTTAGCTAGAAAGAAGCTGCTGGGAGCTCTTAAATTTCAACCCCCAAATTCACATGGCTGGAGGGCAAAAGGGAGAGATCATATGGAAACCTCCAGAGGAGGCTCCCACCTACACAGTGGAGAAGGAGACCCTCCATTTATCTGTTGATACTCCTTTGAGTCCTTTCCATTTTCTCCTCACCTCCTTTTGTTCCTTACTCCTCTTCACACACTTTGATTACAGTTAACCACTCCCTTTGCTTCCTTCTCCCACTCTAATCTTTATACCTTCTTCCATGTCATCACTTCTTCCTGGAACACCCTCCCTCAGCTGCTGTGCCTCTCCTTCAAGCCGGTCCTTAAAATACAAATAATTTCCCCAAGAAACCTTCAAGATCTAGTCATCCCTGGAGATAAAAGACAAATGAATGCTAAAAAAAATCCAAAGAAGAAATTATGGAATTTGCATGATGCATGCTAAAACATGCTTGAATGCAGGAATTTTATTATAGCTATCTCCCACATACTCTTTGCACATCATCTATGTAATCTTTGCAGAGCAGACATCTTGCCTCCTTCATATCAAAACACCTAGCATGCCATTGGAACTAAATCAATTTTAAAGACTATATTGTTAATAAGTCACTGTGAGCCTACGGACCAAAAAGACACAGAAATGATTGGCTTGAGGGTGTAGGTCCTTTTGACTGACTAGGCACCCTGGTGATTCTGAAATTATTTATTTACATTTAACACAGTGAAGCTAGTCATTGCTGAAGGTACTTGTGATTTTTCATACTACAAGTATGTTATGAATTTAAAACTAAGATATTGTTGCTAAAGTGATTATTCCTGATCCTGAATTTATTTGGCCAGCCGCAATCCAGCTGTCCAGTAACCAGTTCAAAATACTCAAATACCATACTTGCATTTACAGCTCAGTCAGTACTGAGCTGGGGTTTTTGGAAACAGCAGATTTTCCTCAGAGAGCGTCAGCTACAACAAAGACTGCCACGGAAGTTTCTAAATAGAAATCTCAATTTATTGAATGACAAGAATAAACTCTATATTAAAGTACTTTTACATGGACCTAAAAGCTCTGAAGACGGTTATACTAATTATTTTTGTTAGAGCTGACTGAAAATTTTCTAATGGAACATGTTCCCATTGGACAACACTGATTCATCAAAACTGAAATGTTCTGAGAGTACATGTTGATTTCAACAAAATGTTATCGTGAAGACATTGAAATGAAGCATTTTGATAAGGTGAAAATGGAATGTTTGGCCCTTACCAGAATGGAACATTTTGTTGTTTTATATCAAAACGTATTTTCATTTACATCATTTCATTTTCTATTATATTCCTTAAAATTAATATAAAAGATTCAAGATAAAAAATAAAATAAATATAAAAATGAAGTGTATATTAAAATACATAAATAATCAAAATAAAAATGTCAAAAAACAACAAACATTTTGATTGCCCTGAAAGTCATTTTTTTGAAAAATTTAATTTCACAGGAAATTTTGAAATTCAACATTTTGTTCTGATTCAAAAAAAATTTTAAATTGCAGAACTTACCATAAAATAGAGATTCTAGTTCCTAAGATTCTTTTACTATTCTTTATAATGCAGTAATGCTTAGGAGCTTAGTCATTAAGCAGAACCCCAGCATACAAGGTGCTGTACAAATATAGTACAAAATTTTATCAATGAAATTTCATTTTTCTCTGACACAGTGAAAGCTGCTGGGTGCTAAGCTCTTTTGAAAATCTGTCTATCCCTTCCTCCATACCATAACATTAAGTTTCATTAATGTGTGAAGAAATTCAAAATTAACACAGAGCATACCAGTAGCAAGAGCTGTTGGGCAATATAAAGCTTATTTCAATAAGAGCTAATTGTTATGGATTAGCTACAGAACTGAAATCTTTATTTTTTAAAGAAAGTTTTTGTAATGTGATGTTTTGCAGCTCTTTCCCCTCATCTCCTGCTCTTATCTTACCATCAACTTTCAAGGCCAGTATTTGATAATAGGGAGCAAGTTCCTTTTTTGATGCACATCCCAGGATTTTTCCTAGATCAAAATTTGAAATTCAGAAGTGTGATTAACTTATCTGCTTTACTTCTTTTTTAAAAAACATGCGAGAGAGGAAGGAAAAATCAGCTACTAACATAAGTTGTTAGAGAAAATATAATCAAGGGGCATAACAGGAAACCATTTGATATTCAGGGGAATTCAGCACTTATAGCACTAAGTGTAATTTTAAGAATATTTCCTCAGGGCTTATTTTAAAATTTCTTAGCATTCTGCCTATAGAGACGTGCATGAATAATTTTCTTCACCTCTCTAGTCACGTTGTTGTGTGTTTAAAATAAGAGAACTTTATGGTGAAACATGACTTTCTGAACAAGTGGAAAGTCTGTGGAGAGACAACTGTGTTGTTCACCATAACCTGAAATATGACCTCCACCAGAAGCAGAAATAGCTAGATCCATAGATTGTCTTATCAGAATGATACGTTTATAGTCTGCCTACAAGAAGCAACAGATATTTTTATAACATACAAGATATGATGGGTCACACCTGCTTTCTCTTAGCTCCTCTCGCTCTTCTGCTGACAAACCAGCCGGAGACATACAGGTTGGTGCAATCACCTGTGCCTTTATTTGCAGTTTGTTGCTCCCCGCCACCTTCTATTTACTACACAGCCCCTTTTCTAACAGCAGATTTGGGGGTTGCCTATCACCACAGTCTCTGCAGGGAGCTCCTGCTTCTCTTGCCTCAGTTGCTAGCTCCATTTTACATACACCCCTTTCCTTTCAGCCACCCTAGATATAGTCCCCCTCCCCCCCTCCCCCCCTCCCCCCCCGCTAATGAGTCTGGCAGCTGCTGTTTCTCTGCTAATCAGGAAGCCACCTGATTAGCCCTCTCTACTTCTTCTTCCTTGAGAGTCAGGTGCCTGCCACAGGAACCCTTAGCCAGCAACCTGCCACACACCTCCCTCTTTAAGAACTGTCAAGTTTGTTCATCACTGGCCTCTCCATTTTCTACCAGTGGGGCCCTCCACTTCCTCTAGTGGTTTCCTGGTGTCTTTCCCTTGGGGTTCCTTCACTCCCCATGCTCAGAATGTACATTGCATGGGAAGCAGATACCCCGGGGCCCAATGTCAGCTCCCACAGAGCCTCAAACCGCTCACATCCTCCATGGGTATTCCTCCCTTTCCTTCCCTTTTCATGGGGCAGGGGTTTTGGTTCAGTCCTGACCCCCTGCGGGACACCCTGAGCTTTGGGTGACCACTGCCCACCCAGTGGGCTACAAGTCACCTCTGCTGACAATTGCATCATGTGACCCCTTACCCTCTGTTAAGGAAGTTGGGTCTCATGTTCTCCCCAAAATTCCTTCCTGCCTCTCTGCCCCCTTTGTGCTCTGTTTTCTAGGGTTGTCTTTTCCATTTTCCTTTTCCCCAAGCCATAGTCCTCCTCCGCTTTACTGGGGTCCCTTTGTCCCTGGGATTCTATCTGTCTCTTCTGAGGGCCCTTCTTATTCCCCTGATGGGGAAGGACCTAATCTGTGCCTAATACCATAGGGTACTGTATCCCATCTACTACTCCAACCTTTTCCAAGTAAACTTGCTCCTTGCTTACAAGGGTACTTGGGCTATCTCGTAACACTTCCAGTCCCCATGGATACACTCTAGGTCATCCTCACCCCCAGAATCAATGCCATTTTACCAGCCTACTTTGGACCAGCGTACAGACTGAGGCTGTGTCTATCAAGCCCCTCCAAGTCTTCCACCTCAGTCTCACTAGGGTGATGGACATCACCTGCCTCTCACCCTGCTCCACTGCCCTAGTCCAGGCAAAAAATTTGGCCAACCCGCACTCCATATACAGGTAGTCTGCTTTTTGGTGTCCCGTTTGTTCATACCCCCAGCAGATGATCCCACTGGTCCTAGCGGGGGCCCCTCAGTGTTCCTCCTTCCTTTTCTCTGTACTTTTCCCAAGAGGAGAGAAGGTTCCCTACTTCCCCAACCCAAGGTCCCTACACTGGGCAGCTCTCCCTTCAGGGGAAGTCCACCTCGGTGTACTCTTTGGTCAGCTTTATAGCTGCCTTTGGACCCACATGTATGTTTTTGGTGAGACTATCAGTTGCTCCAAAACGAGGGTATCCATTACTTCCCCCATTGTCTGTGTATCTGGCTGCAGCCAGAGAGTAGCCCAATCCATTAACTTCCGGGCAAATGCCAAGGGTCACACCCCACCCATCCACCTATAGCAGCATAGTCTCTGCATCATGAGGCTGCTTTTACAGTCCTAGGGTGACCCAGAGGGAGTGGAAAACACCTGCAATTCCCTTGCTGGGGATTTCCTGAGGAAAAGATCAAGATGTACTCAAGGCAAGTGTGATTGTACAACTCTGTTTTAACAGTTTAAAATTATACAGTATAGAGACAGCAAAGTTGATATCAAGCTATTTCAGGCATGAAAGGACTGTGTGCACAGTCCATGTTAGATCCTACACTATTCAATATTGTAGATGCAAGAGACATTGCAGGTATCTATTAAGTTATCTATATGATACTTTGAAAGATACAAGACAAATAATTTACCAAATGTTCAGTTGCTTCAAGAGGAAACACATTTAACAAAGGGGAAAAAATGTTTTTGTTTATGACAATGCTATCTCTTTGGGTTTTGTTATGATTTTTTCTAACATTGAAGAGTAAGAAGCTTTTAAACAATAACAGCCACCTTCCCACTCTAACGTCCATCAAGCAAATTAAATGGCTTTTACATAAAACCTTGGTCGCTTTTTCCTCCTACAAGCAGAGGTGACTTTTTACAGTTTTGTTTCATATTTCAAACAATTAAGTCATACCAATATGACCTATAACCTTAAATTCGCAATCTGATATACTGCAGGATTGTCCATGTATGGCAGAGCGTTTCAACGAATTTTTAAACTTGTGCTGTCTGAATTCATGCAACAGAAAATCTTGTTCCTGCTCCTATTGAAGTCACTGGGAACCATGAATACTGCTCAGTGCCTCTAAAAATCTAACCTCCCACCCAACTTGATTTCAGTTCCAGGCCCTGGGCCAGACCTTCAGCCCCCACTATCTTTTTTTCAGAGGAAAGTGGGTGGAATATTTGCTAACAGGTGTAAAGCTAGCTCAGCTCTATGTCATTGCCTTTATGTAGAGATGTTTGGGGCAATGAAAGAGAAATGGCCATAGTACCTTGCATTCCAGTGATCCTGGATCAGCAAAGCAGCTATTAGCAGCAGGATGAACTAGGGAAGCCTCAAGGTACCTCTAATTTCTGCTGGAAGCTAAAGCAGCCTACAGTTGTCTCCTGAATTGGAAGAAGTCCAAGTTGGCTTTAGGTCAGCTTTGTCCCTTGCCCCTCCATTCCTTAAGTGTAGCTTGTCTAGACCCAAGGATCCGGTACACTGAAATTTGTAGATATTAAATCCTATTACTTTTTCCTACTGAGCAATTTCATTTTAGCCGTCTCCTCTTACTTTATTCTGTATTCCCTTATAACTTGTTCTGCTTCAGGCAACAGTATTACTGAATTTAGATGACCTTTTATCTCATCTGACATTATCTATAAAGATAGCTCATTTTAAAATCCTACTATTTTCATCTAACTCTCCAAAGTGGAGAGTAACTTGAGAAAGAAAATTGTTTGCATAACTGTTTTTAGTGTCACTGCTCAAGTTACTGGATCACATCAATTTGATAGTCTTTTTATAAAATTCTGTTGTGACACTAATGTAGGCTGTTTATATGATGCTTTTACTAGAAAGATTAATGCACAGGCTTATGCTTTTCTGTTGTGAGTCTCAAAGGCAAGATTAATTACTCTGCTGAAGTACCTACGAAATCTGTTAAATATTGATATTCCAACTACTGCAGTCTTTCAGTAGGAAGAGATTGACAGACTTTGCCAGATTTTATCTGTTATGCTGTCTGAGTAGCTGAAAACCACTATGTGAGAATAATACAGATTTATGACAAAGTTCAAAACAGACCATAACGTACACTTGTTACTGTTAAGTTTTCACAGTCTCCATACAGTAGGTACACAATAAGAATTCTTACTGTTGCTGGTGTACAGTGTGATAGCTTATTAAAAATGTCCATTATACCTAAATCATCACTTCTTATGTGGAACTGTTTGCAAAATTCGCTACGTGATGTCAATGTTGATGTGCTGCCTCACATACAGTGCTCTTAGAAAAATCCTGAAAAAACTGAGGAGCAAAATTATAGACCTGTTTTTGCTCCCAACTGAAGGATAATGAACTAAACATCAGATCAAACCAGCAGCCTATCTACAGTCCAGTACCCTATCTCTGGCCAGTATCAGATAAAACAGTAAACCACTGAATAATGGACAGTTTTGCAAGTCAACCACTCTGGAGCCGTAACAAACCTTGTTGCCAATTCTGCCCACAAATCTACTCAAGTGACACCATCATAGGACCTAACCAAATCAGCCACTCCATCAGGGGCTCATGCACCTGCTCATCCACCAATGTGACATATACCATCATGTGCCAACAATGCCCCTCTGCCTTACACATTGGCCAAACTGGACTGTCTTTGTGCAAAAGAATAAATGGAAACAAATCAGATAAAGAATGGTAACATTCCAAACCCAATAAGGGAACACTTCAACCTCCCTGCACATTCTGTGAAAGACATGACAATTACAGTGCTTCAACAGAAACACTTTAAATCCAGACTCCAACGTGAGACTACAGAGTTACAATTCATATGCAAATCTGATACCATTAAATTAAGTTAGAATAGAGATCTGGGAGGGCTCACTCGTTACTAAAGGTGGTTTCCCTCTTAACATTCTCATCTTGTGTGTTGTTCCATATTGTTTGAATCAAAACAACTTGTTTGGTTTGCTGAAAAAGACTGAACTGACCTTGTGACTTACCTTCTGTGCATTTATTTACTCACCTGACATGCTACAGCTTCCATTTCATGCATCTGAAGAAGTGGGATTATACTCACAAAAGTTCATGCAATAAATAAATTTATTAGACTCTAAAAGTGCCACAGGACTTCTTGTTTGTATAACTGGACCCTGTGTCTTTTAAAGGCCACAAATTTACAACATGAATGAAACAGTATAATCCATTCTGAGGAATGGGGGGAATAGACATATGGATAATAGGAACGTCTGTAGTTAGATAAAAGAAAAATAAAAAGAATAACACCACCCCAGAACTTTGTAAGAGATACCGGTATAAGTTTCAGAACATATCCCAACTACTACCTGATGGATGTGAGGAAATCACCCACCCCCACTGGGCAGGTTATTCCAAAATTGCCTACTTCTAGGTCTCATGCACCTTTTTGGGAAGTATTAGGTAGCTGAGAGAAGATACCAAAAATGTGGTCCAGCATGATAAATCCTATGTTCACAAGCATCCACCAGCGTCTACTGAGTAAGACAAATCCATAGCATATCTCCAAGTTCAAGATGTATGCTGATATCTGCATCCCTTTAAAGAAATTAGTTGTAACCTGCTAAACAAGCCATGGATGTAAAATGACAAAAGTGTTAATCAAAACTCCTGAGCCAGTCTGTCCCCTCTTCTTCAGGGTGAGAATTTACCTTTGAGGAAGGCAGGGCTTGCTGCCTTTGCTCAAGGTTTTCTACTGGATGAAGAAGCTTTAAGTTCAAGTCTGGTCTCCTTAAGACACCTACCAACAATGTGCCTCAGTGGCTGTACACTGACTGTGCAATATTCCTGGCCAGTTCCAGCCTCTCTGTGCAGCTTAGCCACCCTCTCTGGGCGATTTAGCAAGAAAGAAGGTGGTTTTCTAGGACTATAACCTTAAGGACATTAGGATTTTCCAGTGTTGATCTAGCAATTCTTGCTTTATCATTCATCTAAGTCTACACTGATAAATTTGATCATTTCATTAAAAGGATTATATTAAACGTAGAAAAAAATGGACTATATACTGGCCTTTCACTGTTGGAACTATGTTGTATTTATTCACAGGTAAGTAAAGATAAACTAGATATGCTGACCTAGAAACTAGATGTACTTTATGGACAAGGCAAGCAAAAACAACAATTTCTTCCTTCAGCAGGTAAGGTAGTGATCACGTAATTGGAGGCCATATCAACAACGTCTCAAAAGGAGATTAATAGCATATTAATTCACTCTATAGAGTTTCCAAATTCCTATGTTACAAAAATCATACCCTGTGATTAGGTAACGTGCCCCTATTATCTGTACATCTTGCACTTCCTCATGAACCTCTATATAAAATGAAATAAGTATTCCCTCTACAGTTAATTTGGTTTGTCGGAAAAAGCAAGAACAAAATTATATCAGAGAGGTTGTTTTGTAATAAGAATTGAAATCTGTGCAAGTTCTTTTTAAAATAGCAGCATCTGGTTTAGATCTGGATTTTTAGTGTAGACTTTGTTGCATTTATATTTTTTAACACTATAAATATTAGAAAGATTTCTATTCGTATTGGGTGTGTAGGTTTATGAATGCCTGACTTCGTCTCGTGAATATGAGCAATTTTATACTGTGCAGTTCATTGTGTGTTTCATTGCTTTCATATTATTCCCTTTGGACGTAAAGCATGATAGTTAAGAGAGTGTGATCACTGTTTTACAAGAGGGACATTTAATAAAATAACTAGACTATTTACTTTGTGGAAGGTCACCAAACCTAGTCAATATTTAATGACAATAGTTTAGGCCATGCTTGTATTCCATATTTCAATAATGTAAACCTTTCCCAAATGTTAACTTTATGTATGAAAGTGACTTGACCAAAGAACAGATTTTCTGACTTATTTTTTAAGCCTAAAATGCCAAGGACAATTTTCCATTAGAGCAGGAAATTCCTTGTTTGTTCCCATCTATGCACATTTAAATTCCCTAAAACAGCCGAAGAACAAGGCAACATTTTTGCCAGGCATGAACTCAGTTGTTATTGAGTTCACAGCTCTATTATTTTCATTGAGATATACTGAAAGAAGCAATCTAACTTTTTAATTACTTTCTAACCATTCTATTCTTCTGGAAGAATTTAAATTCAGATTGGCCAATATTCCGGTTTTTAGTGTCATATTACTGCATCCTATTTGTGCTTTCGTTTCATATATGTAAACATTTTTATGCTTTGTAACAAGTAATTTAAGTGACAGGGAAATTCTATTTCCACTTCATCATCATAGGCTGTCTCTTGTAATAGTGATTTTAAAAGGCACAAATTAGGTTTCCCGCCACTAAAAATAAAAGGTTTGGCTTTTGTGGGACCCAGAAGATTTTGAGAGATTTATTAAGGTGTTTTAGAACCATATAGATATTTTGCCTAGGATGAGATGCACAGTCACAGTATTTACATGAGTTCAGCATACTTTCCAGAAGATTTGCAATGAGGTATTTGATAAACCTATTCATTGTAGCCTGGAGGATCACAAGAATAAAATGTGGGACCATGAGGGTTGTGTCCAATTTATCCTTAATTTTTTGCAATGAACAGGTATCTTTATCTTGAGTTAATAGCATATGATTACCACCAGGAATTGACAGTCAGCAGCTTGGGGTTCTAGTTCCTGATTTCCCAGTAACAGCCTATGGGTATGTCTGTACTTCAAGCAGGGTCAGATTAACTGGCCTGGGAGCCGCGGGCTGCCCCTGCAACATGGGGCCTCCCCTGACCACGGCCCACCCATCACTGAGGGGGACCATAGGGCCAGAGGGCACCCCCACCCCAGCCCTGCTCTGGCCTATCTTCCCAGGGGAGTGGGGGTGGCGGCGGGCATGCAGCGCAGGGGCCTCCAACACAGCCCCCCAGGGCCACAGGCCCTGGAAGATCACACCAGATAGCCTCACCATGAGCCATCTGGGCCCAGCCCCAGGTGGAGTGAACAAGGACTGGCCCCCCCTGAGCCATGCAGGTGCCAGATAATCAGAGGGATTTTAGGCACTGGAGCCCAGGGAGCCCTTTTTGGCTAGGGCCTGGGTCTTAAGCCCCTAAAGCCCCTCCGATAATCCAGCCCTGACTTCAAGATAGGGGTGTAATTCTGTCCACTGTCTTGGATCAACCTAGTGAACCAAAAATATCCAAATATAGCCTCCAACACATCTGACAGGAACTATGCTCTATTTTTAATATGCCAGTTTGATCAGAGCTATGTGGGTATGTTGGAGCTGGAAATTCCACTCCCAAATGGAAATGGAAATGTTCCCTGTATGACTTTTCACAAACCATTTGGGGCCTGATTTCTGGACGTGCTGAATATGCATGGCTCCAACTAAAGTCAAAGAGACTGCGGTTGCTCAACATCCTTGAAATTGAGACCCTCAATTTCTCTGCGACTGTTTTCCCACCTATGAAAGTGGGACATGAATTGCTTTAAAATCCTTGCATGAAAGACACTGCATAATTGCTATGAAGGATCACTGTGTATTGGATTAGCTCAACAGAATTCTGATTATGGTTGGGTTTTTCAATACGAAATTTTGAGTAGCACTGGCAGCTGAAAGTGTGTGAGAATGTGTAGCTGGGATTTTGTATGAGATTTTGGGATCTTCACATTTCCACCTTTCACTTGCATTAAAGAATTCATTATCTACTTTTCATTTTCAGTAACTGAAGTTAAAATGAACAGGAAACTACAAACGAGAAGGCACTTAACCATCTCCTCCCACCAAAAAGTAATTAATGATAGAGGGGTATGGGGTACTGCTATACAAAAAGAAAAAAATCCCAAACAAACCAAAAGCCCAGAGCAGCAAGGAGAGGCCATAAGAGCCCTGGGAAAGAATTCTCCACACAGGCATTATGGAAGACAGCCAGATGGCTTCTTTTGACAATCCTCTTTGCAAGCCCTTGTATGGGGGAATCTGATGGGGTACAACAGATAGGCTTGCAGGGATCCCTGACAATGCTAGAATTGCTCTGTGTGCGCTCAAATATTTATTTCTCTCACCAACAGAAGGTAGTCCAATAAAAGGCATTATCCTCATCAACCTTCTTTCTATATAACTCATAGGGCAACCCAGGGAGGCTGCCATCATTTAGACAAACAACAGAGTCCTGTGGCACTTTTAAAAACTAACAGATTTATTTATCGCATGAGCTTTCGTGGGAGAAAATTCATCAGACGCTTTGTCTAAATGAATTCAAAAGGGTAGCCGTGTTAGTCTATTGTAGAAAATGGATGTATAAATTACACCAGCAGCCCTGAATTGGAAGGCACAAAGGTGACTTAAAGCATCTGATAGCCCCTTCTTCCCCCTGAGCTGCAAGTTTCAAGCTACGCCTTTGAAATCTAATTTGAGCAGGTTAAGCAACCTAGTGCCTGTGCCAACCTGTCCTGGAGGAGTCAAATCTTGCGGTGTAGGAGAAAGCATGACTGTAAGTTTAGAAAAAAGTTGGAAGGAGTTAAATCAAGTTGGAGCACAAATTCTGAAGGCACTAAAGCAGTGCTCATCTCCCTGGGAAAGGCCCAAACAAAGTCCTTCAACTGATCTCTGCCAAGGCCTTCTGTTGTAATTGTTAGTTTCTGTCTGGATAGAGTGTCCTGTCTCTTAATACTCTGTAACATACATCCCACTCTCAGATGCTCTTAAAAGATAGTTTATTACAAGCTCTCCCTGCGCAGAGACAAAGGACAGAAGTGTCACACAAAGCAGATATTCATACAGAATTAGCTTGCAGAAGGAGACAGCAACATTGATTAGGAGGCTGTGAATATCTTCACTATGGAAGACAACAAGAATCTCATCTATTGCATAAGCTGCATTGCTAGGCAACATAAAAGCTGTTTTCTCCCCCTATCTCTCTCCACTTTCCATATAACCAGTTTTATTCACCTACAATTACCATGAAAGTGAGAGAAAGCATCTCTTCAAGCTAGTACACAGAACGAGGCTTAGTGTAAATATGTTTATTTTCCTCAAAAAAGAAATAAAGAGGACAAATCATGCCAAATCCTACTATGTCAATATGCATGGTCCAGGTTAAATCTATAGCAAGCAATCAGTAAGTAGGATCCTGGGTAGTCGCTGACACCCCTACTTTCACCTCATCCTCTGCTCTGGGGCACCATGAAAGAAGCCCCAGAAGAGCCTGGCTCTACAGGTATTGATACCTACATGCACTTATGGTAGTCTAATCCCAGTACACCCTTAGTTTGTATCTGCTAATACAACTGTGAATTCTTTTAAAGAACCTGAGAATTAGTAGATGATGTATGGAAATAGCTCTCTCTTTAGAAGCCCTTTGGTTTTGCACTGAGATTTCTAAGAAAATTATTTCTAAAAAATATAGATTGTATTCATACCTTAGAATGTATGCATATTTACTATAAATAACAAAATATGTATAAAATAAGATTATTAATTATATATTTATAATCACATACACATGCACACAAACACTTTAGACCTTTAAAAAATAATTGAAAAGTTACAGCAGAGTTTCCTAGCTCTAGTGTTTGGTCATGCTTACAGTAGTATGCATCCAGAGTAACTGCACTGAAATAAATGAGGTTATTCCATTTTATACCAGGGTAGCCAAAAATTACACTTACAGAATGGCTGAGTTCCAGCATCAGTTAGGACAGTGATTTACTGGGCACCTTTGAAGAAATCACATAACCTCTCCATGCCTCAGTTTCTCAAGTTTTCAAACAACAATAATGTTTGCTCACTTTTATAAAGTGCTTTAACATGTACAGATGACAACGGCTGTACAAGCATACAAGTACTATTTTTCTTATGTTCTTAGAACTAATGAGCTTCTTAGCTACTTTCTTAATAATATAGCTCAGAACAGTACACATAAACCAAGAGCAAATTATATGACAAAAGGAACTGACTTTTCAGAACATTTTAATGGGTTTTGAGTATATTAACTGCCCAACATTTTCAAATTAGGATGTCTGAAGTAAGGCACCTAAATCCATACTGGGACTTCTAAACAGGTGGTCTGGTTTTCAGGATCTGAGCAAGAGCAGTAGATTAGTGGGATGCATGGTACCACACTGGAATAACTTCCTCTCTTCCAAGAATATCTGAGACATTTCAGCAGGTTTTTCTGATGTTTATATATCCTTCAGACCAGGGGACCAATCAGAATATTCCTGAGGAGGGGACCTAGTTTATCTACTGAGTAGCAATGGTCCCTAAAAAAAGGGTGCATGGCATTTCCCCCCTTTGCATTGCTGTGTGGCACATGTATGTCCTCAACACACTGCTCTCTCTCCTTTCAGAATGGGTCTGAGAGCAAAATGGAAGAGGCAGCATGAAAAGATGGTGGACGAGAGGTCTAGGAGATAGGTCAAAGGCAGACCCCAGGGGCGGGAGCCTGAGGAAGAGCCATTCACTCCAGGTCATGCTGGTCACTGACCGTTTCCATCATCTCCAAGGTCTGGCCTCAAGGTGAGAGAAACTGACTAGGATCTTGTCTTACCACTCTTTGCCTAGCATCAGAGAGACGGGGACTGTGTGTAGTGTCTATGGCTAGGATAGAGTGGGGCACCCCTGCTCCATTGCTTAAAAGCAGATGGCATAACATGGCTCAAAGACACTATAATTTAAACAGATGCTTTTAGAATTAATTCTTTACTTCCAGAGGAATAGCTCCCCATATTGACTCAGCACAAATAATTCTTGATTGCTGGGAAAGGTTATCTAATTTTTACTGATCAAATAAACTACAATTAAAGCATTTAATGTGGGTATTCATTTTAAATTCCCTCCTTAGTGAGAAGTCTTGTCAAACAAAATAGCACCTTCTGTCTTATCAAATAGCCTTAACATACACATTAATAAACACTCCACTAACCCTAATCTTACAAATAATAAGCTATAATAAGTAAGTGCCTGGATTCCTTAAGGAGAATTCTGAAGAAAACATAGCATTTTCGATATTATATTAAGTAACCATCAACTATCAAAGTGGCAAGCAGAGCAAAAACAACATAAAAGCTCAGGAAATGGTCTTTTACATGAAGACAATGACAGTCTCTTTGATCTTTCGCAGAAGTTGATTTTCATTTGAGAGCCGCTTAAAATATATTGCTCTAGAATTTATTCCTGTTCTTTCAGTGAGTTCTTCACCTTTCCTTTGTAAGCCATTGATTCACAATGACAGTTAAAACTATACTACTAAAAAAGAACTCAAACTAGCTAATGTAAGACGTTTTTCCTCTTAAGGAAATCTATAAGCAAATCAGCCTACTGTCCTCAGCCAGATGAATGATAAAAATTAAAATCCTTGTTTGGAAAACCTCTGTAGTTCTCACTTCTCTGAAGATTCTTTTCCTAAGTGTCTTAGATTGCACATAATCTTAACTATAATTTACAGTGTAGAAAAAAATTAAACAGTATTTCTTTCCTACATAGGACATGCCAGAGGCTACATTATGTAGTTCTATTTTGAATGGTAAATGTTCTCTATGTATCGGAATTAAGCTTATACATCCTTAAATTATTTATTCATCCAGAATTTGGCTTGTGAAGTGCAGGAAAATAATAGCTTTATTTAGACTTCAGAGTACAACAATCCACACAAATTCCAGGTAGAAACTGATAACTAATTGGAAGGGGAGGATGGGGCAAGATTGGCAAAGATAATTTGAACCATGCATATCAATATTATGATCTGTTGCCTGAAGTCTGCAATCAGACTGATTGAAACAGTGATACCAACATGTCAAGTTTTACCATAAATCTTATAAATTAACTCCATACCCTATTTGTGACTATCACTCTCCCTGTCGGTCTGTTGCATCACCTCATATCTATTGCCTTATACTTGGCTTGAAAGCTCTTCAGGGCATGATCTGGGTTTTTTGTTGTGTGTTTATACAGAGTCTGGCACAGTGGTGGCCAATGACTGGAGCCCCAAGGTGCTAACACAAAAATAATAATATAAAATGTAAACAATGTCAATCAAGTAGTCAGAAGATAACCAGTCTGTATCTTTGAAATATCACTATGGAGTCGGGGTCTGTCTCTCTATAAACTCATTAAAAAATTAAGAAAAAAGAAAAATGGCACCTCTCTGCTCAAGGAACATTAATGAGAAAATAAGAACATGGCAAGCATTTCGGAACTGTCTGTTCCCAATGTTTATCTAGGTTTAATAGACATACTATGTCATGCCATTACATCAGATCAGTAACTGTTACAGTCACTGTCTTTTGTTTTCTTTTATCGACAGGATAAAAAATTTTAATACTCTCAGATTTTTCTCCCTTCTTCTCCCCACTTCTACAATTTTAAATTAGCCAAAGTCATGAAAGTGACTCTACTAAAATGACTAAGCACCAAGGCAAATTGAAACATATATAATTCTAAACAATTGCTTTGCATAGACAGACATGCCATGCTTTTTCCAATATCCTTATTATGGACTAATTCTAAAATTCATGGGTTATGTCTACACTGGCAAGTTAGTTTGGATTAAGGAGGCTTAATTCGAACTAACTAAAGCCATGGCTACACTAGGCTTAGTTAGTGTAAGTTCGAAAAGGGTATTCGAACTAAGGGGTTAATTCAAACTAAGGGGATCAAACTAGGTTAATTCAAACTAAGGTTAATTCAAACTAAAGGGGATCTCGAATTCGAACTAAGCAAGTGCTTGCTTAGTTCAACCTAACATTCCAGTGTGGCCATGCTAGTTCAAATTAAGCTAATTTGAACTAACTAAAATTAGTTCTAATTAATTAGTTCGAACTAACTAATTCGAACTAATTTTATCAAGTGTAGACATAACCATGGAGTTTTAGTTTATCCACTGGCTTCAGGTGCACTTGATTCAAATCTAGTGGACTAAACTGCATGGGAAGCAGTATGATATATTGACTACAAGTTCATTTAAGGGCTTGTCTTCACCAATTAGCAATGCACATTTACCAGGGTGTGATGTCTAAAGTTTACTAACAAGCCACGCATTCATTGGTCTATGTAGACTCTGCTGGTGTAGTGCTTTTTAAAACAGTACTATGTTAAAAACACATCAGGTGTTGGGATTCCCTCCAAGATCTTTTCCACTCAGCTTATCCAGAACACCTAATCCAGTTCTGAGAGAAAACTTCACCAATTCTCTGAGATCTAAAAATCTCTGTTCAACTTCAGATTTCACTCATGTATCTTTATCTGGCATGCATCAAGACTCTGCTGAATTGGTCAGATTCAAACATAGGGAGTAGGTATAGGGTACACCACATACCCAATGTTGCACAGAAAACTTCTGCCTATCATGACCATGTTGTGGGCAGTCAGCCCTTGTGGTCAGAATGGGACTCAGGATCAGGCTGGCTCAGAAGGCCAGAGTCAGAGACAGACCAGAGGGCAAACCAAGAATAAGGCATCAGCAAATTGGCAGAATCGGAAGAGGTTCAACTTGGCAGTGTTTCCTGCTAAGCCCAGTCTTACAGGGTCCTCCCAGGACAGCCGCAATCTAAACTTCCTGTGGTGATCTTGTGGCATCAGTAGCCCAAAACCTCCCACAGTCCCAGGTTCTAGTCCTTTATTTACATTGCATCATACCTTTTGAATTGGCTTGGTTACTTTGCAGGAACCAATCTCTGTGCAACATGCTATGTCCATGCTATATCCACATCCAACCTATTCTTTACCTCATCTCTAAATTCCTAACTTGCCTGGCCCATTGTTATCTTGTTTCTAGTTAACAGTTCTATGGTTTTCTCTCTCTCAGCTGGCTCCAACTTCAGCATACTGTTTGCAAGCCCCTGTTTACAATTTAACCTTCCATTAACCTTCCAATCATGCCCACTAAGAAATGAAGCAAGTTACTTATCTCAAGCCAGCCTTACATTAGGGAACTTTTAGTTCACACTAGCAGGATCTACAAAGACCAGTTAATGCTTGACGCATCAGTACACTTTGGAAATAACGCTGCCCTAGTGCACATTGCTGCTCCATGTACTCAAGCCCTAAAAGATTTTTCAATTGACAATATAGGCATATCTAGTATTGCCGATCTCAAGCATGCAAAAATAATGAGTCAACCACCCAACAATCATGAGACTGATTTTAAAATGCTGAGATTTTAAAAGAAATAATAAATGTTGGGTTCTTTTTATTTGACTTCTGGTATTTGAACCTTTCAGGAACATTTGGGTCATGTTTTCAAGCTTTTTTCTGTAACCAGGAGGGATAGAAATTTACTTTCTTTTTAAATTAAAGTTGATATTCTCAAGTACTTAAATAACTCTATGAGCCGGGTCTTTACAAAATACATCAGAGTGAACATGACTCACACAAAAACAATCATGACACAGCATGACAGCATACACGCTGGGCTGAGATTATATCTAATGCCTAACTAACTCTGCTATCTTCAGTAGAATAAGTGACATTTCTAACAGAACTGGAAGATCCTGGGATGTTGGATACACTGGCTGATAGTACACTATGGATGAATTTGCCTTATTATATTCAATAAAATTACACGAGCAAGTTTAAATTCAGTCCCTAATTGGGGTGGCTAGTAAATCAGCTAGGACTAAAATCAGAACACCTTCCACATGTAAACTAAACATTTGTCCATTTTTTAGAAACAATCTTTCCACTTTTCATCCAAAACTGGACACAAAAGTACCATACCAGAAAGATCCCCAAAAACCCAATCGCTTGAGATTGCAGTCTCAAGAAGTTTAAAAAATTCAGAGAAGCAGCAAATCTTTTAAATGATTAACCAGCAAATCCACATTCCAAATAGTTTAAATTAGCTCATCCAAATTCTAAAATATTAAGAGATGTGATACCATTGATGAAAAAAATAGATCCAAAACGATTAAATTCACTGGACATAATACCATTATTAGCTGGTGAGTCATAATAATGGCACTGCTTGTTAGCCCTTCTATTCTCTTATCTCTACTTTTTAGTTCCTTCTGCCCAAATAAGACAGAGGAGTGATCAGAATAGATATTTAGATTAATTGCCATAATCTGGTAACTATACAGATAGACACAGATCCATGTGATATCAGCACTTTCTTCCCAGCCTTTTTGCTCATTTGGTGCATTCATGGCAAATGAAACAAAGTAGCTGATAATAGGAGCAAAGGAATTTAGTGTGGGAAAGCAAGCAATCATAGAAAAGATTTATTAGATCACCAAGACCATCTCCCTGTGAAAGCAGGATTCTTCTTTAACGTATGACATTGAGAAATGAGAGAATAGATGGATATGGAGACAAACAATAGGATTTAGAAAAAACAACGAGAGTCCTGTGGCACCTTAAAGACTAACAAATTTCTTCGGGCATAAGCTTTCGTGGACTCCAACCCACTTCGTCTTGCAAGCTTATGCCCAAAGAAATTCGTTAGTCTTTAAGGTGCCACAGGACTCTCATTTTTGCTGTACACAAACAAACATGGCTAACCCAATGGAAATAGGGTTTAGAACATTTTCTTCTTTATTTATATGCTGTCATATAACATGATAGAACATAATACTGTGCATATAGCCAAAAATGTAGGGTCTTGCAGGCTGTTCCAGTTAGGATAAATGGATGATTGGGTCAGGTACCTTTCATGCAATCCTGTTTATGTACAAGGAATGTGCAAAGAAATGAAAACAGGAGATAGTTTCTTTGCTTACAGCCCTAGGCCTCTTTTGCCAAGCTTGCCTAGGCTGTGTGTGTCTTTTCCTGTGTGTACTTCTGTCACTATTCTGTATGCGTCTGCTTCCCTCTCCCTCTCTTTCTTATACATACCCCCACACCCCAATACACAGTAAAGCCCTTTCCCACATAGTTCTAATTCCTGGGCAGACTGACATATGCCTGTGGATTAGATGGGAACTGCTGTGAAGGAGTTTACCTGTTTCTTAGAGCCATCTAAGTAAAGAGTGATGTTCCACCAGCTTCAATGATGTTTTGCCCAACACACAATAGCATAATATACTATAGAAAACATGAAGAATGTGGGCTCCAATCCTGAAGTGAGTCATACTGGCAGCTTCCTGATCTCTACAAAGCTTCAGTTGGACTTTGTTGAGACACAGGGTCTTTACCAGCTCATTGTAGGATGGGAACTCTGAAGAGCTATGCTGTCCTGTACAAAAGCTGTGTTACCCTTTCTTCACTGGTAGATTTTCCACCTCATTTGTGCTCAGAATTCCTCTGCAGAATGCGCAGTTGGCAAAAATATAAGGTATAATATTCCTAGGGGGGAAAAATGAGGTAATTACATTTAAAAACAAGAAAGGAAAAACTAGTAACTCTGTTTTCAGGGCACTGATATACTGCTTCAACTAAAATTGAGATATTTTTCTCCTAAAACTTTGTGCCAAATCCTGGAAGTCTCTAAGGAACCAATTGTCTTCAGTGTTAGGTGCTCACAAGAAGTTTAGCACCTCTCCCCATTAGACCCCTTGTCTTTACAAGCAAGTTACTCTAGTGTGCCGTGCACATATCAGATGATCTTTTCAGGTAGAAAATAACCTTTTAATTGAATTTCAGTGTCAGTTTCACATTTATTTTACAACTTATACAGCTATTATTTAGCAGCAAAATCAGCTGTGCTAACTAAAAATGTTACCCTTTCCAGAACATTTCTTCTGGGCTCCCTTTCTTCTCATCAAAATTACATTACACATTTTAAGTTCAGGTTTCTTTAGGAACATGAATCCCTGGGGACACTGAGCCATTGTGCTGCTCTCAAAGACCAAGAATAAACTTTACTTTGGGTCAGCTCAATTACAGTTTATTCTCCAGTGGTTCTGGTTAAGACTGTACTCTCCGTAAGTCAGCCTGCGTGAGTCACCTCCGTTCAGCCCTTTAAATTCTCTTCCTTTCAGTGTACATAGATCTCCAGGTACCATTTTAAGGCAAAAGTGTCTGTCTAGCTCAGTAAATTTGCCTTTAGTAACTGCACACTATATCTTGCTGATCTGGCTAACAATCATATTGATCATATGTGTCACATTTCTTACATTTAGAATTACACTGCTTCACTTTTGTGCCAGATGAGGTACTACACATTAAATACATTATACTTTGCTATCTTATGTGGACATTATTTACATCAAAATTCAACAGTACCAACTTGGAACTTAAAATGTATCCATGAACAGCTGCAAATATGCTAGTTTACACTGTTTGGATTTCATTTGCCTAATCGTAATCACTTTGAAATCACTGGATGTTGTGTCCTTGGCCTCATTATGATATGATTTAGTCCAACATAGGTAATCTGTAGGTTATTTAACACAGTACAGTGTCTTCATTCTTTGTGGGGGTCTTATATTTCTTAATGTACTAATTCAACCAAATAACTATGATTCTCTCTACATACAAATTACTGAACATGGCACTTTATAGTTATATAGGCAAGGTGCCTGCACTTACTAAATCTGTTAAAAGCCAAAAATCGGTAGGACCAGTGCCTTTTTTGTGTTAAAAAAGGGGGAGGTAGAGGCCAGTACTCAACCAGGGACCTGGGGCTGCCAGCAGCAGGAGCCGAAGCCGCATCGCTATGAAAAAGAGGTGCTGGTATTGTGGGCCAATCTATGTTTTCTCAAAGGACCAAATCCTAAAATTCTCACATGGTCTCTTAACTCAACCCAAACTCACACTGAACTTCTCTTGGACATTTGCTTGAGTAAGGACTATGGGACAGATTTTTAAAGATATTTAAGTGCCTAAAGAGGCACCTAGTGGGATTTTCAAAGGCTCCTATAAGGATTTAGATGTCTGCACACTTTTGGAAATCATGGTAGGTACCTATCTGAGTCTTTAGGTGCTTAAATATCTTTACAAATCAGGCTTACCAGAATTTACACCCCATAACTGCAAGCAAACACAGGAATATAGATTATAGATTAAGCAGAAACAAAACATCCATGGACTTTCTGAAAGTTCAAATCTTGATGCAAACGTTTTGGCTTGGAGTCCTCATGACTTTGAATCACTAGGGGTGAGTTGTGCTGTTGTGAAGCTGATGATTTGAGAAGGATGATTATTATTTTACAAATCAACCGATTTTTTTAAAAGTATAAATTACTTCTAGATTAGTCTCTCTTAGGTTGCAAATCCCAACAAAAAAGTAAAATACTTATCCAGAAAATACATAAAAAACTGAACTACTAGGCTGTGATTTTCAAAGTAACCTAAGAAAGTGGCCCAAATTCTGCTGAAATTCAATAGAAATTGGATCCCTGACTGCCTTAAGCATCTTTGAAACTCTCAGCATAAATTAGAAAAATGCTTCTTGAATAACATCTTCACAGTGATTCTACAGGAAAATTCTGCTTCCCGTTCCCTACAACAAAAAGTCTCTAGCCACAGGGGAACCAGTGCAATTTCATTGCGAAGTGGTTTCAGGATTTGGGGAGCCATGTAGCTGGTGCATGTTTCTGCATGTACCAGAGCATGCAAAGTCCTCAAGGGGCAGGAAGATTACAAGGCCACTCCCATGGTGTACATGTCCCATAAAAAAGAGAGTACTTCTCTGGAGTTACTATTGTGTCCCTGGACCTCTCCAATGACCAGAAACAACCAGGATGTGTTACACCCAGGAGCTTAATAAAGATAGCAACTTCTCAGTTAGCTGGTTTTCTGGTTGCTGCATAAGGCCTGGGTCTTTGTGTTTATGTCCTCACACTAAGTTCATCTCTCCAGAATGATCTATACAGCACATCTTACCAAGGCTGCAGCCTCTGATTTTTTTTGGATTTTTTTTTTTTGCAGTTAGCTCTATCTAACTAAAAAACCCAAAACATTTTCTCTCTGTTTCTCAAAAATAGCAAAAACAATATGCTAATGTTTGTTGTTTAACTTCATTTCAAATTCACTTGCAAGCTGTGATCTTGTGTGCCAAGTTTTTTGCCTAGAGCAAGTTTTTATCATCAAGTTAACAAGCCTAGGAAAACAGAGGATTCCTATCAGAAATAAAGTACTAACAGACCCTTAATTAACTATAATAATACTTCTGGGCACTCTTATACATTTCAGCTACAATAAAAAGCATTTCAAAGTACATACTACAGCAGGTCAGTCCATATTTCTCTCTTCTCCCTTGCTGCGCCCATTCTCACAACACAGACTTTGGTTTCCCTCACACAATCAAGTTCAGAAAGTTGTCAGGGGGCTTTAGTGATTGCATTGTGAACATAATCTTGAAACAGCACTAGCTCATGGACTTGCATCGTAAGTAGGATGGTTTAGAAGCTCAGTCAGTGGCTGCCTTCATCATGAGCAACAACAGATTTCAAACATGGAGGCACTTGTTCACAATATTTAGAAATTCTGACAAATTATTTGCTGCACTATATCTAGGACTGGATGAATTGATGGAGGAAAATATAAGACCCCACCACAGCACTGCTCTCAGATGTACCTGGAATAATTGTTTTTCTCATATAAATTGCTGTTTCTTTCCAGTTTTTTAGAAATGGAAGTGGTAAAATATTGTGCAAAACTTAGTTCTTGCAGTCTTCCAACAAACACCTAATGTGCAAAAGCCAGAAATCTCATGAAAAAGCTTTTTCTCAAGAGGTACCCAAGCCCAGCTATGCAGACTCAGGAGTTTCATCTGGATAAGTGACTAGATAAAGCAATTTTCTGTGATTTATTTTTCCAAACCCTCAGGTTTCCCTTCCAGCTACCAGGTCAGTTAACGTCATGCCACTCACCGCACCACTGACAAATATGATTGCCTCCTTTTTTTAGCTAATATTTTTGTCGGCTCCACATCACAATCAATCACGGCTATTAGTCCACCTAAGCGCATGCTACATGGTTTTCTCCCACTCTCCAAAAAGAAGTTGGAAAAAACATATTTGGGAATACAACTCCCAGCATGAATAATGGAAGATAATTTCTGATGGACAAACGAGATGAAATAATATTCCCACAATAAAGCCCACAGAGTATAATAGTTGTTACCCATTTTAACATCTCTGAATGACAAACTATTTTTTTTAAATTAATTGCACAGGAAGATGCTGGGGATTATTTTATCAGCAGATGTGTGACTTATGTCAATAACTGTATGGTACGTATTGAGAAGTACTAGCCCGTGGACTTTTGCATAGAAAAACAAACAAACATTTTACCCTAACAACATGGTAGTTCCTGAATTTGCTATTCTACTGATATGTGCAATCTCCACATAATAATTTATGTCAACATCTCTGTGTACAGTAACTGGGCAGCATACATAAAGAAAAGTAAATTTACATGCTCCATGGTTCACAAACACTGGGACTAAATCGCAAAGCAGTTTCAACCTTTAATTGGAAAGAATATATTTAATGAATCTAAACACTATATTTGCCACTCAAATTAAAAATGACTGAATCTGTCAAAACAGCAATATTTAATTCATAAAGATTAGTAAGATATTGAAGGACAAAAATACAAGGAAGGATTCTGTTAAATGAAAAAAAATGATAGCAGCCAAAGTTTCTTGCAGTTATAATGCAAGCAATCTGTTTGACAGAGATCTGAACACTGGCTCATGAGCCCACTACTGTTTTATTTTTGGCCTACTAGGAAAAGCAAATTTTAAAATGTGCCAACATCAAGCCAGCAGGAAATTTAAACTGCTTCCAACATTGGAGGCAAGACAACTGCAGGAAACACAAGTCAAAAGCCTGGGATCACACTATATTCTACATGGAGAATTCCGGGGAAATGGCTACACAGAGGACAGCATCGTGTCACTGCAGAATGCAAACAAGAGAACCGCAAAGCAGCTTCTGCCATATGCTCAGTATCCTTACGGTCCTTCCCAGCTCCTCCCACAACAAAGCGTCCTGCAACCTGGGAAGGTTACACAGATAACAAGAATACCTAATGAAGCACAGTCATAATGCTTTATTTATACATGAGCATCTCACAAGTATAATGATGTGATAGGACATAGTGACTTATGGAGTTTAATGAGATGTGTAGGCAGGCAGGATTCAGAAGCGGTGCTGGCCTCAGAGTCTGGATTGAGGTTAAGTACCATTGTCAGACAGAGCTACAATGCCCGCTAACTAGAGGCAGCCCGTATTAGAAGCCCTTATTTATTGTATTTACAATCAACTGTTAAATGCCTCCTTCTCTTTGGTGGGGCTGGGGTAGGATGGCATAGGCCATAAGCTGCAGCAAGTGAAAGCATCATCTTTTAGTTTCCTCTTCCACTAATTGCACCCGCAATACACCGAGTCAGTGCAGAGGGGGTGAATTTGGATCATTTTGGGGTAGCATTTTGCTCAGCAAGTGACTACATCGCTTACTCTTTCTATCTCACTGCCACAAGTGCCACATTTGACCAAACTACAGCCCACAGTCCTGGCCCTAACCTCCATTTCCTTTCTCCCTGCAGCTTGCTCAATAAATGGCTATGCTACCAGCTGGCCGTCAGCTTGCCTTCATTGCAGGAGCCCTACTTCCCATGCTATGCTGATTACTCTAGTTCAGGGGTGGGCAATAATGTTTACAGGTTGGCCGGTGGGGTGGCGGACAGCTGGTGCTGTGGCAGAGAGCCAACCTCAGAGCCAGGGAGGCAGCAGTGGCAGAGAGCCGGGCCGCAGGGCCAGCGGAGAGCCAGCCGTGGTGGGGAGGAGCGGAGAGCAGGCCACAGAGTGGGGATGGGGGGCGGCGAAGAGCTGGCCAGCGTGGCACAGAGCCAGTGCTGGGCCAGCAGCGGAGAGCCAACCCTGGGCCAGCCCAGGGCTCTCCACTCTTTCTGTAGCCACCTACCCTGAACCCCAACTTTAAAAGCATTGAGATAAAATATCCCCAAAAAACACGGAGGCAAAAGAGAGGAAGGCTAGAAAAGCCTTGGGAGAAGGAAGAGATTATATAGAGTGGAAGGAACCAAGAAGACATGATCTAAAGACAGAAAGGCACATGTAGTGAAGAGAACAGAGAAGAGTACACAGGAAGAGAAGACCCATGGAAATAGATGTTAAAACATAAAAGTGGTGAGGTAAAACAGCTGAGAGAAGGCAAGGGCAGGAATGAGTGAACTAGATGGGCGGGGGGAGGGGAGACAGCAATTCAGAAGAAGAAAAAATTGGAGGAGATAGAGGGGAAAGAGCATATTATCTGTTGGGAAAAAGATCAGGGAGGAAGAAAAGAAAAAGGTTTTTAAAAGGGGCTTAAGGAAAGGAAACAAAAAGTGAGGGAGGGAAAGAGAGCTGTTTCAAGCTTTTATTAAATGGTCTTTTATAGGCTCCCAGATTATAAAATGATCTAAACTGAATTCCTGCATTACACAGGCCATGGAACCTCACGAAGTAATTCCTGCATTGAGCCAAATAAGTTATGGCTGAACTAAAGCACATCTTATAAATAGTGTATAAGAGTTTTCTTGGCACAAGATGTGGGTTTGTTTTGTTTTGGCTGAAATGATAAACACATGAGAGCATTTTCTGCCCAGGATTTTTTGTGCATATTGGCAGTGTTTTTAACAGAACATAATTTGCCATTTACTGTTTATTTTACAATTCTAAATACATAAATGGTAAACTTCTCTTATTTTATTTTTATAGTTTATTTCTAAATGTTTTGCCCCACAAATATTCTGAAATGCAGGAAATTACATTTACCTTTCCAAAGTCTGCCAAGGAAGGACCCTCTACAATAAAAAATGTATCTCACTATCCTCTCTGTTTTATTTGTCTAGCTATGGCACACACAAAAAGGAAGTATTAGGATTGTGAGATCAAATGGAGACTGTAGGGGATTCCCCAAAGTTCTAGGAAGGGGCAGGGGGCTGTGTTTCTTTGACACTTTGCCTACAATGGGAAAGCTTCATTAAATAGGTGGGTTTTGCACTGCACACAACCATCAGACTCTGATTCAGTCTAGTCTCTTCAGGTAGCTTGTTCTATAGACAAACATTCTTCCCTGAATCCTAAATACAGACTACCAAGGAGAAACAAAGAAGGAAGAATGGCTAGAGCTATGTCTGATCTCAACCCCTCCCCATATGTCTCCTGCCTACTCCGTTACAGAAATAATCGCTCCTCTATCCAGCAAACATTTCACCGTTCTGAATTCTAGGTTATAGTCAGGTGAAGCCATGAGCATCTACACTAAGCAAACTGGGCTGGATCTACTCTAACTTACACTGAAGATCCCCTGCAGAAGCCCAGAATCTGAATAGTACAATGGTGGCTTAAAAGCATCTCACCACCCACCCATACTTCTCCAGGGTTTTGTATCTTGTATGTCATGAATCACAGAAGATGCTGCACAAACTCTGTCCTTTCATCTAATGAACATAATGAGAAATTTAAAGGAACATAAGGAGAAGTTTTAAAGTATTTTTAATTATGTCTGTGATGCCTAACACTCGGGGCTAAGTCCTTTTAAAATTTTGTCATGTAAATAACATTCATTAAACAGGATCACTTAGAAAATTAAGATGTTTGTCCAAAGTCACTCTATCATAACAATCCAGGCATGTTTTTATTCATTTTTTTTTCAAACTGATTAGTCAAACGACCCCCATTATATCTAGGTACGTAATCAGTGGATAGATTTTACCTGTACTAGGGTAGGTTCTGAGCATAAGCCTTTAATACACCATTATCTCAACTGTAAAATTCTTATAACACTGAAGAAGTACAAGCACTATTACTGTACACTAGAGTTCTTTAGCACTTAACCGCAGTAGTTGTTATTGTACCTTCAAAGAAAGAAACATCAGACAGTCATTTATTTTCTTAATCTATATCAAAACCTTCCAAAACAGAAAGAATGAAATTACATTTTTAACACAGCAAGACTGGTGCACCATTAATAAGCAGAAAACTCCTAGCCATCTTGAAACTGATGTTTTCATTCTCAGCAACTGTGCCATTTCAGTCTAGGTAAATAACAGAAACATTAATATAAAATACAGTACTTGACCATAAGAAAAGCATTTCAAAATTATGTACAAAAGAATCTCAAAAGGCACATGGTGATAATATATATGTATGGTGAAATTAATTGTATTTTAATGTGTTAACTAGAAACAGAAAATCAATAGCTACATTTTTAGTGTTCAGTCTAAAGGTGGACACATGCTGACTGAATATTTAGAATGCTTGAGTGAACACTCAGGATGCTTGATTGGATACTTTTTTATGCTTGATTTCAGTATTGAACATATGCAAGGTAAAATTGCAAGTGGATCTAAGGAATCGAGAGCTGCAAAGATCCTTTTGATCAATATTTCTTAGAACATGTATGTATTTCAATCATTTTTAAAACATAAACACTAGATTTGTTAACATTTGATGTCATCTCTAACTCTTTGAAGTACTGAACATATTGTGATGCTGTGTTTTGTTGGTGGTATTTGTTTTGAGTTTTGGGGGGCGTTTTTGTTTATTTTTTGTTTTGGGGTTGGTGGGGCTTGTCTGTACCAGCTGGAGAATTTAAAAATACCTAATCAGATACAAGAATGTTGTTTTTAAAATATATAGGTGCTGGAATCAAGCTACGTTTTCTATGGTGCATATTAGAATGATAGAATAGCTCACTACACATCAGTAAACACCCAGCTAATTACCAGTGTGGCTACAAGAGATGAATACCAGTGCTACACTATAGCTTTGCAAAAATGACATTTTCTTATATTGATTTATAGTTTGGGTATGAGTAAAGGGTGGCATGTGAACCACACACTTACTCCTGTGGATATGAATCCTCTAAACACCAGGTAGGGCCACATCAAAAGCCCACCGAAGCAAAAGGGAAGCTTTGCCATTGACTTCTTTGGAACTTGGATCAGGACCATAATTAGTATGCTCATACTGAAAACTCTCATCTTTATAGATATTTATTAAGTTTTAGCTCATACCCTACGCACATTATGTTTTTTAAAACAGAGCGTTTTTAAGGAGGGTATCATATACATCTTAAAATCAATTATCTAAAGAACCAGAAAGCATTCCTACCCCAGAATAGTCATCATTGCCTCAGGATAGCTTCCATATTTCCCAGGGCTGGAGGGGAAGAAGTTACGCCTTTTGTCCCAAGAGGGGAACCACAGCCATGAACAATCCATACAAAAAAACTAAAGAAAGGTCATATGACTAAGGGGCCCGTGACTATATGAAGGTACTATAAAATGGTACTTTTGGCTCAGTCTTGTGGAAAACAGGGACTAGGAAAGAGTGGTCCATAGATTATCAGAGAAGGACAGCTATCTGCAGTAGAGCAGAGCCAATGGACCTGTGTGGATCTGGAAGACTGTTGTGAAGCATTGGGGAAGAGCCAGCTGAACTTGGGGAGTCCTGAAATATGGTTGAAAGGTTGAACTGATTTTGTTGTATGTTTCTAAAAACTTTCCCCAGAAGGGGAGATTTTCACTTGGAGCTATTATTTGTGGTCTTTAAATTATGCAAAAGACACAGTGATGCACCCAATATGGGAAGGGTAGAGTGACTCTCTCACAAGAAGCAATTAACTAATACCAAGTGGTTTGCTGAATGTCTGAAAAATATACTTCCACAATATAAATAACTGTAAGAAAGGCTACTCAGATTTCATAGCACGAGCAGCAAGCCATTGTATTCCTATTTACAGTATTTCCTATTCTTATAGCTTTACTTAGCTTATGTAAGCACTCTTCTAGGAGCAGTAATAAAAGTACTTAATACTAATTGTCTTATTATTCACTTTTCTAAGACTTGCTAATATTAAGCCGTTCTTCATAAAAATAGCCTAAGAGTAGAGAGCGCCATTATTGATAATATCTTTGGTAATTTAAAAGTATTTTAAGTGTGAAAGTCAAAGTTGGAATACTAAAGAACAAAGGAACAAAAAGTAAGTTAGCCATTGCTAACTTTAACAAAGCAAGCCACCGTAAGGCTATGTCCACACTGCGAGCTTAGAGTATGATTGCCCTGCTCATGTACACCAACTTGTACTAGCCCTTATCAAGCTATCATGAATGTAAACAGCAATGTAGCCATGATAGTATGAAAAGCAGCAGCAGAGACATGGTGAAAGCAGTGGGAATGGCGGAGCTAAGTCATGCACTACCTCAGCTACATTGCTATTTGTACTCATGCAAGCTTGCTGAATATGAACACATGAGCAGGGGAATTACACCTCTAGTTTGTAGTGTAGACACAGCATAAGACAGAACAGCAATGTAGATATTTTCTCACTGCATTTTCTCTGAATATTCAGATAGCTATGTCTTTGAAGTCAGTAATTTATTATTCTGCTCTGTCCAGATTCTAATTGGCATAGCATCTGAGTGCCTTCCAGTAACGCACTAAGTAATGTAGTTTACATCTGTCTCATGTGGTTCATTTTGGGACTATTTCAATTTAGGGAGAGGGCTAATAAATAGATTGTGTCTGGGGAACCATCACTGACTCTGAAGCTTTAGAAATAATGACACCTTAAAAGAGGGGGAAAGAGTGACCATAGCCATGAAGGAAGCAGAGGGAACATGCCTGACTAGACCGGAAGGAACACTGAGCACACTCATGGTGACCAGAAGGAGATAAAAAGTTTAACAACTTAGCACCACCTACCATTGAGTCCTGCCTGATAAAAACAACAGTTTACTGCAGCAATCCATGTATAATCCATCCTCCCCTGGAAAAGAAAAGGGGGAAGATCTTGAATAGGTGCAATTCTCATAGATTCATTGAACTAAGTGAAGTATGCATCAACTGAGAATCTGCCCCATGGCCTGGATGACTTAATATGTTTTCCAGTCTTTAATGTCTAAGGCTTTCTGATAGAGTAGAGTTGTACGTTCCTTTTAGGATATAACTTCTGGAAAAACCATGTTCTAAAAGAACATAGTGCTGTCTGTAAAATTCTAAGAAGTTGACCATTTGAACTTCTGTATATTGCATGAACACTGCAGGACTCTCTTACACCGGAGATCGTCCTTTCAGGATATGGTTGGGTCACCGGGGGATATACTTTGTAGCTGTTCTGTGGAAAAATATAAATTCTTTGAGGCTGTTAATCCAGTACCATTCAAAATCCTAATACTTGATAAATATTTGTTTTTTGAAATGCATTTTAGCATAAGAAAGGGAACAAAGATACATATATTAAAAACGAGAAGCATCTGAAGGTAATGAAGCACGCTATGCTGAAAGCAAGCTGGCATTATCTAGACAGGATTGCAAAGATGCTAACAGTGGCAATCAAGCCTTGGGGTACCGCAGGCATTAAAATAAATGAGAAGCCCAAGAAGTAAGAAAGGAACAATAGGGAATAAAACGCCACACTGTCAAGGAAAAGTATATTTTTAAATAAATTAAAAGAGATGACAAAACGTTACTTAAATTGTGTATGGAAATGATTGCTCATTCTGAATAACTATAAACTTCTAAGAGATGTAGAGACAGAGTGAGCACTGTTGAGAAGTTACTGGCTGTGCAATGACAAATCAATCTAATTTAATGAATATGCTATTCAGTGCACTAATGTAACTCTTAATGAACCAAAATACCTTTTAACTCCTTTATGCTCAGTGTGCTGATGCTCTCTCTTTCTGCTCTGTATCTTTCTTTTGCATTTGTTTTTCTCCCTGTTTCGCACATTACCCGTAATATTACCACAGATCAATTTAATCTTGACACTAATGCATTCAATTGGTTCACAAAAAAATTGGGATGGGAGGGGGTGTTCTGTTTCTACTAATATAAACTATGAAAAAAAGAAAAAAATAACACTATTAAAAATGCACTTTCAATAAATCTTTTTGATCAAATTAGATAAAATATCAACAAATTGAATACTTAGCCAAAGCTTTACATTAAAAATGTAGAGTGTGCACAGTGTTTGGAATTTAAAAAATCTACAGATTTCAGATTTACAAACATCCTGTCCTACAATTCTTACTTTAGTAAATTCACTCACATGAACAAATTTTATTCATCTTAGACAATATCTCCACTAAAAAGGTAAGTCAACCCAGATTTGTCACTCAAACATCTATCCCCCTCTGAGAAAAGTAGTTAAACCAATGTAATCCTTGATATAGACAGCACTCAAACAGATCAATGGAAGAATTCTACCACCCTTTGGGGAGGTGGATTAACTACAGTGATGGGGGCCCCCTTCTGTCATTGTAGTGAGTGTCTACACCTAAATCATTATAGCCATACCACTGTGGCAGTTTAAACGTAGACATACACTGAGTAGGAACTGCAAAAATCAGGCTTAACGTTGGATTAAGAAGGCATTCACACCTGCATTAAAAGCCAAGGGAGGATTCAAGTGGGGAAAATATCCACAAGAAATCCTTCATGGAGATTCCCCCAAATCATCCTTTCCCCCATTAGAACAGGTCATAGGGACTGACCCCAAACCTCAGTCATTCATACCACCGCATTGGTAGGATCAGTATTATTCAGACATTAAGCTATACAACAACAGCATATTGAAAGTACCTTACTAACACTTAAAAGGTAAGATCCTCACAGCAGTGATTGCATCTACCTGTCGGTTCAGTGAGGTTGTGATTTTCATTGAGACCTATCGGTACAACTGTGATAAATGACAGTTAAAGCTGTCCTACTTGCCTATTATGTACATTCCATAAGATGACAGATAGAAAGGAACACTGAGATGCCCTGCACATAATTAATTTTCGAGTCCTGCAATACAAAAATAAGTGGTCACTGAGAGGTAGCTCCATGTAACCCAGCTACGAACCATGAACAAGACAGCAACCCCCGCCTGAACAATGATACTAATGGCAGCAAGGACACACCATCATTTCCTGGCTATTGCTAGGAGCAGATCAGCAGCTTATGACAGTGGTCCAATTTCAGTTCCTGTCCCATAGCTCTAATCAGACTGATTACAGTCAAGGAATCTGAAGACTCCAGGTGCTGTCAACCATTCACCTTTTTCTGCAGTGTAAGAAATGGAAAAGAGAAGATGTTAAAAGACAAGTCAGTACTCACTGACAGTCTTCCAGAGTCTGAAGAGCCTAAAGCAATTTGGAAGGTTCTAACATCATTAAGTCATTTTACATGCTTGAGGCATACCACAATATGTTCTGAAGGTGGTTATGTATTACACATCTCTCTCTGATAAAGCATCAGAACAACTAAGAGACTGTGCTCTGATCTAGTTCGGCAATGCATAACATGAAGGAGAAAAGAGTCAGGTCAATACCTACTGAGGATACCCGAATCCTGACCTAGAAATCATTCTATTGAGTAGCACTGGCAGAAACATTTTAACAGGCTGGATTCCTTTTCTCCAGCTATAAATTCAATGCTACTTAGGGCTGCTTGTGAGCAAGATGTGAATAGTGATTGATAGACTATAATGACAGCATATGTAAAAATGCTCTGATCTCACACTTAGTCTAATATTCTCTATTTGTATTTTGAGAACACTAATCTTGGGCATTTGCCAGTAAGCAAGCAGGAAACTCATCCAAATATATGAAGAGCTGCATTGGCTAGAAAAAAAATTAAAAATAAACCTTTTGAAACTCTTCCCTGCAGAAAGAACTGCAGAAATGGATTGTCACAGATAATCTCCCAAAGCATTTAGCTGATCTGATTTTTTGACACTCTACCTGTGACTCTGTGAATGAAAAATAACTAATTTTAATCATTAAAAAGGAAGGGAATCTTTTATTCCATTTCCCCCCACAGCCTTTAACATCTCTGGAATGTAACTTTGCAAGAATCATATTTGCTTTGTGTTCCACAGTGTTGACAAGCAGTACAGATTATCTTGATGGAATGACTGTAGTAAACTATACAAGCAAGTAGGCATCTGCATGAAGGGAAGTATTGCAGGCCGTTAGAGAAGGGAAAAATTGATGGAAAAGTATTGGCTTTTTGTCTATGCAGCTTTTTAGATCTATTTTAATATGCATCAGAGTGCATCTAGGCTATCACAGTGCTAAGGGAAGTAGGGATTTTTCAGGCAATTAGTGAATCAGGATGTGGCAAAACCAGTGACTTGCTCTTTTTAAACGTTGTCTGCATTGGTGGCGGTGTAACATGTTAAGAAATGTCATCAAGCATTTGCACAAGAATAAAATGGAACGGAGGAGGCAAATAGAATAGGGGAAACAGAAAAGAGATGAGGAAAGAAAGAACAGAAAGAATGTATAAGGGAGAAACAACAGGAAGAAATATGGTGAGCCAGGAGAAGAAATGACTGGGGGTGGAGTATTCCTAAAGACTAATAACACTTCCTCTGAGGTACTTAGGTTTGCAGGAACTAATACTGTATATATCTCTACCTGTGGCCAGACCTCTCTCTCACAAGAAAGACAACAGGAAAAGTCATATTATTCGAGAGATACTCCGTAAATATTGTTCTATAGAAAAGCTGATCACACTTTGTTAAAAGGAGATTTCTCCATTTCCACTCACATTCAGCTGGCACTGGAACTCTTCATAGTGTGTGACATTTCTTACAGAAAGCGTTACCAGTATATGTTCTATAAAGCACATCCAAAATGACATCAGGCCTTGAAACACAACTAAATCAAATGTCTACACTTTGGCTGCTGTTTTCCTATCTCTACAGTAAAATTTCACTCCAAAAGAGCCCATAAAGTTTACCTGTGAAAACAAGTGTGCTTGCATTACCGTAGTGTCAGCTCCTTCTAATACACATCTGCTAACTACCATACAATCCCTATTTTATTTGAATTCTGACTAACATGTATCCCACCTCATCTCCTCATGAGACAGAGCTCTAGATTTACATTTCTACTAAGAACTTTTCTTTGCTCCCTTGTTTTCCTCCTTTCCCTATTTCTGAACTTCACTTTTTTTAATTCTCTACTTCTCTCCCTCTTCCACCATGCAGTATAACAATGTACCATAGAAGGCCCCATATCAAAAGCTAAAAGCAAAATGTCCTCTGTATTACAGAGCTCAGAATTTCCACTATGAATCTGACATGTCATAATAATAAAGAGAGCCTAAAATCTTGCTGGTCTAGAACTACAGTCATCACTCACACACTTCAGTGAATATGCCCTTGTAGATAAGCTTTGCCTTGCTCTTTGATGCTGATTGAGTGCACATGACTGTGTTAAATATATGCAAAAGAGATAGACTGCTTGTGGCAATTCACTGATCCCCTCCAGTTCGGTCACACAGAAGAGCAACAGCAAGGTTTTCCATCCAGAGTTTCTTCTGAACTTGTCTCATTAGGATGCTGGAGGTGGAGAGGCAGAGGAGAAAATCTATTTCCCCTCATTGAAGTGAGAAGGTGGTCTCATCCTTAAACCTATGGATCTTGGGAATCCACTGAGCCATCCACACTGGCTAGCGTGCCTGTATTGGCCCTTGAGTCCCCCTGCCCACCCTCTGGCTCCCAACGGGCTTACACTACAAAGGAATCCTGTAGCATTGACTGCTGCAATGTAATTGCAGGCAAAAGGTAATTACAGCCCCAGGTTTGCAACCCTTCCTGCATGTAAATGCTAAGGAGAGCATCCCCAGGAAGACACAAGGGGTGCATCTACACTTACAAATTAAGTCGACTTAAGCTTGCTTAAGTCGACTTAATTTAATCTGCATCCACACTACATTTTCCTTAAGTCGACTTAAGCAGCAGCTTAAGTCGACTTAAGGAAAATTAAAGTCGACTTTATTAAACCTCGTTTTAAGTCAACTTTGCTGGCTAAGTCGACTTTATTAAGTCGACTTAGCCAGTGTGGATGCAGAGTAGCCCTAAGTCGATTTTAAGTCAACTTAAAGGGCTTCAAGGCTCCCCCACTGCCCTCCCTGCCAGGGTGGCTGGCACAGGCAGAGCCTGGCGGGCCTCCCCACAGGGCAGGACAGAACCCTGTCCACCCTGCTCCTATGCCCTGCCAGTGTCCCTGTCAGGCTCAGCCCCCATTGTACCCAGGTACAATGGGGCAAATGCTGAGCCTCCTGGCACTTGGCAAGGGGTGCCCCCCCTGCCAACGTGGACCTGTCCCAGGTCCACCTAGCCCCTACAAGTTGACCTAGGTGTCCAGTGTGGACACTCTAAGTCAATTTGGCAGGGTCCCCTTTAAGTCAACTTAATTTTTGAGTGGGGACATGCTAAGTCGACTTAAATGAAGAAGTGTAGACATAGCCTAGGTGGGTAAAGAGATCCACGTGTGAATCTGGTGGGAATTGTTGGGCCCTTACACATTTAGGGCTTGTGCACCTTTAGTTTTGCCCCTTTTAATTTTTTTTAAGTCTATTCTAACCATACATTTGCACATCTCTGAATTAGCTTGACATTTCCTCAGGATTCATCCCTCATGAGTAGGAAAGCACGATCACTACAGAGTCCACAGAAGAAGGTGTAGTTTTTCCACTTTGAAAAGACAATGACCCTCTCAAGCCCAGGCTTACCTCCTCCTTCCACTCCTGTGGGCAGCAGGTTTTTTGTTCTGTTGTAGTAGCTCTCAGCTGAAGATGATTCCTTCCAGGAGCTGTATCCTGTGGGACCTTATGTTGTGCTATATTCCAGCAGCAACACAGAATATGTACTTTGTAAAACAAAGTAAACAGTTTCTTCTACTGGATTAAAAAAAAATTCCACAATACATAGAACAAAAGACAGAAGGCCAGAGATTTCATGGATGTAAACCTCCTTACTGACTCCAGTACAGCTGCACTGATTTACATCAGGCAAAAGGCAGGACCAAAGTCTTTACTCTTTCCAGGTATCACTGAATATTCGTTCTATACCACTAAGTTGGTTGTTTATATATCAAGGCCATTTTCAGGTACTGTATAGTCACTATTGTATCCTCCTTTGTACAAAAGAATAGATGCTTATACAGACACTCTTTGTTTGCAGTGCTACATTTTAATAGAATTTCAAAAAGAGTATTAAAATTTGAAGTAAAAATATCATTATCAATTTAATTATGAGAGGTTTTCTCATCTTCTTTTCCTAATTTCCTCACAGATAGAAATGTTCTATGTAGATCTTTATTTACTTTTACTTTAAAAACAGATTACCACTGCTTCAATCTCTCTGTCTTCTATATGGTTGCAGAAGAACCAGGTAAAATGAAATGACCCTCTAGAAGGTCTACCCCTTGGAAACAATCAGTTGTGTGGAAAAAAAATATGCTGCAAACAGTTAAAGTCCATGTTACCAGAATATTCTCTCTGTGTAATTAAAACTCTACCAGGCATACACGCACGCGTGCACGCACCACACACACACACACACACACACACACACACACACACACACACAAGCTGTACAGATGAAACAATTACTACCACAATGAATACTTACTGGGCCAGGCAAAATTATGTGTATTATTTGTATTACAATAGTGCCTGCCTACGGAGAAGAGAGCCCTGCTCCCTGAGGCATGTACAAGCACAAAGTAAGAGAGTCCTTGCCCCAAAGAAATTACAATCTATCTAGACAGGATTTTTAAAAGGGCGGAATGGGAAAGAGGCACAAAGAAGGCCTTGCCCCTGCTCACACATCTCCAAGCCAAGGGCAGAGATAGGAATTGAGTTTTAGTCCAGTGCTGTTCCCCTAGAGACCATACTTCTTCTTCAACATTATGTTTATTCATAAAAATCAAATCATTTTTCAATATAAAAGGGTAGCCCCAGATCTTCCCTCCAGCCTTCAGGTTAGCATGAGAGCAAGCCTGAAAACCACTGAATACTAAAATCTTGGAATATTTTTTTAACATATTGGTATGTTGGATTTTCTTTTCTGAAAATGTATTTGAGAGCCCAGAGGATGTTTTCCTACCTTGAAAATGCTTTTTCCTTTGTTTTTATTGCCAGATCCTTGATTTATCTTTGAATCATTCATTGGTGCTCGATAGTGCAGCCATGGAGTTTTATGTGAGGAGAACACCAGAATTTTAAAAGCTCTGCTGATTTCCATGGCCTTTGGCTCAAACTTTCAGTTCTTAGTCACTTATGAGAATTTTCATTTTTTTCTTAAAGAACTAGTAAGTGGGTCCAAATAACAATGAAAATGTATTTATAAGCACAGCCACCTCTTCACTAAAATAAAAGATCTTTCAAAGTGTGCTGACCCCTTTTGTCAGTATTCAACTGTGGTCTTTTTGTCCTGCCAAAGCACACAAAACAGTGATAACAAATGAGGGCTCTGTTAGGATGTAAAAAGCCTAAACAACTTGTTATTGCCTTGCCATTACATCATTTTTTGTCTGTCATTTACTTACCATTATGATTCTTGGTGCAACTAGTTTCGAGACAAAAATCTCTATAGACAGTGGTAGGCGTATAAGCAAACAAGAGCACAGTAGCCGTTGTATGAAAGTAAAGAAACATGGAGCTAACATTACATAACAGTAATAGAAAAGCTATAAAACTCGTACAATGGAGCAGTAGTTTAAAAAATTACATGTCAAAATAAGAGTGAAACCCTGATCCTACTGAAATAAATGGCAGATTTGCCATGGACGTCAATAAAATCCAAAATTTCTACCATCAACCTAAACTCTTTTTTTAAACAAAAGCAATCAGGAAACCATTTTAATTTCAGAATGGCTGAAAAAAATATCATCTTGCCACAAGCTAATAGGAAGGTAGGCACCAAAATGGCAGACACTAAAAGGCAGTGAGGCCAGATGTGTGCAACAAATTAAACATGGCTTTTTAGTTTGTTTTCCTTTCCATCGTTCTCATTTCTGACCATCGGTAAAAATGAAGACCTCTGATCCTGCAATGTACAAGGCACGGGCTAACCTCCCCGGCCTGATTTCAGTGGGGCAAACCCCCAGGTCTGATTTCAGTGGGACTCTATGTTGACACGCAAAGAAACCAGCAGAACCAGGGACTTATTGATTAAAGAGAAATAGTAAAGGCAAAATTTAAAAGAAAACATTTAAAAAAAAAATCATTGTCTGTCAAGTAGGTCACCTCAATCCACTTTGGATACTGTATTAGTGAAAATACATTGCTTCCAAGTCTTACTAAAAACAGTATGGATGATTTTTAACAGCTTTTAAACCTACAGGTAAAATCCACAAGCAACCCAGGCAGCTTGCTGAAATCTCAGTATTAACTTTACATTCTAGTCACATTCCCATCTTACACTCCAGGCAAATGTTTATCTTCCTACTCTCATTTCATCCTAGTTAGGATTGTATTCTTAACTGACTTTTTTCCAGAGGACACACTTACCACTTTCTCTACATACTAAAGTTAAGTTAATTTTTATATAGTTGAAATAATCTACATGGCATGTTAGCTTTCTTGTTACTTCCACTCACAAAATGTATATTCTGTACACATACTTGGTCTCCATCCATTATAATGTAGCCCTCACCAGTGTATTTTATTACTTTTAGTAAGACTTAATCATGCACATTTCACAAAATTTGGTCAATCAATATTATAGCAACATTATTAATGTAAAGCTATACTGTAAATGATGTTTTGTATCTAAGATTTTATGTCTCTCTTTTTGTTTGCTTCTGTTTCTTCTTAAAATAAAATGTTGATCACTATATTAGATTGATACAAAGGGTTCAGGAAGAAATACTTCCCCAGGTCAGATTGGTACTGACCTTGAGGGGGGAGTTTTTGCCTTCCTCTGCATCATGTGGATGTCATTTGCCAGGATTATCTGAATATATCTCACTTAATCAAACCATTACAAGAGCCTCAGGCATGGTATGCCTCGGTCCTTCCTATTTTCTGCCTGTGGCACATAATAATCTAGCCATCTGTGGGCTGTAATACTTTGGTTTTATGGAAGTTGGCTATAGTGTGCCAATTCTGGCAGTGTTAATGGCCTGCAGTATAAAGAGATGAGTGGAGATGATCTAGTGGTTCCTTCTGAGCTTAATGTCTTTGGGTGCGTCTACATTGGCAACTTAGGGCAACTTAAGGACGCTTAAGTTGACCTACACAAAGCCGCGTCCACACTGGGCTTTTATTAAGTTGACTTAAGTGCTTCCTTAAGTCGACTTAATAACAGCTTAAGTTGACTTACTAACACCACCTCTAAAGGTTGACTTAAGCCTTAAATCAACTTCTTAAGTCGACTTAAAGCCAGTGTGGACGTGGAATAACGCCAGTGTGGATGGCTATATCTACTGTTAAGTTGACTTAACAAGGTCGACTTAAGTTGACCTTGTTAAGTCGACTTAACAGAGTCAACTTAACTTTACAAGTGTAGACATAGCCTATGACTCTATGATACATGAGCTCACATCAGGACTTCAGATTTGCAAAATCCATCATTATTTATAGAAATAGAGGCCAGACAACCAATTCTGCAATGAGCTTTGACTCCATTTGCAGGATGACATCATAGAAATAGACAGATCTCCAGATCCTTCTTTATGGTGATCCATATGTGTTAGGAGAGCCTGGGAGTGTGTGTGGCACAGTGGATGAAATAATCGCTCATATATGATTTTTTTTCATACTGGTGCACCGAATCATATGCAATTTGTTGCATACAGAAACAATGTAGACACAATCCCATAGTCTATATTCAGTCCACATTCAAACAAGACTCATGGAAGTTCTGCATGAGTAAGCAATCAGGCTATAAATGTGGGGTTTTTGACATTCCTTGGAGCATTTTGGGTTTAGTGAATGAATTACAGAGAGACATGTAATATCGTCAATACCTGAAGTTTCACAAGGCAACGCTTTTCACATCACCTTCTATCAATAGACAAGACAGAGTTAAAACAGCAGAGTTTGCACATAAATAAGTGTTAAAAAGCCAACAAAAAATAAAACTATGTTAAATGTCAACAAAATGCACAGCGCTAACAGTCAACACTCCAACCAATCATAAGCAGAGCACCTACACCCATGTGATAAGACATGAGGTTTCCATTTAAAGAAAAGAGCAGTAATTGGCAATGTTTATATAACTTCCATTGTAATTCAATAAAAATGTACCTTAATAAATGTGAAACAAAGCAAGAAGAGAATAAAACATATGCTAAATTATAACTAAATCCTAGAAGTAATAGACTCACTCCATCCCCTAGCAAGTATCATAGGTTTGGTTTGGTTTGGTTCTTTTAGGCGCCAATCTTGCAAACATTTATTGACATGTTTATCTGCAAAAATGAGTAGATTCCTACTGAAGTCAATCAGATTACTCAAGTGCACAAAGATACATGTGTTCATAATTGTTGGCAGAATTGGGGCTTTGCATTATATACAGCGTTTTTTCTATCCTTTTTCTATATTTTGTCTGCTTAAGCCCTGATCCCACAACCACTTATGCACAAGTAACTTTACTTGTGTCAAACAGTTCCATTGACTTAAATAGGAATATTCATGTACTTTAAGCTATGTACATATATAAGTGTTTGTAGGATCAGGGCTGTAGATAATACGTTTTTTGGGGCAGATACCCATCTGACTATTTAACTGTAAAGCACCTATCACATTTTCAGGCACTAAGACACTGCAAACAATTATGCATTTGAGAAGTCTCAGTAACTTCTAAAAGGTTGTTCATACAATAAAGCATGCATAAATATTTGCAGGCTTGTAGTCCATATAAATAAAAGAAATAATGCACAGATATGACAAGTGTCCTATTAAAAATGCAAACTATTTACAGATGAATTATCTTTATGTTTTCATTTGTACAACATCAGGGAGTAGCAGTAAAACAAAATATTTTTGTATTTTCAAAAGTATTTTCAAAACTTGCATGGAATTTTGAAAACTTTCACCAGTATATTTTAATTGCCCTTTCCACATTAAACGAGAGTACATGATATAATGTAGACACTGTTTAATTATTAATGTGTTTACAGCAATTTCAGATATTTTGCAAATAAAGAGCTAATTGCTATAATTATTTGTTTTATTGATGATCTCAAGCTTGCCTGTGCAAATGTTTTTCATGGTTTAAAATAATGGGAGAAACACAAACCCTGGAATTATAGTCCCTTAATACAATTTTCAAAGCACACAGAGGATACATACCCATACTCCGAGCATCACTTATGGGATCTGTTGCACATTCTCCTCCACAACGCCTGAAACGTAAATTCAGTGCATTACTTGTAGGTAGGAGGCTTTTCCCTCTCACTGCTTGGGATGCAAGGGGTCCTGTGCTCTCATTCACATATACTCAGGAAAGGGAGTTCTGCCTCTACATGTCCTCAAACTCCAGTGAATACCCACCTTTGGAACTCTGTGTGGTCTGACGGCAAACCAGAAGAGCTGGCTGAGCTCCTGTGAATTCTTCCTCCAAAAAGTTGGCTTTATTAACTAGTGCAGCTTTCTCCTCTGTGTTCTGCCACTCTTCTATAGGAGGCTTATTCAGTAAACCAAGCCCCTGGAAAAGGGGGCTGGGCTGCATAGTGAAGCAAGAGGCATCCCCCTGCACCATTGAGGATATGTGGGTTAATGAATTGGAAGCCCCAGATTTCTCCATAAGGACTGGGAGGTGAGCGAGACCCACGGATCACACAAACACACAAAAGAATTGCTGAATTTAGGAAATTACTCTTCTATAAACTGAAGTCCTCAGATTTTTACAAGTAGGTCCCCTGGAATATTTTCCAAAATGCTCCTGATTCCAGTGAAGTCAAAGAGACCTCCTATCCCATGGAATTCACTGGACCATTACTGAGCATCAGAGGCTTAAGAAGATCACAACGATTCACACAATTGCGATCTCATTGTCTAAAATGGCATTTATGAAGACACACTAATCCAGTGGTTCCTGAACTTTTCACTTGAGGAACACAGATATAATTTTTACTACCTTGAAGGGCCACCAGTCTTCACCAGCAGCCCTCGTTCCCATCTGCAGCCAGATGGAAGGAGTTCAAGGAGGCGGCTCTCCCATCCGCCTGGCTGCAGCAGGGAAACTACATGCATCCAGTACCCTCATTCACTCCACCTGGGTCCCTAGGCAATGGCTCCATTTTGCAGCCAGGGGGACAGATCAGTGCTCACCTCAGGGACCCCAGAGCCTAGGAACCCAGGTGGAGCACTGATCTCCCATCCCCTTGGCTACAGCAAGAGCCTGCACTGGTCTTTTATCCCTGTGGCAATGCAGGGCCTGGGCCATTAGGCAGCAGCTCTCGTCTGCAGCCAGTGAGAGGGGAGCAGTGAGCCACTTTGAAAGATCCCAGGGGGGCACTTTTGGCCCCCAGGCCATAGGTTGGGAACCACTGCACAATAGAAGGGATTAAATGTATGAGTTTCTGGATAAAAAAAACCAAAGACTCTTACAAACTGACTGCAGCATTAAGATTAACTGAATGTCAGTTTTTCTATTTAACACAGCAAAATGGATTGTAATCTAGAGCCAATCAGAGCAGAATTATGCTAAAGAATTGCCAGGATATGGGACAGCACCACATTGACCTTGTATTTAAAATTATTTCATTTTAACTATTCTAATTGTTTATAGTTGTTTTGAGGCAAGTCTACTTTGCATCTGGGAGTGGGCCTCCTAGATGGGACCTTATGCTACGGAGTTAAATGGAGCTGTGTAGATATTGCAGCTTGGACTCTGAAGCCTGGCATTCAAGTCCGTCTACATTGCCACACTGCAATCTATAGTGCCATCTACAACTACACAACTCCTGATTAAGGAGGTTCACTCCCAGGTGCAGTAAAGACGCACTCTTGTTAGTTTCAGTGTTTAACAGAGGATATGATTAACCTGCAGGTTCTTCTCTCTTTCCTCATGTTCTCCTGTGTAATTTGAACACAACATGCCAGACATCAGCCTCTTACAACAGCTGCAGATAATGAATGCTGACCTAGCCCATCTGCAATAAATGGCACTTTCCAGCAAACCCATTACCTTCCTTTATTCTGACGTCCAAAGCAACCAACCCATCCCTCTCCATCTTCCATTTACTGAAAGACAGTCTTTCACATTTCACAGTGCCTCCGTGGAACTAAGTACTATACATGCTGAAATTGTGAGAAAGGAAGATCTTTACAGACCATGCAGAATTGATTTTTAACAGTGAAATGGAGGAAATTGTGTGATGGGGAGCAGCACTTTAAAGTCAGGGGAAATATTCTGCAAGCAGTCTAGCTATTCTTGAGTCCTTGGAAGAATGGGAAAACTTGTGAGGAGCACACAGCCCTATAAAATAACACGTGTTAATTATATAGATTTTGGTAACCAGCATTATGTAGTGACTACCTAGAATGCCATTACTGCGTAATACACTCTCTGCTCACTGATAAAATATGGAGCTTGTTTACACATTCAGAACTGTCTGTCACTGTTCACATGCAGCATCCTGTTCTGTGTCACATTCAAGAGCAGGTCTGTGCTTACACACAATTCCCTCAAAGGCAACATCAAAGGCACCATTTCCCAGGCTGCTTTTTATTTTTGTTGACTCTATTGATTTTGTGCCAGAGTTTAGCAGGATTCAGTTTTAATTGATAGTCTCGTAGTTCATCCCTGGTTTAAATTATTAATGAGCACCATGTCTCAGTCATCTGTTTGCAGCACTCCACTGTCTCAAAAGTAATTGGCTTCAATATAACACCTGAGAATTTGAACAAAGAATGTGAAACATTTGTCTGCTGTGGTAGACCAAGAGACTTTGGCACATTTGAGCTCTTCTAGTCCAGGATCTTTCAGTGCTACTATAAACACAGCTCTGAGAGGTTTGTAACTTAACCATAAAGATCAGTGGACCAAAAAGTCTTGAGCTAGAAATGATTATTGTTTGTATTCTTTTTATCTTAAATCAAGTTATTTCAGTTTGACAGGGTTTTAGTGGCCAACATAAAAATCAAGCAAAAAAGTCCAGAATGTTATTCAGATGCTTTTGTGTCTCCTTCTAACTTAGAAATTAACTTGGGAAAAAATTACTTTATGCTGCTCGCTGGGTAATGTGGGCAGTACCCTTTGGTATTACATATGCAGTGAAGATACTCCTATGATAAATGTCATTTTTCACTTATTATACAATTTATCTTGGGCCTTTACTCTCACTTGAAATCTGCCCAGTAATTCATCTCTACTGGAACTACTTCTAACAATACAATCCTTTTTTTTTATATTTTTAAAAATCACTTGCTACAAATGTACATTTTCTTTTCCCTAAGCATAGAATCCTGGTCCTAAGGCCTAGGATGACAGTATTCCATTCTAGCCCTTTTTTAAAAGTTATTTGGCTTAGGAAGTGGTGTTTTATACTCCTGAAGAGGAAGTTCAATCTGAAAATATATGTACTCTTTCTTTAAGACTAACAGAAAGCCAGGCACAAGCAGATCCTGCTTATATGGAAAAGGTGCACAGTGCAGACAGAGTAGGCCCCCCCTGTAGAGATAATACTATTTTACTAGGAGTTCCTTGTTCAGTGTTGGAAGGAAGCAACTCTTTCAATAGTTCTTTGCCATTACAACATAACATGTCAGAATTTGACTTATTTGGGCCAACAAATAAAGAGGAAAAGAAAATGGCAAAGCTCAGTGCTCTGAAAAACATGGTTACTAAATCTGGGGGATGTCCTAACTGAAAGGAGCATTTTATCATATTCTAATCAATTTTAACACTAAGAGCATCCAGGTACAACCCAAAGTCATCAATGCATGCATTAGGAAGGAAAACTGAAAATACTCATAAATCGTATGGCTTTGCACAGAAAAAGCTAGAAATAATTCTGACATCTTTCTTTACAAGTTTGATGAGCATTTCTTTTTAAAACAGAATATAATATATGAATGAATGTATTCTTACAGAAGACTATGCATGAAGACCAGAGAAAAATGGAAGCGTCCATAAGAGTCCTATGGTCTATAGAGTGGTCTAGCTAGGCCATGGATCTAATCCAATCTGGGAAATCATATATTTTTACATTCCTATATCAGAACTGTTGCATGTCTTTATAGCAATAAAATCTTGAACCAAATTCATTTCTAACCTGTCATCATAATGAATTTCTTTTTGAAGCTCTTAAAGACAGACTGCTTTTAAAACACAAGAATATGCTTTTGAGTATTTAAACAGTCTAGTGACTGCCTCTCCAATAGTGGCTTTTTATGGCATTTCCAAGCCTACAGCTGCTTCTGCACATGCTAGGAGCAGCTATGCTCTTAGTAAGGTGCTACTTTAGTTCCACAGAGATGACCAGAAACACATAGCTCCTTCAGATGACCTTCAGATTACAGCTGTGCAAATAACTGATATTTCAGTATGGTGGCCGAATAGAAAAAGTTGAAAAACATTTCATTTCATGGTGGGGGGAGTTAACCTTTTATCAATACAACTGTAGAAAAAATAGAAATGAAAAGTAATTTCAAATCAAAACATTTAATTTTGAAAATGTTGAAAAAATTTAGAGGGTGCTTGGGCTCACGTAAAATAATTCAGTGAATCTTTCACAAATTCGTAAAATGTTTCAATCAAGCTGAACCTACATTTTTCTGGGGGAGAAAAAGTTTCACCTAAATATTTCACCCAAAAATGTCACTGTGCATAGCCCCCGAGGCCAGGTATATCCAAGCAGAGAAAAAGAAAGAGAATTTGATGAGTGTAAGTACGAGTAAGATTTTCAAAAAGCAAATTAATCACAGAACATAAATCTTTCATACTACTAATGAGGAGTAATAGTGTCATTCACTCTGAAAATCATACAAATTCAAATGGAAATTCTAATCTATCTGAACATAAAAATAGCCATATTGGGGCAGACCAATGGTCCACCTAGCCCAATATCCAAATATGGTGATCAGTTAAAACCCTGAACATATGGCAAGTCTCACTAGCCAGACACCCAAGAAAGAATTCTCTGTAATAACTCAGAACCCACCCCATCTAATGTCCCTTCTTAGGCCACTGGCATATCCACCACCAGCAGTCAAAGATCAGTCAATTGCCAAACTAGGCTGTCCCATCATACCATCCTATCCATAAATATATCAAGCTCAGTTTTGAAGCCAACTAGGTTTTTTTGCCCCCACACCTCCCCTTGGAAGGCTATTCCAGAACTTTACTCCTTTGATAGTTAGAAACCTGCATCTAATTTAAAGCCTAAATTTCCACATGGACAGTTTGTATCCATTTGTCCTTGTGCCCACATTGGTGATGTACTAAAATAATTCCTCTCCCTCCTTGGTATTTATCCCTCTGATGTATTCTTTCTTATTTACTTTCTCTACACCAGTCATAATTTTATAGACCTCTTTCATATCCCTCCTTAATCATCTCTTTTGAGCTGAGCAAGCTGAAAAGTCCCATTCCTTTTAATCAATCCTCATATGGAAGCTGTTCCATAACCCTAATCATTTTTGTTGTCCTTTTCTGTACCCTTTTCCAATATATTTTTTTAGATGGGGGGCCCAGAACTGCATGCATGGGTGTACCATGAATTTATATAGAGGCAGTATGATATTTTCTGTCTTATTATCTATCCCTTTCCTAATGATTCCCAACATTCTGTTATCTTTTCTGACTGCCTCTGCACATTAAGTGGATGTTTTCAGAGACCTATCCACAGTGACTCCAAGATTTCTTTCTTGAGTGGTAACAGTTAATTTAGACCCCATCGTTTTATCTGTATAATTGGGATTATGTTTTCCAATGTGCATTACTTTGTCTTTATCAACATTTAATTTCATATGCCATTTTCTTGTCCAATCTTGCAGTTTTGTGAGATCCCTTTGTAGCTCTTTGAAGTTTGCTTTGGACTTAACTATCCTAAGTAGTTTTGTATCAGCTGCAAATTTTGCCATTTTACTATTTGCCCCTTTTTCCAGATCATTATGAATATGTTGAATTGTACTGGTCACAGAACAGATTACTGGTAGACACCACTATTTGCCTCTCTCCATTCTGAAATCTGACCATTTATTCCTATCCTTTATCTCTTAACCAATTACTGATCCAGGAGAGGTCCTTATGTCTTATCCCATGGCCACTTACCATGCTTAAGAGGCTTAGGTAAGGAAACTTGTCAAAGGCTTTCTTTGAAAATCAAATTCCAAAGGGGCCGTGTTAGTCTATTGTAGAAAGACAAAAGAGTCTTGTGGCACTTTTAAAGACTAACAGATTTATTAATCGCCTGACCTGATGCTATGTCATACACTCCCCTGCATTTAATTTCCTCCCACTCTGTAACTTTCCTATCTTCAAAGCGTCTGACGAAGTGGGATTTTCTCCCACGAAAGCTCATGCGATTAATAAATCTGTTAGTCTTTAAAAGTGCCACAAGACTCTTTTGTCTTTGAAAATCAAGTACACTATATCAACTGGATCACCCTTTTACACATACTTGATCCCATCAGAGAATTCTATTAAATTGATAAGCCATGATTTCCCTTTTACAAAAAACATGTTGACTCTTCCCCAACAAACCAATTTCATGTAGTTGTCTAACAATTCTGTTCTTTACTATAATCTTAACCAATTTGCCTGGCACTGAAGTTAGGCTTATCAGCCTGTGATTGCTAGGATTGCCTCTGGAGACTTTTTAAGAAATTGCTATCACATTAGCTGTCTTTTAGTCCTCTGGTGCAGAAGCTGATTTAAAGGATAGGTTACATGCCACAATTAGCAGTTCTGCAATTTCACATTTGAGTTTCTCCAGAACTCTTGGATACATATCATCTGGTCCTGGTGACTTATTACTGTTTAATTTATCAGCTTGTTCCAAAATCTCCTCTAATCACACCTCAAACTTCAAATCTGAAGTTCTGTAGCTTTTTCAAGAAAAATATTTTGTAAAAAGTAGCATGAATAATTTCAGAAACTATGATAAAATACATATTAGCCTTATATAACATGACTGACCATTTTATACAATGCTTTTTTTAAACTACTCATTTTGCCACAAGTATCTTCAACAGGACTTTGGGAATGATGTCAGAGTTCATTCTTTAAGATAAATATCTCTGCAAAAAATCTTACCAATAAAGGAACATGACCTAGAAATTGAACTTCTTTGGACGCACTGAAAATTCCCGATATGCAGGAGATACAAGGGTTTGGTTACCAGGCAAATGAAAAGGTGTAAGAGCAAAAACACTGAACAAAAGAAGCAGCAATTAGTACAGTAGAAGATTCTATCTGGTTACAAATTCTCTACCATAGGAATCAATTACCTTAATTTTTCCCCTGAGATCAAGTCAAATAATCTTATGTGAAATACAAGAATACATATATCATTTTTGGCCCCAACTAGGAAACCTCACAAAAACCAGTGGTTCTCAATTCCAGTACTTGGTAATGGTTCAAGTTAGTTCTTATTTTATGTGCATTAATTTGCCTATATCTTACAAGCATTTTATATGTCTGAGTAATAGCCACTCTGCTACTTACCATACCTTCTAAAAGAAAAACAGGAAATTCCTTCCTGGCTAAATGCCACTACTTAAAATGTTGCAGATTTGTGCCCACCACCTGCAGATAAAGAACAGAGGCTGTCTTTACCAGTGGACTGCAGTGTTTGCCATTAAATCATCATTTAGCCATAATACCACACCAGTTCTCTCCTATCCTAGGTGTAGGTAAATATTGTAGAATCTCAGATGACACCCTGGGTTAACTGCAAATAAACATCCTGACACCCATTGGTCTTCAACACAACTTTTCTTTCTATCTTCATCTCACTCAAGGAAGTCTACCCACCACAGAAGCACATCCATCAGGAGATCCCAGAGGAGGTAAGGGCGAGGGCTAGGATATGACATTTTTGTGGTAGACTGGTCTTAGGAGCCCTCACCTGACGGTAAGATTTTAAATGATGAGATAGCCAATAACAGAAAAGAGTGTGTTATCATTCCTCTCAAACATAATTATCTGGATTACAAAAATCAGATGTAATCTGTTTTCATTTCTATGGAAGTAATGGTGAGAGAGATTTGATAACCTTTAAAACACGTTGATGTCTCATTCTGAGATTATAAACTCTTTGGGGTAGGGACTGTCTGTCTGTTCTGTGTTTATTCGGTGCCTGACAATGGGGTGCTGGTCCATCATTGGGGCTAATGTTATGGTAATACAAATAGAAGTATAAACTTTAAGATACATTCTGTTTAAAGAAACAATTATGCTGACATGCATCTTGGCTTAGTAATATCACTAGGGATATTTCTAAGGCTGACTGGCAAGTTGGTCTCCCTGCAAAGCCATAACACTGTTTGTGACATGCCTTGCTGTGGAAATCATGATTTCACAACAATATTATGACTTCAAATGAGGAATAATCAATAGGAGCTAAAGAAGTGGTAAGAAATAAAGGGCTCATTTTCAGGCATATAATAAATAATACTATCCATTCCTTACTAATGAAATTGAGAGTAATAGAAACTCAAATGGTAAGATCTAGGGAGCACATTTTCTAACCAGAATCATTTTCGTTCAGTGCTTTCCTGAATATATATAAAGTTGACAACATTAAAAAAAATGACAGTGCTGGATAGTACAATTGTTTAAATGTGTAAAATTGTAAATTCATATAATATGAATATTAAATATCAGATTTACTTAGGCCTCTGATAATTTATAATCTTTGGTTCTTTATTTTGTTTAGGGCTACATTTTGACAATTTTCTAATTTTTGGTTTTGCGGTTTGTTTGTTTGTTTTTTTAAGTCAGGGCAACATTTTAGTATTTAACAGCAAAATATGCTATCTTAAGCTGATTTAAAATTTGGTTTTGTAAGATCTTTAGCATGATTTTTTGACAAATTGATATAAAATTATCTAGCTGTTTCAGTGTTTTCTCTATATTCAAAGGGATAACTTAAGATCTAAGTATACTAAGCAACAAGTTAGGTCATGATTTTTGAGGGTTATTTCTCATATAAATGACCACAGAAGTAAGACCCTCATGATTTTTGTTATCTGCATGTCAAGCATAAATATTTTTTCTTTCAGTTTGGTTTGGATGTCTTACCCGATGTATAGAAAAACATACCAGAAATAAAAAGTGATTGGATAGCTGCTCTTTACTATGGTGATTTAGGACTTTTCATTAATCTTACTTTGAAAAACAAAATTCTGTTTTATCTAAGTTTTTTCTATAAACAGTGACTTTTCTATTGATGTCTAAAATTTATTATGTTACGTCTTTAAACAAGCTAATTGGACATTCACAAAAAATAGGGTTATCAGAAGAGGCAACAATACAAAACTTCTTTTCAATCAGTTTGCTCCGTTATAAATAGAAACTACTCAAAATAAGACTGGGAATGTATTATTCAGTATAAATACTGCTATTGATTCGACTGGTTAGGCTTTTTTGTATATATTTTTAGCAGACTGATTGTGAAAGCTTTACATATGATGGAGCATAAACTCATGGTTGAGCACGAACAATTGGGCCATAAATGTTTGTTAGTTCACAATGAGAAAATAACAGTTCTGCTACTGCTAACATTTTTGCCTTTAATGGGAATTGAATCAGGACCCTACTAAATTCTTGCCTAGGCTGTCTGCTTAGACCACATGTCTAATGATAGGTTTGTCTTCCTTTGTATCTCACTGCAACCAGGCAACAGACAGGAGACAAAGGATTTCTACTCAGATATGCAGACTCCAGTGTTTAAGGGAGAGAAACACTTTTTCCATAAGGAGATGATCCTTGCTAGCCTACCCCATTCCTGATGAGATATGAGTAGGAGAATCTACTGTACAGCCTATTCTCACTTGGAGGGGAACAGGGCCCTCAGTATTCCACCAAGCACAGGGGATTCAGATCCATGCTTGTATGGAAACCCTAAGCCAGCTGCCTTAAAATTCAATATGAAAACAGATCCAACCATTGTGGATATGACCATGTGGAAAATCAGCAACACCACTTAGTTGGGGAACACCATCATGGTAGTGCTACTGACCAGGTGCATGAGGACAGGATCTTGCTTACAACTGCACCTACTAAGGTCAGAAATTTCAGAAGTGTTAAAAATTGATTTGCTTTCTGGATCTCAGTCTCTCTGTGTGGCGGGACAAGCAGATTTCTCTGTGCTCAGAGTGTTCAGCTGCTGGCCCTGTTACAGTGCAGGATTTGGGTCATTCAGCTTACTCATTCTAAGGGATACACGGAGTGGGAATTTTCAGCTTTCCTCTGCTCCCTGGGCTGCTAGATAGCAATGTCAGTTGTTTAGCTCTCCTTTAGCTTTTGTCCTTTTTTCTTTTAATGTAACTGAATTTTTGCCTTTTAACATAACACTATTTCTGAGGAAATAATATCATCCTCCCATAGACTCATACACTTTAAGGTCAGAAAGGGCTATTATGATCATCTATTCTGACCTCTGGCACAACTCAGGCCATAACCTCACCTATCCACTCCAGTAATGGACCCCCCTAACCTATGACTGACTCATTGGAATCTTCAAATCATGATTTAAAGACTTCAAAGTATAGAGAATCCACTAGTAAAGAACCCATACCCCATGCTTCAGAGGAAGGTGAAAGTGCTTTTCCTGTCACCCACTTCCATGAGATCTCTAAGGGAAAAACTAAACAAATGAAGAGACAATGCTGGGGGGTGGGAGGGGAGAAATGTAGCAATAATCTTTCCCAGCCACACCTGAAGAGGGGAATATCTTTTCTTTCTTTCCATTTCCATTGGCCTCCAAGAGAGGCAGCGTGTTCAACAAGACAACCTCTTCTTTCTCAGTGTGATGGGATCTAATGTTATAGGGTCTTCAAATACAGTGGCTGGAACATGAAGCTAAAGAAATTCAGACTAAAAATAAAATGCAACTGCTTAACACAGAGTAATTAGCCATTGGAACAGCTTGCCTTGGGATGAGATGGATCCACTATCACTTGAACTCTTTAAATCAAGATTGATCCATCATTCTAAATGATATGTTGTAGCTCAAGCAGAAGATTACATGCTTAGCACAGAAATCACTGAGTGAAATTCTATTGCCTGTGCTACACAGGAAGCCAGACTAAATTAACATAATGGTCCCCAGTTCTAGCATTCCATTCCACTGATTTTTTTATTGACAACTTACTCCTTCAGTACAATATATAATTGGTTTGATCCATTATTAAGGTTTGGTTACAAATAAAGGGCCAAATCCTATACTTACCAAGTTCTCTTTACATTACTCTGGCACTGCAAAGACTATAAAATTGCCTTAAATTAAAGGACAACTTGGAATTCCCTTTCCAAAAAGGAATGCCAAGCAAGCCAAAAACAAACAAACAAACAAACAAAAAACAGATGTAGTGAGGTTTATGAGATTCACTTTTGGTCCTCTCGCACAGAGGGTATGTTGGAGTCAAATGGCTCTGGTGATCCTTGCAAGTGTTAACACTCCCAAAGGGTCCACTAAATGCTGGCACAAATCATAGCAGCCCTGAAGCTCTTCCAACTGTTTCCAGTGTCACAAGGAGAGCCAGAAAAGTGGCCTCTGCTGCACCATTTGGAAAATGGAAGTAGAAGTCACGAACCTAGAGGAAACAGCTAGAAATAGAACTTATCCTTTAAAAAGCACAAGAAAATTGAGTATCTAATTTAAAAAGTCCTTGGGAAGAAGTTCTCAAGAACAATGCACTAAGCAATGGAAAGATTAAGGTTTCACAAATTCTTTTCAAACCATATATTGGAATCCTAGGGCTTCCCAATTCTAGAAATTATAAATAACATTTTTTTAAAAATGTTTTGTGGATGAAGGAGCCCAAACCTCCACTCCTCATCCATCAAAACTCAGAGTAACTTATGTTGAGAAATCCCATGTTGGCTGAGATCATTCATCAGCAACCAGATGGTAGATGAGCATAGAGATTCTGACCCACTAGAAAATACTGAGGCCTGAAATCAATGTCACTTAACATTCTGCCAGTGCAACATTTACTATGTACCTTATTTTCTGAAGTCCTGTACTTTCTTCTGGAAGTGGAAAACTCCAATATATGTAACATAATGTGTCTCAAGGAGCATTATTTGTTCAACTTCAGATTTTAATAAGCTTTCACCAACAGGAAAAAAAACAAAACTTGCCACTCACAAAAATGACTTCCTATTTACAAGAAATGCATATTGCCAGAAGAGACAACTACAGACTAAAATCAAATTTCCTTAATTAAGATAATCCCTAACTGAAGGTGACTGGAATTCTTATACTACAATGCACTGGAGGTTATTTTTGCTTGTCTGTGCATGTGTACATACGTGTAAGTATGTGTACATACAAACGTGTACATACGTTTGGAATTAATTTATAAACTCAACATTAACAAGTCACCGGGACCAGATGGCATTCACCCAAGAGTTCTGAAAGAACTCAAATGTGAAGTCGCGGAACTGTTAACTAAGATTTGTAACCTGTCCCTTAAAATGGCTTCGGTACCCAAAGACTGGAAGTCGGCTAATGTAACGCCAATATTTAAAAAGGGCCCTAGAGGGGATCCCAGCAATTACAGACCGGTAAGTCTAACGTCGGTACCGGGAAAATTAGTTGAAACAATAGTTAAGAATAAGATTGTCAGTCACATAGAAAAACATAAACTGTTGAGCAATAGCCAACATGGTTTCTGTAAGGGGAAATCGTGTCTTACTAATCTATTAGAGTTCTTTGAAGGGGTTAACAAACATGTGGACAGGGGGGATCCAGTGGACATAGTGTACTTAGATTTCCAGAAAGCATTTGACAAGGTCCCTCACCAAAGGCTGTTACGTAAGTTAAGTTGTCATGGGATAAAAGGGAAGGTCCTTTCATGGATTGAGAACTGGTTAAAAGACAGGGAACAAAGGGTAGGAGTAAATGGTAAATTCTCAGATTGGAAAAGGGTAGCTAGTGGTGTTCCCCAAGGGTCGGTCCTAGGACCAGTCCTATTCAATTTATTCATAAATGATCTGGAGAAAGGGGTAAACAGTGAGGTAGCTAAGTTTGCAGACGATACTAAACTACTCAAGATAGTCAAGACCAAAGCAGATTGTGAAGAACTTCAAAAAGATCTCACAAAACTAAGTGACTGGGCATCCAAATGGCAAATGAAATTTAATGTGGATAAGTGTAAAGTAATGCACATTGGAAAAAATAACCCCAACTATACCTATAATATGACGGGGGCTAATTTGGCTACAACGAGTCAAGAAAAAGATCTTGGAGTCATTGTGGATAGTTCTCTGAAGATGTCCATACAGTGTGCGGAGGCGGTCAAAAAAGCAAACAGGATGTTAGGGATCATTAAAAAGGGGATAGAAAATAAGACTGCAAATGTATTATTGCCCTTATATAAATCCATGGTACGCCCACATCTCGAATACTGTGTACAGATGTGGTCTCCTCGTCTCAAAAAAGATATTCTAGCACTAGAAAAGGTTCAGAAAAGGGCAACTAAAATGATTAGGGGTTTGGAGAGTGCCTCGTATGAGGAACGATTGAAAAGGCTGGGCCTCTTCAGCTTGGAAAAGAGGAGACTGAGGGGGGGACATGATAGAAGTATATAAAATTATGACTGATGTGGAAAAAGTGGACAAGGAAAAGTTGTTTAAATACTCCCATAATACAAGAACCAGGGGTCACCAAATGAAACTGATAGGTAGCAGGTTCAAAACAAATAAAAGGAAGTTCTTCTTCACACAACGCACAGTCAACTTGTGGAACTCCTTACCTGAGGAGGTTGTGAAGGCTGGGACTATAACAATATTTAAAAGGGAACTGGATAAGTTCATGGGGGCTAAGTCCATAAATGGCTATTAGCCAGAAAGGGGTTAAGAATAGTGTCCCTAGCCTCTGCTTATCGGAGGATGGAGACGGATGGCAGGAGAGTGATCACTTGATCATTGCCTGTTGGGTTCACTCCCTCGGGCACCTGGCACTGGCCACTGTCGGTAGACAGATACTGGGCTAGATGGACCTCTGGTCTGACCCAGTACGGCCTTTCTTATGTTCTTATGTAAAGTAAACACTTCATGCACAGAACTCCTATTGTTTTCTATAGAAGCTCTATGCAAAGAAAGTTTAATGGATTGAAATTGGACCACATGTGGATCTACTGGCTAGCTAGTTACAATGCTGTACAAAGAGAGTGTTCTATGTGCTGTAAAATTACAAATGTTAAAAAATATTTTAAGAAATTCCTCCATCTGACGCCAAACCTGCTGGAGCCAAAAAGATGCACCAAACTTCAGCATGGTCCCACAGGAGCACAGGATTCCAAATTAGTCCAAATGCAATAACAAGGTCTCTACTTTTTCAAGCGCAAGCAGATTTTATTAGGCAACATTGGGTGAAGGAACATATAGCCAGCTTTGATGCATTAATCCAGTGTGCTGACATCCCTAATGAAAAGGTTTATAAAATTAACGCACACAATATGGCGAAGTCTCTGTCTAGTATTCCTATTGTCAGTAAGCTAGTTTTTGCCCTAATTGCTGCTAATAATTTCATATATTTGTTACTTCAAGGAATTTAGTAATGGAAGCATAACTGAATATGTCATACAGCCATCAAGGCTGTGAGTGAGATGGATATTACTTCTTTAGCATAAATAATGAGCTTCCTGTATCTTCATAAAACTCATGGATTTTGTCACCCTGTTCAGTCTGTTTCTGAGTATTATTCCTCCATTCATTTTTACTGATTTAGCTGTAGCCATTCAGGAAAACACCTGGGACCAGATTCTGCCAATCGCTCTGACAGCCAAACTGGCTACTTGTCAATTCTCCCTGCGCAGAGCAAATCATTGAATGGGATCGCTTTCTCTGCTGCCTATGCTCCTGAAATTCTGCTTTCTCACAGTGATCACTGAGGCCACCCAGTGACTAAGGTGAGCATAAAGTTGGTCACATAGTACACTGCATAGCTCTCTTCAGAGCTTCCCTCCAGAATCTCATGAGTTTGGGGGGTTTCAATTCTCCATTGCACTGTGTGAAAAGGGGAAAATGTATGACTCCAAGACTATTGTTATCCTGGAAATAAAAATAAGCTCACCACAATCTTTGGACTCTATGCTAAGCAAATTGTCTCATTAGATAAATACACATTAAGCAGATGGAATAACATGATGCAGACAGACACCTCAGGAGAGCGTCAAGGAAACAGAAAGAGAATAAAGGCAGTAAACAGCAGTGAATTCTTATACTTTACAGGGTATGTTAACTCTTCTTGGATTTTCCCCCCTCAAATTTTAAGACCTATTGTGTTTTATTTCTGTTTTACAAGATAACATGGCTTAATATAGAGAAATGAAAAGATGTGTTCCCACACTGCTTCTCTTTGGTTATTTTCTTTTCCCCATATGCTTTTCTGACTGGGTCTGCTGCACAGCTCACAGTCTATTGATGTCCAAGAAGAGACTGGAGTTTACTGATTAAAGAATACTGATTAAGGAATATTTTAAAAGTTCACATCTTTTGCCAGCCTCCATTCAATAGATCATGATAATTGTAACCAACTGAAAATAAAGCAGATTGAAAATCTTTGAAATGCCTTAGACTTATTAACCAAACAATACAGTACTGGAATAGCCTCTTAGTCCATTTTCCCCTTCCAACTGAAAATGAAATTTTTTTTAAAAGACCTCTTCTGTGCATAAATGTTAAATAGTTCCAAAGGGGAAGCCGGGTTAGTCTAGTTCAGCAAAATAAACAAGGAGCCCTGTGGCACTTTTAAAGACTAATAAATTTATTTATCGCATGAGCTTTTGTGGGAGAAAATCCCACTTCCTTGACATTGTTACCTTAGAAGCACTGTGCTAAATGGGGACCAATGAAAATATATCACATGGTTTCTTGTCACACCATAATCTGTCCAGAAAGGTCTGACTTGGAAAACAGCACTGTTGAACTGAGGCATCAATATTCAAGCTTTTATTTTTAGATGAGTATTTCAGGATGCAGATATCTTTTGTCAATGAACATACAATAAGTCTCTGCAATCTTTCCTTATTTAAGATTACTTTTGCAGAAATAACAAATGTGCTTTATATGCATCAGAGACCACCATGCTCTACCTCCACCTTACCCTCATTGCCATTTTTTCTCTTGGTCAGAAGTCTCCAGGGAAACATTCAAGAAATGTTGTCATTTTCTAAACTACATTCCATGCTGAATACCAGAGAGGCTTCCAAGACAACTGGTCCCTTAGAATATGACCTGTGTTCTAACCACCACTTTATTTATAGAATCAACAGACTTTTTGACAATCTTTCATTAAGCATTAAATCACCTTTTCAGACATGTTTCAAGTTTCTCAGGGACAATACATTTTAAACATAAAATAACACTACAGTCGAATATAATGGATACCTGAAATGTGCAATTGGAAGCACTGACACGCTGGTTTGTAATCTGTAAAGATTTAGAAGGCGCTTAGTCAAAGCCATTAGTAATTAGTGTAACTTCAGGACTTTCATTATCCTCTGTATATAATTTTGTTTCCTGTGTTTAAATTCCCACATGTGGTCCTCCCTGCCTTTTCCTCCAGTTCTTATACAACTCTCAGATATTGTCTTTTCATACCTTGGGGGAGCCTACTAGCAATGGTCATGTATATGAATACTCTGTTTCTGCATTTCACCCCAACTCTGCTGAGCTCAAACTACAGAAAAAACTGTGCTGTCAGGTACATTCCCATCTGCTGTTGCCATATAGTAATCATCCCCATATATTAATCCCCTTCATAGAATCACAGATTAGGGTTGGAAAGGACCTCAGGAGGTCACTTATTCCAACCCCCTGCTCAAAGCAGAACCAACCCCAACTAACCCTATAACAATGAGAGACTTGGGTTTTATTGTAATCAGGGGAAATGCAAAGCAGTTGATATATGTGATTGACATAACGTTCAGTGGTATGAATTTGGGAATTACACATCTTCTTTATAAAAGAAAGTGGTTTTGTATGATACAAACCTAAATGAGGTGTGAACCCTAACCTGTCCTAAGACCCTAAATAAAAAAACTTTTAAAGTGGAAAAGCTGGAAATAAAAGGAAATGTGCAAACTAATAGACTGAATTAATTGAAATTCTATGGTTATAAATGAAAAAGTCAAACAAAATAAAGCATAGCTATGCACTGAGCCGTTTGATTTAAACTAATCCATAAAATAATTATCCTATGGAAACTATTGAACAGGTGGAAGCTAAGGGCTTGGAAGCAAAAATGTTCTTGCAATGCTTTTGTCACCTCACTATTGAATTACTACAGTGCACTCTACAATGAAGCTACATATGGAAATTATTTGGAAACTGAAGTGTGTGCAGAATGCAGCTGATTTCTCATTAAGTGGGTTTTGTGCCATGAGCACTCAACTCTGGGCCCCTGAAATATTTACCAGTTACCAGTGGGCTGCTGGGTGGAATTTTCAGTGTTACATTTAACCCATGAACCTTAATACTAAACCCTTATTTGTTAGTCTAGTGATCTTTTGGGTGGGGACTTTTTGTTCTCTGTTTATATAACACCTAGCAGAGTGGCATCCTGGTCTACATCTAGAGCTAGGTGTTACAACAGTACAAATAAGAATAAAAATGTAGGATAATTTTGATAATATTTAAGGATTTCCAGAATATATAAATTCGGGATGAACAAAGAGTTAACTTTTTGGGACTATATTCAGGCAAAATAACTCATAGAAGCCCTTCAAAAGCATCCTAACATGTAAGAACTCCCCAGCACTTCTACAGCACAAAAGCTTCAAATGGTAAACTGGCTCCCTTTAACCTGTTGAAATTCTTACAAAAAGATTTAACAAAATAGTAGATCAAAAAGAACAAGTAGCTATGATTCATTCAGACCCTCAAAAGACCTTTGATAAAGCTTTGCACTAGAAGCTGTTAAGGAAACTTGGTAACTACAGGGTGAAAGGTAAAGTCCTGTCATGGATTAAAAACAGGTTAAGAGATAGGAAACATAGTAGGAAAAAAAATGGCCAATTCTCAGTATGAGAAAAAGGTTAATAGTGGAGTGCCCCAGGGATAAGTCTTGGGTCTGGTACTTTTGCAATATATTCATTAAACGCCTGAAAGAGGTGGAGAATAGTAAGGTGGAAATACTTTCTGACAACATTATTTAGGTCAATCAAGACTAGGGAAGGCTGTGTGGAAACTCAGAAGGAACGAATGCTAGCAGAGGAATTCATCTTAGGGAAATTCAGGCTAGCACATCCTGGAAGGAATAATATAAAACTACCTGTAAAAAATTAGTAGATTCTGATTTCTTGAAATCAAATAAGAAAAAATATTTAAGAATGATTGCAGGCAACTCAATTAATGCTGTACAGCCACTCAAGGTTCAGCAATGGTTAAAACAGACTGTCTTAAGGGACAGAGTGAGTAAATGGGAAATACAAATACTATAATATACATCAATTTTACATCCTCATCTTTCTTAATTCCATTTGGTTTTTGTCACCTCATCTCAAAAAAAACCATTGGAAACAAAACCATTACAGAGGAGGACAGAGATATGTTTAGATTAGTCCATCTGTTGCACAGGTCTTTAAAAACTGACCTCCTTTGTCTGCTTAACATAATGCTCTTCTGTGCCACAGGCTTCAAGATCATACTGCAAACCCTACCTCATTTGCTTCTGCTAACTAGCACTCATAATATTTTCTCCTTTATCACTTGCCTCTATTTAGCTATATCACTAATGCTAAATAAAGGCAGCACATTCTGCAGAGATGAAGAAAGTTCAAGGAATGTCTGATGATAAAAGGAAGACTGTGGTTCAACGAGAGATTTCTCACTATTCCTACTGAGTCCTGTTGAGTCTATAAGCTGACTCATTGTTAGATTGAAACATTCAAAGAAAACAGCTCCATAGAGTAACAGGACAGTTAGTACAATTGAATGGATTCACACCCACTGGGAAAATTTGTGGTGAGAACCTGTTTAATGGTAGTGAGAGTTCAGAAAGCCCTCCATAAATGAAGTTCTAGTCAAGAAGAACATATTCTAAGAATAGGTGGACAACATTAATATACACGATACGCCATAGAAATAATGAATATTCATTGTATAAGGTGACTAATCTGGCTAGAAGGTACAGTAATACTGTACTGTTCATTACCTTACTGTCAGTGCTTTTCTTGGTTTTAAAAAAAAATGGTGCTGGTACTCAGCCAGGGATCTGGAGCCACCGGTGGTGGCAGCAGAAGCCAGAGCCCCATTGCTGTGGGAAAAAAAGGTGCCGGTACTCAGCACCCCTGAGCACCATCACAAAAAAGCCCTGACTACTGTAATATCTGAGAACTTCACAATCTTTATGTATTTATTATCACAAAACCCCTGTTAAGCAGGGAAAGGCTACTATCCCATTTGACAGATGGGAAACTTAGGCACAAAGAAATTAAGTGACTTGCCCAATCATGAAGTTTATGGAGGAAAGACTTGAACTTACATCTCCCAAGTTCTAGGCTAGCACTCTAAACGACCAGACTAAAAGGTAGCCTAAAAGATAACCCAAATTCTCAAATAAAGAGGAGTTTCAGCCAAGATTCTAGAAATAACAAATCAAGATGCATTAAGTTACTTATAATATATAGCCTGTATATGCCTTACAATCATCTTTAGTTTAATCAGAAACAAAATTTTTCAGATATTAGCTTTGTGCTTATTTTCCTTTATAAAACCACCACCTACCCTGTAGGTGTCTCTAATATTGCAACGTACAGAGCTATATTTTGCATTCCCATTAAAAAAATACATTTCAGATCACTACTAACAGAATCACGGATAATGGTGGTTTTAATATGAAGGTAAAGTAAATGTTCTGAAATGACAGTACTCCAAAAAAGAAAAAGAAACAGTATTACAGTATTGCAATAGCACTCTGTAGAAGTTGTGTCAACAGTACTTCTACTGTGAGAGAACATGGGAGCTTAGCTTAATTCCCTTCTTACCAATTTTTGATTGATTGATCGATCCAGTTAGAATGTTGTTATATTCATTGACAAGCTCTGACCAGCATATTGAAATCATGCTGACTTTTACATTTATTGAAAGGTACTTAGTAATATTACCATGCACATATGCAACTCCATATTATGAGAACCTTGTGATGAGCAATAGTTTGTTAATAAAACGGATATATGCACATGGATGGGTATATGGTATTTCATATATTTTTAGAGCTTGATTTTACAATGTTAACTTTCTTCTAACATGGTTTGTGTGTACATGCACATATTAATATGGAGGTTGCTGCTTTTTTTTTCTTTATAGTGGGAAAGCAAAAGAAAAAGGGATGAATCCTTTAAGCTGCAGTTCTACAGAGATTTGCATGCACTTATCTTCACATATTACAAGTGATTCCTTTGAATTCATTGGGATTGTTCATAGTGCATAAAGATAAACACGTGCATAATAAGTATTTGCAGTATTGGGGCTTAGTTTGTCACAGATTGTTTCTTAGTGAGATTTATTAGGTGTTTACAATCACTTGCTCCAGAGGCTTTATATTTTGTGCAGTTTTGCTCAAAAAGAGAGAACAGATTCTTATAATTTATGTAATTTCCCTGAGATGTATTTTGTATTTGCATTTTGTCAGGGTCTTGTATTCAGTCTGTCAGCACAATGCATTCATTGTTCATGTGCAATCTAGAATTCATTAAAATAATTAAAGAGAAATGGTTGATTTCATAATGAAGTTATAATCTAGTGCTTTTAAATATGGCTAGCAGAAGGTATGTATGCACAAGAAATATTGAAGCTGGTCTGATACTTAACTATAATATTTTTAAAGAACGGTTCTCAATCCACTAAACATGTTGTACTATTTGGAAGACACAGTTTATAAACACTATGCACTTCAGATAGTCAGCCTACTGAAAGAAGTGCCATGCCAAAAAAAAAAAAGGTGTTGAATAGATTTGCTAAGAAGATTTACAATTGCTATATTAAGCTACCTTTTCATTGTTTCTTGATTTAGGGCCCAACCACAAATATCTGTGAGGCAGAAACAATTCCACCCACCTCCAGATGTTTGTAGACAAATTCCAGAAAGACTAGAAAACATCTGTTATTAAAAGTATTTCCACTCTGAATAATATTTGGAAAAAATGTGTATTTTATACAATGCTCTAAATACAGCTATCAAATTGATCATCTAGCATGAAGACCTCAAAACTAACTCACTCTTTCTATAATTGGATTTCTGTTATCAAAAAACAAAGAGGTACGATATAAATAGTATTTTTTTAAAAATATTTTGCTATATTTGATGACAAAATAAAATTTGGGAATGTAAGATTAATAATAATTTTAATCTTCATATTTAGAACTATAGTTCTTATGCATAGGAAGTCCTAGCACATACTTCTTTTCTTATATTTGTTTGTGAAAGAAGGAGATATAACAACATTATCCTTCTATCACTAGAGACATACTTTATGTCAAGGACAACATTATAAAAAGAAGTCTACAGTTCTATCTAATGAAAAATATTCACGCCAACAGTTCAAAGCAACAATCTCATATCCTTCCAAGGAGTAGAAAGCTCCATCTGGTGTTACTAATATATTTATATAAGAAAAAAAAACAATATAGTCAAATAAGAATAATTGCTAAAAGTGTCAGTTATATTTTAAAGTAATTCTGGTACAACAATCAGATTTTCTACCCACAATTTCTCATATGATAGCTTTCATTCAACCCCCTAGTGGCACAGTGTTCAAAATCAAAAGCAATGAACCTCCTCCTCCCCCCCCCAAAAAAGAGAGCTGCACCTTTTTAAAAAAAAAAAAAAAAAAATTAAGCTACTATTATGGATCTTTCCTCCAAATGGGAGCTAACACAGTCTGTAATGCAAAATCCACCTACTCCTATGACTGCCTGAAACTGGTTGGAAAAAAAAGGAGTCTAGGAAGAAACTTCAGCAGGGTTTCGGCTCATGGACCAAATGCTGATACAGTAGTGAGTGGTAAGCATGCAACACTTTAGATCACGTTACATGTTCACACTGGCCCATCTCTTATGTCTGGCTATGTAGAGGCTGAAGATCACAGTACTATTTGTGAAGATGGATTGGACGATTTTTTCCCCCTCAAAGGAAGAAAATGAGGGTCTATGCCTGCCACTCTATGGCTGTGTCTACACTGGCAAGTTAGTTCAAACTAAGCAAGCTTAATTCGAACCAACTAAAGCCATGGCTACACTAGGCTTTAATTAGTTTGAATTAAGGGCTTCCTTAGTTCAAACTAATAAATTCGAATAGGCTATTCGAAGTAAGGGTTAATTAGAACTAGAACTAGTTAGTTCAAACTAACCGGCCCATTGAATTCAATGCAAATCACTAATTCGAACTAAGCCAGTGCTTAGTTCAAACTAAATTTTGCTAGTTAAGTTAATTAGTTAAGTTAAAATTAGTTCGAGTTAGTTAGTTAGTTAGTTAGTTAGTTAGTTAGTTAGTTAGTTAGTTAGTTAGTTAGTTAGTTAGTTAGTTAGTTAAAGACATAGCCTCTATGACTACTACTACATGCCACACTTTCACGGACAGTCACTGAAGTACAAGCAGTGTGGTTTCTAAATTATGTCCCTGATTCTGCAATCCTTACTCACATGTAGGGCCATTAAAGCAGGAGGGAGTATTTGCATGAATCTTATTTAGTACTACAGGATTAGGTTTGATTGAACACTAATGCAATTCAAGGCATTTTGAGTACAGGAAGATGCTATAATAAAGAAGTTCTATTAGATCATACTTTTCTACTCCAGGTACCAAGATTTTCAAAAACAGGTGCCAAAATAGGCTAACTCAGTGGGATGATTTTCAAAAGTGCTGAGTAGTGGAAGGTCCCAACTGACTTCCCTGAGAGCTTCTGAAATATCAGCCCACTGATTTAGGAGCTTAAATCAAGATAGATTTACTAACCTAATTGAAGGCTTTTATTTTTTAAAATCTTGGCCTGATTGTCCAAAGCTATGTTTTGACTAGCCAATGGATCTTGGTAATTTCACATTCACATACCAACACAAAACACTCTAGTAGCAATAAACAAAACCAGTTAATGGATTAGTAAGGTAATGGTTCCCTTATCGAGTGACTGGTGGCACAGAACATTCAGTACTCCAAACCCTTGAAGTAAGAATTATTGGCTACTGAGGTGGGCACCTTGTGAGTGGCCTGTTTCATTCCAGTCTGTTAACAGCACAAGAGGTACATCAGATGCCATGCAGCAGATAATCATAGGTGGGCTTTTCAGAAGGACTCAGAATTGACCTAACACTGCTTCCACTTAATCCAATGGCAGTTCTACCACAGACTTCAATGACAACAGAGAGTTAAACCAGCTGTGCAGGGTTTAGAAAAACCCACCCAAAGGTTTTATAACAACCTCTGGTTTGCACTCCCTAAGCTTCTATTGGACCAGTCCAACATATCCTTCTTTGCAAGTCATTAACTGTGCTTTCCCAGTCAGAGTGCAGGGTGCTGTACAGTTACTTATGCACAGCTACTTCCTTCCTTCTCAGTTCTGCACTCTGGCTTTGGCTGTCCACTTTGCGTTATTATGGTTGGTCCTCTAAGCCTATGGGGCAAGACGTTCAAAGGAACCTAAAAAGGAGTGAGGGACCTAAATCTTATTGAAGTTCTGTGAGATCTGGTAGCTTAAACACCTTTACGCCCTTTTGAAAATCTCAGCCCTATATGCAAATCAGTGTACTTCTGATTGGCTGACAGTCAATTTTCACAAGCCACAGTGCCTATTCTCTGTATGGTTATTTCTCAAAAGCCATATTGTAATATGTAAATTTCTCCATGCTAACTGGCTTCTGTAATCCCTCTGTTCTAATAGATTTCTGTACTGGAAATGTTTGCCACTACAGATACTGCCTCAGTTCCTCACAGAATCCAATAGGAGAGGAAAAACAGGAATCTATATACACTTCTTCACTCTGCAAACACCCAACTCATTTTCTTCCCTCACTCCTACTTCTGTTTTCCTCTCTCAGTCCCTTGGAACACCATCCCAAACCACCAACCTCTTCTCTCTTTTAATTCACTCATTTTAAAAAATTCTAAGCACACAGCAGCTCCCACTGGAGTCAACAGTGACTACAAGTTGTTGAACGTTAGGCCTCTTATGTGGGGTGCCTAAGATTTGAGAAGCTGAAGGCATCAATATTTTAATTTCTTGGCCTTCAACTTTGTTTTTAAATTACCTTCCAAACAGTCTAACAGCTTCTTTTTGTATAATGCTTTTCTGCTTTTTCTTAGTATAACAAATTTGAGGCTGCTCCCTATTAACCTGATAACCACCTCCTGGAATAATTAATTCCTCTGGCTTTAGCACCATCTACAGTTATTACCTCAAACAGGAAGCCACCTCAAATTATATTTACCGTTCCTATGCAATTTTATTATTTATCCTTCCAAATTTCTTGTCTGCACTCTATCAAAGTTTCTGAAACACTTGCAGCTCCCACACACAAAGCTGACAAAACAACAGACAGCTGTGAAATTATTTTGAACCAATAGTGAAATTATTTTTAACAAATAGTTGTTCACTGATCACCAAAATATTGAGAGAGGGAACTGAGGATCTCTTTCAGAAAAGCTGGTTTGGGCACTTTAAGGAGAAATCAAGAGTCCTTCAGTGTCACAGAGTTTTTCCTCATTTTCCAAGGCTGGATTAAAGCATAGGCACTCTAGAACAGTGGTTTTCAAACCACAGGTCACAACCCAGTACTGGGTCGCAGACGCTCAATTACTGGGTCACGGCAGCCCTTACTCCTGCCGCCGAAAGACTGGAATGTGTTGCTCAAAGATGTAATTGTTGGGTCATGCGCATAAACGATTTTTTTTTCAACTGGATCCTGAAAAAAAAAGTTTGAAAACCACTGCCTCTAGAGCCTTGGCTACTGCAGTCACTTGATTGCAACTGAAAAAAAGGGGTGGGGGAAATAGCACTACAGTTCTAGCGATCTTGCTTGTAAGGAAAAACTTGAAAACCTGCCTTGAATATGACCAGTGCAGTGACTTGAGTCTGGAGACTGCCTGAAAGGTGTGAACAGCTCCATTCATCTAAAGGGGATGTTAACTCCCTGACCTACTCCCAACACCACCCCAGCAAAGGACTTTATGAAAGGAGTACAATAGGGGTAGTGCACCCACACAAACAAGCTATTACCTTCCACCAGCTATAGTTGAGAATTGAGGATACCGTTTGCCTTGTGAGAAGGAGAGGGGATTCCTTCTTCTCCTGAGCAGAAACTCAAGAGAATACTTATTGCTGCCATTTCTGGGGTGGTAAAGGAAGCCCCATTCTGCTTGCCCTTACTACCACCATTTCACAGTATGCTTAGGGTCCCAGACTGTGCCTCAGTCTGGTTTTGCATTTACCCATGTAACAGTTACAATAGGAATTTAATTGCCTGGAAAAAGAAAATATACAGTCTCCAAAGTGCTTTCCTAGTGAATGATTGCTGATGGCTTTGTATCTATGGCTCAGTAAGATAAATGTTTCCCCGACAAACTATCTAAGCTATCTGCAAATACAAGAAAGGGATAGAAGTTTTTATATTAGATAACCAGATGCTGGTAAAATGCAGCTGAAGAAAAAATATGTATATTTCCTCAATTAACACCTAAGCATCCAATAAGCAATCTGTTTTCTCATTAGCTGTTACCTTGACAAAGTAATTCTATTGAAAATAACTCAAGTGATCAAGCTGAAACGTCATCTATCAGACCTGTATATATAAATATAGTCTTTTGGAGATATAAATGTTCCTATTCTGACACCTAGTGTCGAAGAATGTTTTTACATGTAAGTGTTTAGTTTTGTGCCCGGCTCAGTTACTGTGGTATGCAGTACCCTCTTGTGGTCCTGCAGCACTGTGCACTGATGAACAAATATCCTGGCTTCACAAATAAAGTTGCAACAATCTATTCTTTCCTTTATCTCATATGCTCATGTCTTACAAGCCACCAAGAACACTATTTACCACTTGATGTGTATCCATAATTTCCATTAGATTTAATGGGCACAATGGGAGAATAGACACCAATATTCTTGTATTTTACATATATTCTTTTGTATTTCTTATATATAATTAATTTTTCTAATTTTTCTTTCAGATCAGTGAAATTAAAACATTGATAAACCTGAAGCATGTTCTTAACCTTTCAATTTTATGCCATTGTCTCAAACATTCATCTTGAAAAATCAGCCTCACATTTGAAAAGACATACACACACCATTAGTTAGTACATACACTCATCAAATAATGGAACAAGTAGTTACTTTTAAAGACTTGATGTTTCCTTTGTATGAGCATTATAGCTAAATTTACACTATTGTCATAAATCTTCGACACCCAGAAATTAGACACCTGTCAAACTACTTTTTGGAATCATGCAATGAAACACTGAAGAAAACACCACCATGAAGATGGTTGCCAAATCTGAAGTGCTGCTAAAAATAGTAAATTTAGTTAATCCTCAACTAGAAATATTTTTTTGATAATGAAAAGCCACCACTGGCTATAGTTTAGTAAAATGCTGCATTCCTAAAATGAAAAAGCAGAGGTTGAAAAAATGATAAACCCTAGAAACTATCTTGTTTCCTTACAAATTACCTATTGTCAAGTCTCCCTTTTCCTGGAAAAGATCACCACGAAAATAGTGGTGAGCGAGTGCCACCAACATTTTATATTCTCTGTTTCATTAGATACCTACTAATGAGGCTCTAGACTGGCACTGCAAGGCTTTAATCCTGGTAGTCTCTCTTCTGTGGATGGAGGTCAGATATCCTGTTTATTCTACTAGAGCAGTTAGATCTTTCTACAGTCTGAGGCTTGGTCTACACCACCAATTTATGTTGGTGCAACATCATCATTTAAGGGTACGAAAAATCTGCATCCCTGAGTGACGTAGTTATATCAGTCTCACCCACCACCCCTGGAAGACAGTGCTATGTTGACAGGAGGGCTTTTCCTGTTGACATAGCTACTGTCTCTAAGAAAGGTGGAGTGCCTACCTCCACCAGTGGAAACTCTCCCATCAGCATAGGTAACTTCTTCACTAAGCACTACAGCTATACTACTATAGCTGCTTAGCTTTTTTCGTGTAGACAAGCTTTCAGACTAACATACATGACAGGAGTGGCAAATTCTGTTTTCACTAGTTCAGCTCCTTCCTGAGGGAGTGTCCATATCTGATACCCACAATTCAAAGATGTTGGAGAGGGTTCCGAGAAGAGCCATAAGAATGATTAAAGAATTAAAAAACATATCACAGTGATAGATTCAAAGCTTTCAATCTGGTTAGTTTAGCAAAGAAAAGGTTGAGGGATACATTGATTACAGACTATAAGTACCTATATGGGAATACATACTTAATTACAGAGTCTTCAATCTATCAGCGGAAGGTGTAACAGGAGCCAATGGCTGGAAGTTGAAATTAGACAAATGCAGACTGGACATAAGATTTACATTTTTAACTATGAGTAATTAAACTTTGGATCTATTTACTCAGTGTCATGGAAGATTTTCTATTACTGACCATTTTAAAATTAAGATTGGATGTTTTCCTAAAAGATATAATCTCAGAATTATTTTGCAAAAGTTTGCGGTGGTCAGAGTAGGATGATCACAATAGTCACCTTTGAAGGGTACTTCACAGAGGGTAGTGATGGGCTCAATGTTTACATGAAGCTTCTGGAGGAGACGCTAAGGGGTTATATTGCTGATACTCAGCTCTCTCTTCTCTTCACCATTCCAAGATTTAGGCAACTCTATCCAATCCCAATCTCTTGGAAGAGATTAGGACCTGGATTAAACCAGTTGGTTTAAGATCTAAAATAAGATGGAGGTGCTGCTCAATGACTTGGAGAAGCATTTTGAGGAAATGGAAAAGTCCTTTAACAATTCCCTGAAGCAAGGATATCTGTCCACACACTGTGAAGGATCACGAAGCCAGATCCTACTAGACTCCTTTGCCGTTCATGCATTTTTACATTAGTACCCAGAAATGCCTTTATCATTTAACTCAGACTTGTACCAGATACCCATCGTCTGAGCAAGATGGTCCAACAAAAATATATTATACTTGTACTCTGCCCCTGAAGCAGCTGTTAGTGAATTCCCTAATTTGTACGTGGGGACCATCCCATGCAGCCCTAATGGTCAAGGAACCAGCTACTGGTTTTTCTGACCTGACTGGCCTGGTTTATTTATCCAGAGCACATAGGCTAACTGTCCCAAATTGTGAAGCTCAAGGGAGCATAGCATTTTTGGCAGTGATCCCTTAACTTCTAGAATTCTTCTAATCAGAAATTGATCCAAGTCAAAATCTAGCTGCAGTAATGATTGGTATAAGTGCAATGGGCCTGTTACAAGAAGGTTACAGGACCCTGGCTATAACCTATAGCTCAGGCCCTAAGGTTTGTTTGGTTCAGTAGGCACAACATCAGGAAACAAGATAAAAGATAAAAGCAAACTGCAAGAAAACAAAGAAATAGGAAAGCACCAATGCTTATTCCCCTTTAGCAGACAGAAACCCCAGTTAAACAACTGCGGGTGTGGAGCATGGGGAACGATGACTCATGGCGGCAAAGAGAGCAGTTGCCCCGACGATGAGGTTCCAATTTGGGAGGGGCTTAGCCAGTTTCTTATACTTTTTGAGCTTACTAAATGGGAAAAATTATGCACATCTGGTGTTTTTCCACACTTACAACATTTCTTTGCCCCAGTCTTGTCTTTGTTATTTTACAGAGCTTGCAAGTTATGTCTGCTACTTAGTGGGAACCAGGTACGTACTTGGTCAGTACCAGCTCTGTTTTGCTTATACACAGAATTAACTTTTGGTCAGGGCTAATTAATGGCTACACCACCTACTAAAGCTCCTCGTGTCACCGGTCTTCCATTGCGTACTACAGGGCTCAGCCATTTAATGGTGTCGTCATCAGCCAAGTGGTAGTCAGCTGTCAAAATAAAGCTGCAGTCACTAGCCAGTATAAGATGCAATTCTTTGTCAAGGATTTTCTCTAAGCAACAGTTCTGTTACATGTAGCATTCAGTCTAGCGATAAGGGTTTTCTCACTGAAGTTAATGGGACTTGTGTGATTAACTAACTAGCATAATTAAGGAGATGTCTCCAACTGGCTTTATACAGAGGAACAAGATGGGTGAACCATCCCATGGGTGGTCCATTTTATTGGACCAATTTCTGTTGGTGAAAAAGACAAGCTTTCAAATTTACACGGAGCTCTTATTCAGGATTGGGGAATGTAGTTCCCAGACCTGAAGAAGAACTCTGTTAAATGTCAAAAGATTCACAGAAATTGGTCCAATAAAAGATATGACCTCACCCACCTTGTCTGTCTAATACTCTGGGACTCATCTGGCTACACCACCACTGCATACACTATATAGAAGAAACATTTTCCCCTTTAGTCTAGGCCATACAAAGCATACCAAGATACTACGGTGGTGAGCACCTTAACTGCTTGTTAGAAATAGCCACCATAAATCTTAGTTTTCTTATTAGCTGATCACAGCATGTGGATTCCTATTCCATCCTTACCAACATCAAAAACTTAGACTGTAATGTTGTAGAACTCAGCGAAACAGGTTACTAGATCTTTACAAAATGAATATTGCACTCCTCCACCCCCATGAGGCACATCCAGAAAAAACTTAGAGATAGCATAATAAAAAAAATGTGTTTTAAATAAGTGAAATTGTTCCAAATTGAAAACATTTGTAGGAAAAAAAATGTTGGGGGAGAAGGAGGTAAGAGCTATGCCTATCTTAGCTCCACATTCTTGACTGACCACTCAGTTAAATCCGAAAGATCGAACTGATGGCAACGAATTTGCTGCTGTCAGTGTAGTTCAGTGGTTCTCAACCAATGTCGGGACACAAAGGTATGTCACGAAGAGCCGGGAGGTGTGTCATAGAAAATTGGCAGCTCAGCTTGGAGCCAGCTTGGGGCTCCTGCCACCTGCCACTCTCTGCTGCCCTCAACAGCCCGCTCCTGAAGCACAACACCGTCTGCCCCACAAAAATAAACCCGGCCCTATTGAGCCAGACCACCAGGGCACCAGCCTGCACTGGCTTGACTCTGCCCTCACCCAGGTCCTGGAGTGCTGCATCCTCCAGAGCGCCGCAGCCTCCCAAGTGCTCCCAGCCCAAGCGCCACCGACACTGCAAGATGTAGTGTGTCAGAAAGAGGAATATCACCTGTCAGGTGTGTTCTGATGCAAAAAAGGTTGAGAACCACTGATATAGTCAACTTACTCTGCTTTGCCTACCAGAGCTCTGTTTCTAGAATTACTGATTATAATGGCAGTACCTTTGAGATTGATGACCAAGGTAATGTAGACAAGGGATTTCCATGAACTAATTCCAACAGAACCAATTATACTCTTTAGTGTGTTTGTTAATGGTGCTAGCTAGTGACAAAAGTTTATTCAACCTTGAAAAGTGTAGGGCAGGGGTCGGCAACCCCCATCATGTGTGCCAAAAGTGGCATGTGGTGCCGCTCAGGTTCCTCCACTGGCCCCTCAACACCTCCCCCCCAGTGCAGCCTGTGGCCACAAGAGCCACATGCCACAGTTCCAGGCCCCCACTGGCTGCACTTCCCCACTGGGGAGCGCAGCCAGCAGGGAAAAAGCCACAGCGCGGGGCTCCTGGTCCCTGCTGGCCCTGTCCTGCTGGGCAGGCCTGATAGAGGGGAGCCGGGCAGGGGGTTCAGCCCACCTAGAGACACCACAGCCAGCAAGCTGACCCCGATCATGGCCGGAAAGAGGGCAGGTCGGCCTGCCCAAACCGCTGCTGCCGGCGGCAGCTGGCCCCAGCTGGGAACCGGTGGCCGCCGGGCTGGCAGGAGACAGCCCCGGGTTGGCCTCGGCCGGGAACCAGAGGTTGCTGGGCCAGCGGGAGATGGCCCCAGCTCAGCCCTGGCTGGGAACCAGAGGCCGCCAGCCAGGCCCCTTTTGGCCCCTGCTGTGGGTGGGGCTGACACCGGGGCTGGCAAAGAGGAAGGGGGACAGGACTGGGCCAAGGAAGTTGATTTTTTGTTTTGTTTTTTTAAAGGCTCTTTAAAATAGACTTGGAATCCATCTTATAATTACAATGGCCTATTTTCTTAACATAGATACAGTCCTGCAAATCGTTCCCCCAGATAGAAACAGGAAGAAACAGGAAAAGGGGAGGAAAAAAGGAAGAAATTCCTTTGAATTAATCTTTGTTTATTTTATATCTGCTCTTTTAATCCAGTAGTATACTCCAAGCTACATCTCTGTTGTAGAAGCTTGAAGAGTGCATCATAGTTTGTTTAAAGTCATGATACTGGAGTCCATGCTCATGCGAGAGAATTCTTAGAAAGGAACTCTGCCAGAGTTCCGCAGAAAAGGGCACAGTTTGTCATATTTTCTGTACCCCCATGCACATAGTCAACAGTGCTTCATTGATTAAGAAAGTGTCCCCTTTGCTACATATCACCTTTCTGCCTGGATGAAGGCACAAAGATGGGGAAATATAGTCCAGAATCCACACAAAGACAGAATAAGTGAATTAGCAATGGGGCTCTTGATAATTCAAGCGGGGTCGCAAATTAGGATAATTTAAACAAATAAAAATGTATTTGAAAATTACAAGATTAATGTCAATGTGTTGACTGATTTTTTCATATCTTTTTGCAAGTACACAGGATTTGTAATTTTATTTTATTTTAGGACTTGACAAGTTACTTAGGATACTACACAAACAATTCTAGTTAGGAGAAGTTCTCGGCAACAATGTAATTAATCTTTGCACATTTATGGCCTTTGGCATGCAACCTAAGTAATTGGTTTAGGATTAATACCAACCCTTCAGTGAATTTATAGATGCAAGTTCCCTGTTTTATATTTAATGCTATTTGATGCCTTCTTATGCCAGAGGTCATTTAAAACATTTGCTTTTATACTATTGTGATTAGTTATAAACGCCAATGTTTAGCATTAATATTAAGCATATAAAAATTTCTAAAATAATCTTAATAAAGTCATATACTGCCCATAAATACTTGGCTATAACTTAGCTATGTTAACCAATTCTTCATTCTCTACAATTCAGATAATTTTCATTGAAACAACAGCAGTTCAACACCAATCACTTTCATTTTTAGTTTCCCTTAAAAATCTTTGTCAGTAAAATTGTTATATAGGCTGAAAATTATGTTAATACTAATATATCTTTACATTGCAGACCTACCCTCCCTACATGAGACACTGAGCTAGGTAGGTCGAAGAGCAGCCTTCGCCAATTGTTCATTTGTCAGCTAAATATCCCAGTATTGGAACGGAAGACACAATATCTTGCAAATAACCTATCTGCAGAACACATTTAACACCAGAAGGACTAATTGCATCATCAGATTTAATGTTGGGAACTTTTAAGAGACATGCACATTAACAGAAATTTGTATTTGAGATTTATAAAACAATGAATTGAAATGCTATATTGAGTCTGCACTAAATAAATGGCCATGGCCTTAAAAACTGATTACTTTTAGATTTATCTCATGATGGACAACATATAGAGAATAACTAGGAAACACTGATTGGTTGCTTAGTTGTGTATAGCTGCTGTGCACTGGCAAATTTTCTATCAGTAATTCCCCCCTGCTGTAGCAGGATCAACAGCGGGAGTAATAGCGTGGCTGGGAGCAGAGTGTTCAGGCATTTTCACTGCTCCGTCAGGTTACTGTTAAAAATTGTACTCAATCACTTCATAATATTAAGTGTAGGAAGTGAAGGATCTAACTGAACTATTCAGAGGACATGGGAAAATACCACATTAATGGAATACAATTACCTAAAGTTGATTTGATCCAAAACACCATGATCAAACTCCTCATTGCTTGACACTATGGTATCTTTAAGTATAGAATAAATGTTCAAGACTCCACTTTACATTACATCAAAAAGACTGCACCTCCACCAGCGTGGCGCTGCACAAAGGAAAAAGAGGCATTGAGCTTTTATTTGCAGATATGCCTACACAGCAATTAAACATCCATGGCTGGCCAAGATCAGCAGATTTGTTTGTGACGTAAAACTGCTGTGTAGACATTCAGGCTTGGGCTGGAGCCTGCACGCTGAGACCCTGTGAGGGAGGACCTCAAATATCGACACAGCAATTTTTAGCCCCAGCTGTCTGACTCACTCCCACCACAGGTCTTGTATTCCATTGTTGATGTTCCCTGCGTCTCACCTTAGTGCTGACAGAAAGATTAGCTTTAGAGATCTCATTACAGCACAAGTTGATACAGCCAGTGTTTTCCGGCAAATGAATGTGCTGCAGAAAGTCAAAACAACTTTGTCCATCATTTGCACTGATGGCTAATTTAAGCATCTATGCAAAAAACATGACAAAGGAAATATATATAGTTGGTTGCTGACTTCTACAAATATTTACATATATAGGGATGGTTGAAGAATATCAAATAACCTATGATTACTGGGGAAACGAATGGCAGTTTTTTTCAGCATTTCCTACCTCTTTTCCACGAAACAGGTATAGGCACCTTTCCCACAACAAAATATTTTATTCTCACATGAAAGGCTCTAATTGAAACATCAGTTATTGCTACAAGGCAGAATCAGTGTGTGCACTGCATCCCTCTCTTAAAAGGAATCCAGAAAAGATTTTAGCCATTTGGACAGAGTTGCTTTCTTGCACATTTCAAACAGCTATGTGGATTTCACCTTTTTACCCACAACGGATTACAGGCCATCTACAGTTAAACATGGTTTTCTACCACACAGAGATGGCACTGTGAGGCCTTGTACACACGATCAGTTTATCTCGCAGTAAAGCTCGTTACTGCGCGATAGCAACAACAGGGTACACACGTGCAACACAGCTGTTGCGCGTTAACTGCCTTGTCGCACAATCCAACAACCACTCGGACGAGAGTGGTAACAGCTGTTGCGGATCATCTGTTGCGCGTTTGAGCTCGTGTGTATGCTCACCGCGCAATGATTGGCCTCCGGAAATGTCCCAGAGTGCCAATCAAGGCCACTCTGGGACATGGGAGCTGTCAACTATGTCAATTTCACTGCTCCAGCTGAGCAGTGAAATTGACATATGGGCTCCGCTTCAGCTGATTGCCACCCGAGATGGGGGATCGGGGGGCGGCACAAGGTCCGGGGGAGCTTGTGCCACCCCCCGAACCCCCCGGAGTGTGCTGCGGGGCCGGCTCCCATTCCAGCCGGCCCCCCCAGCACAG
>ML685755.1:22693032-22784366 GCA_007922175.1 Pelusios castaneus | reverse complement strand
GAGCCCGGGGGCTGTTCTGGGGGGGCCGGCTGGAATGGGAGCCGGCCCCGCAGCACACTCCGGGGGTTCGGGTGGCGGCAGGAGCTCCGGGGGAACTTCTGCGGCCACCCGATCCCCCGGCGGCAATCAGCTGAAGCCGCCGCTTTAAAGCGCAGCTCCAGCTGACTGCCGAGCCGGCAGCTGTGCTGGGGTTCGGATGACAGCGGGGGCTGGCAATGCAGCCCCCCCTGCCACCGGAAGCCCTGCAGCTGGGCTAGGGGGCTGGCTGTGGGCAGTGCATGGTGGGACAGGTGCCCACCACGCACTGCTCTTCTTTCGTAAAGGAGCATTCCAAGGGTGAATGCTCCTTTGCGAAACGAAGTGCACGTGTGCACGCGAGAAAGCGCTATATTTATAGCGCTTTACTTGTCCCGCAATAACTTATTGCGGGACAAGTATGCTCGTGTGTACATAGCCTTAGATTTATGGGGAATGAGTGACAAACGATCAACACAGTTCACTCCCATGCTGAAACTTCCAATGACAAAGGAACAGCTGCTTGTCTGATGCCACTTACACTGTAGAACACGTTAAACTCCATGGTGGTTCAAGCAGAGTGATTCTTCATATAAAAGTGAGAACTCCCAATTTTGCTTTTCCCATCTACGCCAAAATACTACACTAACTAGTTGAAAAAGGACAATAAACGCTACCATAATTCAAATCTTTCAACTGCAAAACTGCAATGAGATACTGTGACACAAAGCAACATTTCAGTTCACATTCAGTAGTCATAATTGTATGTTCTATGTGAAGTATGCTTTGTGTAGTATTATTTTAAAAAGCCTTGATTGGCTAAACAGTATCTTGCCAGATTGTATGTGCTACCATAGCATGTGAAGTTATAAAATAGTGTTGTCTATTCTACTAAAACAGGTTGTTGAGGCGGGAAACACCCACAAACCAGCTTTTCAGGCCCAAAGAATTAAGTGGACATAGGTGCTAATGGCCCATCAAGAGAAAGAACGTACACCAATTGGGAATGGCCCTCATATCATGTGCCTAAATCTTTCCCAAGCTGGAAGAATCTATAAAATGATTTCACTTATCTTCACCACAGCTCAATGCCTGAATACAGACCTAGGAGACAAATGACTTTTGAAGGGAGGAGGAGAGGACCCAGGCTGCAAGACAAAGGTGGCCTGTGTAACTTACAAAGAGCTGTAAAGCCTGCTCATTAGACAGGGTGAGATACTGCTAATACAAATCCTGCTCAGTATTACTGAATTTAGACTGTAGACTTTTTATTTCTTTAATTACTATTTCTGGTCTCCTTATGGTTATAGCTTATCATCACTTAAATCCAGTGCTTTTTTGGTAAAAGAAACGGTGCCAGTACTCAGCCAGGAACCCGGGGTGATGGCAGGAGCCAGGGCCGCATCGCTGTGAAAAAAAGATGCTGGTACTCAGTACCCCTGAGTACCATCACACACACAAAGACAGGTGCCGGTACTCAGTACCCAAGTACCATCACAAAAAAAGCCCTGCTTAAATCTATTTTTCTTCATTTATAATTTTACCTAAAACAGTGTCTTGGTTGAAGTGATTCAGGAATCATAGCTCTGTTACGAGCAGGTGTATGCCTTTCCCACATCAAGGGGGGGATCAGATTAATTAATGAGTTTATACTGTACACACCTCCATTCAGTTCCAGGCGGTATACTCCTGGAGAATAAAGCTTGTAGAGCTGGTGTGAACTGGCTGAAGCCTAGATCCATGGCTGGGTCAGGAGTAGATGTGTCCTTGCTTTTAAAGGTCTCAAACACAATACCTGTTCAGAGGTTGTAGCTTGACATCAGCAATCAGGTGAGAGGGAGCCCATGAGGCTCAGTGGTACTCCAGTCCCAGGCTACACCCTGGGTACCCCATACCATAAGAGGCACAAGGATGAATCAAGTCTTGTTAACTATTTGTTAAAGATGAGTAAACCTACTAAAAAAATCCTTCGCCCTTCCGTGTACATTAATATCCCCCTAAGTTGTATCAACATGTAAAAGAGGAAATACTTATTTCATAATTTATAAGGAGATGCCTTCACTTTAATTATTCAGAATCTATGCAAATCTTAATGGCACCTTAAGTCCTCCATTTTCCCCACCCAATTACAAAATTCTCACTGTGGAAACCATTACATAGTCAACACTTTTCAATGCTTTCACTATAAAAAAGAAAAGGCTTTAGGCATATAGCTATGCTGGGCCCAATTCCACTGACTTCAAGAGGATTTGGAGTGAGCCATATACTAATTATGTGGTTAGAAGTAAAATGTTAGAAGAGTTACTCCAGATATGAACTATTTTTAAGAGGTTTACCCATCAAAATCTATTCTGTCTCCAAAAACCTGGTTTTTGGAATTTACCAAAATTCAATGCAAGCCATTTTAGTTCTAAGCAATAAATACCAGAAACAGTAAAGCTTTGTCAATTTGGTCTACTGTCTAGGAGACCCACTGAATTTTGCTCATTAGTAATTGAGTCAATCATCAATAAGCAAGAAGAATGAATCAAAGTGTACTTGGTTCATATACTTCTCAACTATCATTTAGTTTAATTCAATAATTCATCCTATATTAGTAAAAGTAACATTTTGTAAAATGAGGAAATCTTAATATGAAAATTCAATGCATCTGTTAAGTTTGAGAGGTAAGTGGGAAAAGACCACCAATATATTGTGCAGATTATAAAATACATAGTTTAGTTAAACTCTGCTGTATTGAATTTTGAAGGAAACACTAATTTCTAAGAGCACTACAGAATAAATTGAATTCTTTATTTAATCTTGGTTTAGTTAAAGTTTCAAAATCCTAATTTGACCACAGGGATAATACATTTTGATATAATTTTCTTTAACGAGGTAGGCAATGATTACTACCGACAAGTGCCTAAGAGATTAATTAGAACTTGTTTTTGTGACAGGGAGATCGTTTCCTGTAATGAGATTAAAACTGATTTTTCAATCATACAAATACACTGTTTTAAAATAATTGCTAAAATAATTCCCATACATTTGTATTTTGATAGAATTAAGTAGCAATCATTTAAAGAATTTTAAAATGTAAATAAATACTACTTAGATGCTGCCATGAAAATGTAAATCTATAAATGCTGCCAAGTGATTTAGATTCAAAATTTGCCTGACCTTCTAAACGGACAATTCAAATCCAGCCCAGATTGATAGTAATTGAAGGTTGCTACAAAATATCACCTGATTCATTAAATGGCCTCTGTGAAATGAGTTACTGGTCTCACTTCAATTCCTAGAAGCCATCACAATACACACACTACCACAACAAACATTAAGTCTCAGCAAAGAGTTCAAAGATTGAAACTGACCTAGATACTGAATACTACGTTACTTGAAAAAGGAAGCCTTTCAGGTCAACACAGACACAGTGATAAGGCAGATGTAAGGACTCTCGCATTGCCTTCGTTATATTTTTTCAGTGGACAGAGGACTTCATTTTCCAAGACGAACTATCTGGCACGATCCATGAGCAGTTACATGCAGTACTGCTGGTTTAACCTATGTCCCTCCGTATAGCTTTACTATTAGTTTCCTGGACTTTTGTTCTCTGTCCATTCAATTATGATTGAATAAGGCAAGTCTTTTGCCCTTGAGTGGAAGGACTGAGACCATGGGTCTCCAAAGAAGGATTAAAGCAAAACACAAACAAAGAGTCCTCTAGATAACAAGAGGACTTGAAGGAGAAGAACAATATATGAACGGTTGAGAATTAACTCCTAGGAAATAAATAGCTACTTTATTTCTTTCTAATGGCATTAGCATTGAGGATAAACCAGCATTGGCTGAACTTCTGGTTTACTGGCTTGAAATCTTCATCTTAATTAAAACATGTTTAAAAGAATAAAACAGGTTTAAACTGACTGAAGAACATCTGACGTTAAACAATTATTGTAACTGCTTAGACAATGGAGATAAATAATGTACAGCTGAAACTCGTTAATAATGACTTAACAGTGATATTTTGGATAAAGGTTTCAGTAACATTTTTCTTGCTCATTGACATTAAAAACAATTAGACACTGAAATTAGGTATGCTGTCTGTCACAGCATATGTTCTTATGAGAGTTGTATGCCCACAAGCAATACATTGCAGTCCTTTACAATACTCAGATAAGTGAATTTCTGCGGGGTAGTTTACACTATACTGAAAAGTCTAGGTACAATGAACAAACATTTACAAAGAGTGCAAAGAAAACAAAATTTTTAACATTCCATTTTAATTGAGTATGTTGACATAGTTTTGTATTTTTGTTGAAGAATTATTTTAACATATAGATCTGGCATGACTTTGTGAAGTATAAAGAGCAGGTCAGAAGCTTTTAATTACTCCCACTCTGTTCACCAGGGCTGATTGCTCCAATGTAATCAATAAAAATCAATCATTTCTTGCAGTATTTCAGTTCCTGGCATTAGCATTCATCTCCATTTGCATTAATTTTCTCCCTTCAGAATAGTTAACAATTCACCATTTTCCTTTAGTTCCTGTAAAGAAATTACAGAATAGTAACTCTGTGCATGTATATCAATTCAACAAGGATGAATTACAGACAAGAAAATAAAACTGTCCACTGTTTAGGAGGAGATGGACTAAATAACCCACTAGAGGTCCCTCTTAACCACAAGTAATTAATTTTTGTAATTCTGTGTTTAAACAAAGTTTTACAGCACATAAGACACCTACATGTTCACAAAGGAAAGTAAAACAATTATCCATCAATAGAATCTGTTAAAGCGTGAGACAGTGATACTGGTGTAAATCACAATTTAGGAGTACATTTATGCCCTACTCTGGTTAGTTAAATTTAGTTCAAATTATAAATCATTCAGTTAATGTAAAATGTTTTGTTTTGCTTGGATGTATACAGAGAATATCTACAAGCATAATATTCTTGAATATTCAGTCATTTTATAACATATCTTCAAATTACTGCAACATTCATGTGTCAATAGAATGCATCACTTTGTGAGCTCTCAGTAACATATAGTCCAATACAGCTGTTTTATTTATTTTTCAAAAACAATTGGTGATTGTATCACAATCCAATTTCTTTGATGCCCAAAATGATACTTATTCATAAATGTATGAATTACTAGTTGTATCACAATTTTGGGTTAAATAAATAAATTATATAAATGATTTTAAAAAATTTTAAGTAACATCTGCTTATTTTTACAGCTAAATGAGATGTATTGATTATATCTTCCCAGGAGCTACAATGTGTATGGAATTAGCTATAAAACATTCAGACAAGAATAAACTCAGGCGTATTAGGGGTTTAGAAGACTGTGCCTACTCTGTTACAAAAAAAAAATCAAGAACCACAGTAACAAATGCAGATCTATGTTTGTTGCTTCAGGGTCTGTTCAAAATACTACAATAAACCTTACATTTTTTTCAGGAATCAGAGAGTTTGCTAGGAAAATGTCTCACCACCTTATTTGAGAAGAGCAATGTCAAAAGTAAAACTAAAAGCAAATGAAACCTGTAAAAATACACCCAAGGGGTAAAAATTACCTTTATAGCAAAGGTAACTGACTGCTGTCAAAAAAAATACATTTCACTGCTATATCAGAGTTTTAAATGTAAAAGCTCCTTTCAACTATATGTTGAAATAATGATAAAACCAACCAAGTCATTCCATTTCAAAATCCAGGACCATTACAGAAGAACTTGCATATAGTGCAGTAGAAAATATTCTTAGGAATCTATACTAGAACAGTCCATTTACATTTTGAACAGGAGTCCTCCCGCACCTTACCTTAACAATATCCAATCCTCCAACAAGTTCACCTTTCACATACAACTGAGGGTACGTTGGCCAGTTTGAATATGTTTTTAATCCTTGCCGCACCTAAGGAAAATAATCTTAACTTTAAGGTTCTTCACAGAAGCTTTAGTAGCGTAGTAGAAATAATAGAAATATCTGTGTGGGGAGGGGACAAGAATAAGACTAAAAACTTACCTCTTCATCCTCTAATATGTCAAATGTCTCATAATCAACACTAAAAAAAGAGATCAAAATGACTTGTGTTTTTTGCTACATAATACCCACAAAAACATACAAATTATTTCTTTTCATCCCATCAACTAGGCACCATCCACAGTGTACGAGGTCCTTTATCTCTAAGTAAGAGACTGCAGAAAAAAGTTATTAATCTTTCATAACTGTTCAAGGTGTGTTGCTCACATCCATTCCATGTTAGCCACATGCACTGTTACTGGAGATTTTTCCTTTAGTGGAATCCGGTGAAACAGTTCCAGAAACCTCTGGAGTCATGCGCTTCTGCACCAGCATAAGGGTTGTCACTGGCCCCGAACCCTCTCAGTTCTGCCTCCTATCCCTCTGTTGGAGTTACTGGCAAGAAGGGTCATGGAATGGACATGAGCGATACATATCAAAGACCAACAGTTATGAAACATTAGTAACCATTTTTTCCTTCTTTGAGTGCTTGCTCATGTTCATTTCACAAGCAGTAATCCAGGAGGTGAGCTCAGAGTTCATAGACATACTGACTGCAACACAACGCTTCTGAAACTGGCATCGTCTCAGGCCTGTTGGGTGATGGCGCAGTGCAGGGATCAGAAACCTTTGCTAACCCTTGAGCCAGCCCCTCCTCCCTGACCCTCAGCCAGTGCCAGTGATCCCCATGGCCAAAAAAAGTAGCAGCTGCCTAAAAATTCAGCAGCAAACACAGCTGGAGTGGGAGGTGGCTTCCTAGGCATGCTGCTGAAAGGAGCCACTCGCTGAAAGGAGCTGCCTGGAACAACTCTTCTTGGCAGCATAGCTGGGGACTGGGGTCCTCAGGCATTCCACGGAAAGAAGCTGCCTGGAGCAGTCCCTCTTGGCAGCATGCCTGGGGATCGGGGTCCTCAGACATGCCACAGAAAGCAGCTGTCCGGAGTGGCTCCTTTTGGTGGCAGCATGCCGTGGAGAGGAGCTGCTCCAGGTGGCTCCTTTCTGTGGCATGGGCATGACAGGGACCCCCATGCCCCAGCCGCCCAGAGTGGCTTTTGGTGGCAGGAATGGCAATTTCTGTGGTGCCGCAGGGGGTGCCCTGGGAATGGTACTGGGAAGAGCTCAGTACCAGGGGAGTGCTTCACATTGACGCTGAAGTACTTGGAATCAAATTGGAAAAGTTTGACTCTGGATCTGAAGGGGCCTCCATGAGGAGAGCTTTAGCCTGATGTCCCAATCCTGTTCAGTGCAAGGTCTGAAATCGTCACAGATTTGGCAGTTGTCCTTTACGTGAGCTTCCCCCAAGCACTTTAAGCAACTGGTGTGCAGGTCACTCATGCGCAAAGGTTTGCCAAAGGAGGCACAAGCCTTGAAGCCTGGGAACCGGGGCATGCCTAGCCCTGGGGCGAAAAGTCCCTCAATAATAGGCATTATATACTCTAACACTACTTGCAGAAACTATATACACTTATTGATACGATGAATAAAGAGAGTCCGAAACCTCTGAGAAGTCTTACTGGAGCAAGAGTGATTCCAGCAGCTGTCATGAGCACATAAAAGCACGGCTCCAAAAGGTGCCGGTGCCAGAGCCAATCCAATGGATACACCAAGGGAAAATTCTCCAGCAACAGTGAACATAGCACACACACCCCTAACATGGAATGGACATGAGCAAGCACTCCAAGAAAAAGGTCAGAAGAAAGCAGGAGATAAACGACAGTTGGTAATTAGCCATTAAATACTCCAAGTGAAACATTACTTACTTTAGGGGGTAACATCTTTTTTAGAATATACATCAAAATCATAAGTTGGTATAAACCAGAAAATATCCAGTTTCACTGAAAGGCTACTTGCACTAGGGTAACATGTTACACAAGAAAACCTGAGTATGTGCTTTGTGTGCGCAAAACGAGTGCAATGTTCAAGATCAGTCACTTCACCAGTACTGTGCTTAAGAACAGAGAAGGATTTAGACACAAAAATAAGTTGTATTATAGACATGAAATACTTTTAGGCAAAGTTACTGATTCATTATGATGTACTTATTTTGTTAATTCCTTGCACTCTGACTACAGTTATTTCATAAACACCAGACAGTAGGCAAATTCCTGTGCTCTGACTGGCTGAAGGGCTTTGACACAGGCATGGATCTGTATCATTATGATTTATTTCTGACCTGTACAAATCTCCATTCTCTGATTGGCTACTGGTCTGTTGTTTCACAGGACCATAAATATATTTGTCTTGATTACCCCTGCTAGTGCTCAGTCACACATTTAAACCAGAGAAATCAGACAATGTAGTTTTTTAAAAATGTGATTATTCAAGGGAAGAAGCTGCTATCCAATTCTCAAGGGACAAGAGCGATTTGTAGGGATGGATGGGAAATCAGACACTCAGAATTTGAGGCAGCAATATTTATTTTGGGCAAAAGGGAATTTCAGAAACTGCAAATCAGAGTGGAAGGATTTTTGTACTTAACACCCAGGGTACAAAGATGAGAAGATGAAAAGGGCATTCACAGTGCTTGCTGTTAGCCTAGCTATCACCTAACCTAGCTAGTTAAATAGTTACTTTTCATTATTTGAATAATGTAACATACTTACTGCATTTCATTTAGTAGTCAAGTAAATAGAAGTAGGGATACAAGATCCGTTTTTATTACAATTATTAAGTGATGCCTGTTTTACACTACTACAGTGATTATTGAGCTCAATAGTCAGCAACAATTACAGATTTGAATTAACTAGCAGTTGTTTGCACAATGCAATGTCTCACACAGAACAAGGGAGTTACATGTCCAGCAATAATCAGGAGTAATTCACTAATATGATTAAACAGGGAATTTGTTCAACAGACCTTTGTATTGTTTTGTACTTAACCTGCCACCCATGTTCCAGCAATCACCACTGCAGATGTTAATCCTATACTAAATATGCTGTGAACTCAGTCACCACACCAGACATTTCCCTCCTGCCCTTTTCTCTTTCCACTAAAGTCTTCCATTTTTTAGGGCTATAGGATGATGCCTCCTTTAAATGTTTATAAATATATTTTTAGATGTGGGAGAGGAGGGGGAGCCATTCTCCCATTAGAATGATTCAGTTTACTGCTGCTATCTGGTGGTTTTCCACCTTGTAAGTTTACTTATAAACACTGCACTTTTCTTAATTACAGAGCTGTTATGTTTTAAATAAAACCAACATACCCAATGCTGTTTAGGATTTCTATAATTTGCTTGCTGAATCCACATTTTGCCATCTAAAATGAGAGAGAGAAAGGCTTATTAGACTACAATACGATTTTTCTAGTTTGGTGAAGTTTTAAAATTCCTAACCCAAGAAAATTCCAGCTTCCAGATTCTCACATCACAAGACAATTAATAAATAAAACTTTGAATCATAGGGCTGGAAGGGACCTCATGAGGTCATCTAGTCCAACCGTCTGCTAAAAGTAGGACCACACCCACTAAATCATCCCAGCCAGGGTTTTGTTTAACTGAACCTTAAATATCTCCGAAGACGAAGATTCCACCACCTCCCTGGGTAACCAATTCCAATGCTTCACCACCCTCCTAGTGAGAAAGTTTTTCTTAATATCCAACCTCGACCTCTCCTGCTGTAATTTGAAACCATTGCTCCTTGTTCTGTCCTCTGTTACCACCGAGAACAACCTTGCTCCCTCCTCTTCAGAGCAATCCTTCAAGTAGTTGAAGGTTGCTATCAAATCTACCCTCAGTCTTCTCTTCTGCAGACTGACTAAGCCTAGTTCCTTCAGTGTCTCCTCGTACGCCAGCCCCCAATCATTTTCATTGCCCTCCGCTGGACTCTTTCCAATTTGTCCACATCCTTTCTGTAGTGGGGAGCCCAAAACTCGACACAGTATTCCAGATGAGGCCTCACCAGTGCCGAATAGAGGGGAATTATCACATCCCTCGATCTGCTGGCAACACTCCTACTGATGCAGCCCAATATGCCATTGGCCTTTCTGGCTGTTGGCTCATATCCAGCTTCCCGTCCACCATAACCCCCACGTCCTTTTCTACAGTGCTGCTACTTAGCCGATCGGTCCCCAGCCTGTAGCAGTGCATGGGATTTTTCCGTCCTAAGTGCAGGACTTTGCACTTGTCCTTGTTGAACCTCATGAGGTTTCTTTTGGCCCAGTTTTCCAATTTGTGTCTCCCTGGATCCTGTCCCTGCCCTCCAGCGTGTCTACCATTCCCCCCAGCTTGGTGTCATCCGCAAACTTACTAAATGTTTTAATGCTAATAAATAATCCTTCTTGATATGTACTATCTCTGCTGTAACAGTTACTTTACATTTTCTCTGCCAAGTTTAACTTTGTAGAGCAATTTGTTTCTCTCTTGTGAAGTGAATGGAAAACACTGACAATCTCCCCCATTTCTTCTGTTCTGAGAGCTGGTGTTACGACAGGTTTCCATATTGGTCTTTGAAACTGGCTACAGCTAAGATGCAGTTTATTTCTTAGGAGTATTCAAAAAAAGCCAAAGCTAAGAAGTAGCCCAAGAAGCATACTATTTTTGGAGCCACTCATTTAAAAAAAATTATTTCTAACCAAATTTAAAAAGAAAAAGATTATTATTCTGCATGATTTTTTCCCTTTACCCATTCTGGTCCATTTTGCAAGAAAGGCAGCAGTTTCCTGTGTTAACCTAGTAAATTCTGCTTCTGCACAGACAGTCAGTCTCATTTTGAAAGTGTAGCCATATTTATCTGTTTTAGCTCTTCACTATATGGGTAGTTTGAGAAGGTGAAGTACCTATCCTGCTCTGAATAGAATCTACACACAGCGTTTAGCCCAGACTACTTGCTGCTACTTGTAGATTTGACTTTTTTGGCAGTTCAGATCCAAAAAAAACCAGACTAAAATTTGAACCTTAGACTTAAACAGTCAATTTTAGAGAGGGTCCATAGCCTAACAATGAGTTAGCATCTCCATTCAGGGCTCTAAAACTTGCTAACATTATGAGTCAGCAGAAATGCCCTGAACCTTGTAATAAGTAATATGGAAATTGAGCTCACGGAACAAAGAAAAAATGAAATGGAAAGAGGGACTCATACATGGAAGAACCTAGTTCCCCATCTGAAGCAGAGCTACCTATGCATATACATCCCCTCAAAACTACTGTATAAACATGTAATGAAATCTGATGACTAAGTGGTAGGGGCAGAGGTCATCACCTTGTATCCATCACTCCAAATTAAAGTTTCCATTTATTTTCACCCATACCGCTGCACCTGCCTTGCTGTTTACAAAGAACAATTTATCCCTTGGTCATTTTATGTGTGTGATACACTGAGGAACAAGTTGACCTTGTATTACCATTTCAATTCTAATTATTAGCAATTGTCTGTCTTCACTCATCGCATTTATTTTAGTCTGTGGGATTAAAAAAGGCAGTTCAGAAAGACACCATCTCAAACATGTAAAAATGAAACAGTAGATCATTTATGATATGTGGTACAGTACTTTAGTCTAAAATCATTCAGCACCTTTTTTCAACTACAGTATGCTGAAAATGTATGTAACCAAAGCAGAGAAACTATAATGGACAGGGCACCAACTCATAATGACTGAAGGGTAGGCCACAACTGTAAGAATAAGATTACATAACCCAAGACTTTCTTGCTGCTTCTCTGCTAACCCAAAGACTATCAGCACAGGGACTTCTGAACTAAAACCAAAAGGGGGAGACAATTCAAATTCAAACAGCAGAATTATTCTGATGGATGTAACTAAAGTTTTAGTGTGAAGACAGCATCATCACACCAATGTGGTCCACTGAACTCCTGATAACTGTAAGGTAAATTATGGATTGCTTCGTTACTTCTTCTATAGACCATACAAGTAAAACAGAACTTCAATATCACTACATTTTCAATAGCCAAAAAGATAAGAGGTTTAATGGTCTCCTTGCAAGATGGGAGCATCAAAAGAATTTACACAAACTATTTGAGATCTTTACCTGTTTGTTTCCTTTCATAAACAGCATCACAGAAGCTTTATTTGTCAGAACTTTAAGTCTAAAATGGGGGGAGAAGAGTCATACAAAACATCTCAGTTCAATTATTAATCAACACTTTTGAACAACTTCTGCAGTAACATATATATATAAGACAGGAAGCTAATACTCAGGTTTAGCACCTACATTTAAGGCAGTATTATAAACAAATTTATTAATATTCCATTCTATTTCCTTCTCTCCTTAACACTCTGTAAACCATGGTATTACTTTTAAAGCAACTATTTATTTTTCCAGATTAAATTGCAAATACCTAGATGCATCAAATTTAAGGAAAAAACTTCTTACAAAATTGGAGATATTTTAATACAATGTTCAGATATCTGTATCTAATTACAAACAGAGAGACAAGGAAGGTGAGGTACTATCTTTTACTGGGGCAACTTCAGTCGATGAGACATAAGCTTTTGAGCTTGCACAACATCTGTTGGTGAGTGCAAAAAAAGCTTTCAAGCTTTCACAGAACTCTTCTTCAGGTCTCTCCAAGAGAGAATTATTGAGCTTGCACAATAATTCTCTCTTGGAGAGACCTGAAGAAGAGTTCTGTGAAAGCTTGAAAGCTTTTTTTGCACTCACCAACAGATGTTGGCCCAATAAAAGATAAACACCACCCCCCACTTGTCTCTATAGAAGCCATGCTGGTCCCAAGATATAACTCATTGCACTGTAACAGATATGCAATCTATACATAATATTTCAAATGCAGAAACCAGCAATTAGTGGTTCAAGATCCTCTCATACATCTTTAGATAAAGTCTTTATTAGTGTTCTAGGAAAAGTTATGACTGACATCCATTAGTCAAACTCATTTCAGCTGAGACAGTATTTTAATTTTTGGCTGCTTGCCATTAAGTATTTAGTGTTCTATAACATTTCTACAGGTTCACACCAACCTCTTTCCCCAAATTCTCCATCAGGAATTTTGACGGATCGTATACAGAACATTAAATTCCCACAACATCTGATAAAATAGGGCATCAAGTTTTATGTACTTTCAGGAGAGCTGCCAGGTTTTGGAAAATATGCTCCATTTTATTTTTTTTAAATTTCCCACTAGGCTTAATTCTTTGCTTGAATGAGTGGGGAGTAGGGGCTGTGTGGAACCAGCTGCAGCTCCCTGATCCTCTAAAGGCATAGACTTTGATTTCACACAGATTTATTAGAGAGAAAGAATAGCATGGTCAAACAAACAGCTAGGTTGCCACTGTTCTTTTGAGTGACCTTCACTTCTGGGTTGATTACATGGAAGTTAACTGGCCAGAGATTCAGGAGAGCAACAAGTTTAATTACAGTGCTGTAAAAAATATTTGATTTTCAAGGGAAAACTGGGAGGTGGGAAGACAGCAATGGAAAGCTGAAAATTAAGCAGGGCAATAGCCTCAACTGTTTCAGGTTGAGTGCCATAATGCAAGTAAACAGACTGAAACGTCTCTAGAACTTCTATAATAGCTCTATGAACAGGAGTTCTATGGTTTTCCTGTATAATGAATAGACAATTGACATTTTACTGATGTTAAAGTAGCATCAGAAAGTGAGAAGCTTCAAAGGGCTACCAAACATGCTGCTGTTTCCAGTTCATGCGTCTGATGAAGTGGGACTATGCCCACTAAAATTATTGTGATAAATAATGTGATAAAGAAACACCTTTTACAGAAAGAATTCCATTTTAAAAGAAAGTGACTCAGAAGGTGTACCTCATTACCCAGTGCAATTACTCAGCGCTGCTAGAGGGGATGGGTCACTCAGTAGTCTTAACATTAGGTTTCATATACTTAGTATTCTTGGAGCTAATGGTTCAAATCTTAACAAAGAAGATTAAGCTCTTCATCCCCAAGACAGTTTGAGTTCCAGGTAGCATGCTGTACAGGTGTGTGGGGGTTTTATTGTTTTTATTTTATTTTTTAAGAGCTTATGAGCAAGGGTTTGTCCTTGTATCACAGAAATATTTCAGTGTGTATTACCCTTCTGCATGACTAAACATAAATGCTGTTCATTATCACATTATTTTATTATAGTTTCTGTAGTCTACTGAAGTTTGTTACTACGCATTTCCTACCAATATTCTCATGTACTTTTACTTGTTACATACACAGACAATAGTATAAAATACATCCCTGATCCTGTAATCAGATCTACAGGGAGACAGACACTATAATACAGCATAAAACTATTCCTGAATATATTTGACTACAGAATAAAGGCCAAAATGAGTAACTAAAACTTGCAAAAAACGTATTGCATCATATTATTTGAAAACTAGTCTGACCATTAAGCACAAAGAGCAAATTAAAAGGTATGCACTCTTAACTTTCGCATTTTCTGACTTTTGTTTAACTGTGCAGCCTAACATATCTCGAATTATATGTTATTTCCCAAATGTGGTTTACAAATGCTTCTTTGGCAGTTGGGACATGACACTTCTAGGGCTTTATAGATTCCCAGTGTCACCAGTTTCAGTCTACAAGTAGGCACCTATGCTTCGATGTTTGCCTTCAAAGAATAGGTGTAATTTGGTAATTGAGCCTCCTCTTTATAGTCATCATTGCATGACCCATACAAGACAAAAAACAAATTACCACTACCTGCTAGCTCCTGCTTTATAATAGGAAGACTCTTCATATATTTAGAGTTTATGATTTATTCGGTTACACAGCTTGGCTCAGTAGAGCAGCCAAATTTTAACAGAGCATATGCTCAAACAGGAAGACTAAAGAGGCCAGGCAGCCTTCATACTAGGTCTGCCTTGGGAGATTAAATACCCACACAGCATCACTAAAAAAAAGAACATCATGTCAACAAAGGAAACAGCAGTTGGAACTGAAGAGTGGGAAGTAAGCCTATATAATTATTCTGTATTGAACCACAGTAATCAAATCTATATTCAATCAGACTCAAACTTTTTAAACTTACTTGCAGAGTTACAATGTTTTCTGCAAAAGGATTTACTCATGTTCCTTTGTTTTTTTTTTTTTTTAAGTTATTACTCAAGAATGGGGACAGGAGGAAATCTATATGCATTATTTTAAATGTAATAAATTTGTAGTCTAAGGGCTTGTCTACATTAGAGCTTATGCTGGCAAAACTTATGTTGCTCAGTAGATGTTTCTTTCACACCTTTGAACAACAAAAATATTGCCAGCATAAGCGTAAAAGTAGACAGGTCCTAATTAAAGCCTATCAAAACAGTATACTGAATGTTTACTTATATACATGATTACCCAAGCAATTTACAATTTAAAGAGGTAACTACAAGATTCAATTACATCAAATGAAAGACTACAGCATTGTAATAATGTACTTGTTTAAATGCTGATGCATTTCATGCAAGTCAGAATATGGATACTGCCTCTAAACAATAATACACTACTACTACTAAAATAAAAATATAATGCATTATACTTGTCCTCTAATTTGTGAGCCTTGGGACAAATTGTATCCAGTTCTCCAGAAGCCTCCAGTTCCTGAAAAACAGGTGTTCAGATTTAGAAAGAGATGGTTATATACACCCCCCATCTTACCCCCACTTTTAAAAACATGCAAAATATAGGAAAGATGCAGATTTCTCAGTTTCTAACCTTAACAATATCCAGTCCACCTATAAGTTCTCCAGCTACATATAACTGTGGATAAGTAGGCCAATTAGAGAAGGTTTTCAGTCCTTGACGTACTTCTTCATCAGAAAAAATATCAAAACTGCTAAACAGAATGTTATGCTTGTTAAGAATCTCCACCATTTGTCTGCTGAAACCTGGATAATAAAGAGGACATCAATTAGGAGGTGATTACTTTAAATTATATCTATTTTTAAATAAAATGCACCTGTGGCCATGATGATTTATTCAGTCAAGAAGTGTACTGCAGATCTTCCAGACAATAACCACTCTCTACAAGGTCCTAGTGAATTTCTTTGTATTACTTCGTAGTATTAACATGATGAAACACAAAGAAAATGAATAAAAATGGTTTAATAATCGCAGTATCTAGACAATTCAAATGTCTCAAGCCTGCCTGCATAAACAACTGTATTTAGTAACCTTATCGTACCATGTTCTGGAGAAACATTTTATAGTAAAACCTCAAAGAAATCTATATCCCTAGTTTGTGTCTTGTCCAGCCCTTCTCCTTCCTTCTGCAGCCATACAAAAAGGAAGATACTCTTTGCCCTCCTCCACATCTTCTGCTCCCCGACTCTTTTCCCACCAACTGATGTTCCTAATGCTCTCCTGTTTTCTTCCTCCACCTACTGCCAGTCCTGACCAACACCAAAAAACACAGTTGAAACTGACTAACCAAAAAACATGGAACTACTCCTCAAGGCTATTGTGGTGGCAGTACTTTGAATTTAAAAATGGCCTTTTTCTGGCTGAGTTTCAGCGTCCATTGCTTTGACACTGTCTCGCCCCAGTCCCCCTTTTTAAGTATTTACATTCATACGAGTACACATTTTATTGTACTCGGCACTTTTTATTAAATACTATTAAGTCATGTTATTTTTCTGCTGATATTTTCCTCAGACACAGTAAGTACTGGACTTTAAGGGGTAAAAATCCATAGTTTATAAATCTATTATGTGGTCTGGTTTACCAAAAAATGTTTATCTTTTCATAAGTTAACCCTTTGTCCTTTAAAAATATACAGTAGTGAATGTATCCCAGTCTTCACACACATTAACTTTTTACAATAGAGTTCATAGAACTTAACATTCTATACACTAAAATGGGACACAAAGTAAAAATCATTTAAAAAAATATTCCGTCATAAACACGATTATTCCAGATCATTAAAACTATGTAGTGCTAAAGATAAATTTATACCACAGTATTGCTTCAAACAGAAATTTCTATATGGAATATTCATTGATAAAAATACCGTGCTCATTCATTCACTTGTAACTTCATATTGTAACCAAAACTCCATTTTAAATTGTTTTCTTCATTTTGTATTGCTAAGCCTAAGTTTTGCTGGGAAACTTTGTTTAGATGTGTTTTTAACTTAGTTTGGATGTGTGAATGAAGGGTGTGTGTGATGGGATCAGTCTCCAATTCCAGCCTGTCCCGGTGACAAACTGCCAGCACCACCTTGATGTCTGAAGAACAATGCAATCAAAAGCAAGAAGCAAAAGAAAGAAGAATCCACCCTAGAAAGAAAGGGACAAAAAGCCCCACCAAAAACAAGATCAAAGTCACATCTGCCATTAACTGATGACTCATGGTCATACAGTACACTGAGGCAGTGTGACACAGCAAAATCCATGGATAAAAAGATGGAGGAGACTGCATAGCTTTGGCTAATGATCTGCATACCATCCAAGGGCATTGGTGCACAGCTGTGTGCCCGACAGAGACCCCGGTCTTCCTCATGCCCAGCTTCCCTGGCCAGGTAGTTGCCATGAGCTGTGAACACCAGTCACGAACTCAAGCTTCAATCACAAGCAACAATCAGGACTGGTAACTATACATGACCAATAGCAGAACATCTGGCACTTTTAAAAGTGCCACAGGACTCTCTTGTCTTTCTACAGTAGACTAACACGGCTACCCCTTTGGAATTTTACTAAATGTTAGTTATTAACACAATTGTGTTTTCCTAATAATAAACACAGCGTATTGCCTTTTCTCCCTTGAAAAGATCCTGGGTGCTCTTTTTGCACAACTGAAGAGTAGATTTTAAACATTTTCACAATTTAAATCTTTTTTTATATTTCTTTAATAAATGGAACATAAAGGACTACTAAATAAAAATAACCACAAAGTACCACATAACTATTGTTTGATTTCAACTTGCAAGATCACCTGTCAATTTTAAAATATGGTTTTGTGTTAGAGTTTTGTGCAGTTTTCATGTTCTGTAATTTGTTGAGATGAGTTACTGATATGTATATGTATGACATCTAAGTGTTAAGTTCATGTACAGCCTGAAGTAAAAACATGGATTCTAAAATTTCTCATTCATCTGGGAGTTCATTAGTAAACAGCTGAAGGGTGATTGCTGATGGTTATTCTGTTGCCAATATATTAACTCATTTCTACTGAATAAAGCTGAGAAAAAAAGCTCTCTTTTAGCTGTAGGCAATTACATGCAGACTAGAAAGATTGATTGGTTGTGTTTTATTTTTAAGGGTTAAAGTAGAAGAATGAAAATGTTACACTTCAGGGATAAATAACCAATACAACTTTACTTTCATAACAAAAGATTTAAGTTGAATTTTTGAAAAAATGCCATGCATGTAATACAAAGAAATACAGTGTGAACATAATGACATAATGTCAGTGTATATCCAGACAACCACAAATGCCACTCTGGACTTTATACTGCTAATAAGGCTAAATAAAATTGTCATACCAATGAAGCAAGCAAACCAATACAGTCACAGCCTAAACATCTCTTGAAACAAGATCTTGTATAGCAGCAAGAAACAACAGGCAGTGAACACAGGGTTTACCATTATTCTGAACTGACTCTCCCAATGAAGAAATGATTAACTACAAAAAAAAAAAAAAAAAAAGATTCCATATCCCATCACAGGAGAAGATTCTACACCAAATGGACTCACCTACCATTGCAAATTTGCTGTGTCTCAATAAAGAATTTGTTTACAACTATATTTATCCTTAGATAACCACATGGAGCATCCTGTAATTATGTTTATATTATTTTTACTTATCTAATGCCACTGTCATAAAACTGACCTGTTATCTTTGATATGGTACGCCCTCTTCTGACTAAAATGTATGCATATTTTAATAACTCTGCCAGCATTAGCAGGCTATAGAATTTTCTCTTTAAATCACCACTACATTCTGTTTTAGTCCATTTCAGCAGATGAAGTACTTAACTACTAAGTTAACTTATCTTCAATCTTAGCAACAAACTCACAAATCCTACATGCAACTGCAAATTTTCACTGCTAATCTATATTTTTTTCATAGTGTGACAATAATAGTGTACAATCTCTGTACAAGTTTGAAAAATATTGTATGATATTACAGTGCATATTTCTGTAATTAGAGATTGGTGCATTTCCATACAAAGGAGAGCCAAAACTGTGTGCAATAACTTTATTTAGGATTTTCCTGCTTTTTTTGAGCATGAGATCATGCTCTCAGTCTTATTTTTATACGGGATTCAGACTCCACTATGAAATAATGGATGTTCACTGAACCTCTGCCTCAGCCCATGTACACCTTCACTACACTTCATTATATTGCTAAAGTCAGTCTCACATATACAGCTGTAGCTTTTACAAGCTCAGTGTGATTTGCAGAAGCTCACACCTACCTTCAAACTGTTTAGATACAACATGTGCTCTTATATAGAGGCTGAAAAGTGAAAACTTTTACTATAGTGGTATCTGTCTCTGACACTATGAACACTAAGACATTTCACTGTCATACTGAGGATATGTGAATTACATAAAAACTAAAAAGTTGACATTTGTTTTTGTTTTTTTAAAAAAACGCAGACAAAAGTCTTATATATATTCTATCAGCTGAATTAAAAATATTTTTATTCTCTTTAAAAATAAACCTATTTAAGGTTAAATTTGAAATTATGACAACCTATGTTAAAACATAAACTTAGTTTTATTTCAATTAAATAAAAAATATTCAAGTACTACATATTTTCTGCCAAAATTTTAAAGAAAGTCAAACAATGGACTAGTGGAAGTCATTGCTTAAGTGCCTAGAAACCAGAGTTCCCTGAATGCCAAGCTAGCTTCTAACAATAGGCTAACACGGCTACCCCTTTGGAGTTCTTCATTTCAGTTTATACAACTAGTTCAGTTCAATGAATAGTTCATTTCAAGTCAGGAAACAAACTCAAGAGTCGACAAAGCAGGAAAACTTGGTTTTCTCTTTCAAGCTATAAATAAAAATGAGGTGTGAGAAAATAAGACTTTCTAGTACTACCAGTTTAAACATGGCAATCAGAAACAATACATTAAAGCAGAGGTGCCAAACATGCGGCCCGTGAACCTCTTCCATCCAGCCCCCTGTAAAAACTGAGAATCTGAATAAGTACATTAAGGCTCTGGTTAGCAAAAAGAGTACCAAATTTAGTGTAAAGGCTATATTTGGTTGTCGATCAATGTTTTAGTGGTTACTAACCAATGAGAATAAACATTCCTTTCGGAAAATAAAAAGTACAAATCCAAAACAAGATTAAAATCAATTATTTAAATCAAGGTTTCTTGCTTGCTGATTTATATCACAATTAAAATTGGTGATATAAATCACTGATTTGAATCAATCCACCCTCTCCCATTCACTGTAACATACTGGCAAAAACCAAACTGTATTACAAATATTTTCCAAAGCAAAAAACACACATTTCAGTCAAACCAGTCAAAGAAATTTATGAGTGACAGAAATAAGATTATTAGGAAGTAATGTGCTATTTGTGGTAGAGACAGGTGCTTAATTCTCAATTCTTTACTGGATATGAAATATGTATGAGGTGTGTGCAAATATTGATGTATGGGCTTATTTTGTTCTCAGTAGAATTTTAAGGTGAACAGTTACCATATGTTGGGATGGGGTTGAATGTTCAGTTTTAGTGTGTTTCCTGGTAAACCATTTCTACCATAACCATCTTGCAGGACTTATTAAACTAACTAAAATGGAGCAGCATTACAGGAGTGAACAAAGAAAAAGATCCAACATTCATATTGTGTGAACTCTCTCCCCCCCCCATTTATAAGATCCTACAGACCAACTCATCTCCCATTCATAACAACTGCAATAAACCCATAGCACCCACAACAGTTATTTATATGTAAAAGTGACAACATATTTTTAGCTTCTTTATAACAATTAGCAGTTCAAGGTGGAGCCAATACAATGTGACCAACCAGTTCTACATATATAACCAAGTGATCCACAGATCACACTTTGAGAACAGCTTTATTAAATCATGAAGTATCAACCTGCCAGAGCAGGATTGTTCCCTATAGACTAGTACATTATCTGGTGTTTTGTCTCGTCTTTTTAAAATCCCAAACAACGGTGCTTTCCCCTACTACTTTCATTTTAAGATCGTTTCACAGCTCAATACATTTCATAATCTCAATAAGAAGAACTTTTAGACATCGTTTTCTTTTAATTCCATCACATCACTCATTTACTGCACCAAACTACTCTAGTTAATCTTCAGAATACATGTAGACTTGTCGATGGAGGAAGGAAGGAAGGAATTGCTTAGGCAAAAAAAAAAAATATATTCAGCTCTTTAAAAATCTTTCTTCAAAAAGGCTCTTTTAATCAATTCTGTTGCTCTTTTCTTAATTCCCTCCAAACTGACAACATCAGGCCTAATCCAAATTCCACAAAAGTCAATGAAAACTTTCAGAGGGGTAGCCATGTTAGTCTGTGTACAGCAAAAACGATGAAAGTCCAGTGGCACTTTAAAGATGCGTCTGACGAAGTGGCATGAAGCTCACGACAGCTTATGCCCAATGAAATTGGTTAGTCTTTAAGGTACCACTGGATTCTCGTTTTAACGGAAACTTTCCGACTGACTTTAATAGGCTTTGGATCACACCCATGGTCACAAGAAATGAAAAGTACTATTCCAGCTATTATCCCCCAAATGTAGAGAGACATCCTAATACCTCCCTATCCCTGGTCACAATGCCTCTGTTCGCATCCCAAAGTACCTTTTTATTTTTTGTAATCATATATATTGCAAACTCAAATCACTACCACCCCCTTCTTCATAATTTGCAGTCCTACTCTCTTCCCACTGAACTTAAATGTTTTGAATAGCTTTCACCTTCCTCCCTCTTTTCTAATCTAGTGTGTACTGCAGCTTGCATTATTCCTATTTAATTCTTATTTGTATGTTCTTGCCATGTTTTCAGTTTCTCTATGTCTGTTTGTACTTTTCCCTCCATTTTTACTATTTATTCATCTGTTCTCAATTTTACTTCTGTTGTGAATATCATGAATATGCTTGTCTCTTAATCACTAAGGAAAATAGCAAATAAATATGGTCATCACTTTGGTACCTCATTAGATACAGCTCCCAAACCTTGACCCATTATATGATGCATTACTTTTGTCCATTTACAGTTAATGACTGTTTTCAAATCACACATGTACTTACCCAAATCAATTTAATATTTCAAATTATAATTTTGAGAAATTGTATCAAGTCAGGTTGCATAAAAACTGATATTTGAATATATAATATGTATAATTTTTATTTAATTTAGAGACAGTTTACATTCAAAAACTATTTAAAATTAAATTTAAAATTCATGATAACAGACTAAGGCCTGAATTTACTATAATCTATTTAAATCATTTTAATTTAATTAAATGAGTAATATTATCAGTGCTGCCATATGTCTGCTGCCATATTTTGAAGAAAGTCAAACTACCAAACTGGTAGAAGTCACAGAGTGAGCTGAAGTGCTAAACATGATTTTGACAGCGATAGTATTTCTGTTCCTGCAGAAGAGGCTATCTTCATTTCAGTTTGACTACTTCAGTGCAATGATGAATTCACGCAAAAATAAGAAATCAACTGGGAGGTCAAAAAAGCAAGACAGCTTGTTTTCCTCCTCTGAGGTTAAAAATGAGGTCGGAGAGGATGAAACCTGCTAGTACTAAGATCTTGAAAAGCACAGTGATCGGAAACAATCAGTTCAATATACATATATGACTTTTGTTCAATAAATCAGTTTTAAATGCAAAACATGTTTTGGTAAAAATTTTCTGATTTTTTCCTTAAATATCAGGCCACACAGTAGCTATTTTTAACTAAAACAACTTGAAAAATCTGTTTGAATCTGAATGTATATCCAAGCAAAGCAAGTGAAATCACAAGTAAAAACTTCATCTTCAGTAAATAATAAATGCATCATTCACTAAAAAAAATATAAAAATTAAGAATCTGAATAACTGTCAATTAAGCTATATAACTATTTCAATAAATATGTATAAATTCATGTATCCTCCTGATCAGCAAAAAGCAGCATAAATTTAGCATAAAGGCTATATTTAGCTGTAAATCAATGTATCTGAAATGGTTACCAATGAACAAGAATCAACATGCTTTGTGAAAATAACTAAAAAATACAAATGCAAATCAAAATTAAAATCCATTTTAATCATTTCCTGCTTACTGATTTAAATCCCAACTGAAATCAATTATTTAAATCATATTATTTAAAATCAATCCCTTCTAAACATAGTGTTTTATGAATATCCAGATATTGTGGCAGGAATTTACCAAAGAGCCTACAAGACTTAGGTACCTATCTCCCATTGAAGTTCATCTCCTGCAGCCTATGTATTCCCTCTTTAGTTTTTTAATTCTACCAAAATAGAGCAATGATATTTCTCTAGCAAGATTAATTCTTTATAAATTCAGGCTTTTGCTCAAAGTTATCTCCTAGATGTTTACTGATGTTTTATCTTAATATTTATTCTACTGTTGTATGAAAGACAGAAAATAGAGATATGGGACATTAATTTACAATCTCACTCGCTTGAAAACTGGCACCATGTTGCTTTACTTGAGCATGTTACCTCCCCAAGCTGACCACAATTTGTCAAATATAAATGTCAGTAGACCAGTAAGTTTGTTACCACTACTGATATCTCAGAAATCAGGTCACCAGCACTTCTCTCTTTTTTTTACGTTCACAGACACAGACTTTAAGGTCAGAAGGGACCAGTACGATCATCTAGTCTGACCCCCTGCAAAATGCAGGCCTCAAGACCTCACCCACCCACTCCAGCAATAGGCCACCAACCCATGACCGAGTTATTTACCTCTTTAAATCATGATTTAAGGACTTTAAGATACAGAGAATTCACCGGTAGGTGAGCCATGCTCTGTGCTACAGCAGAAGGCAAAGAACCCCCAGAGCCCAGGCCAATCAGCCCTGGGGGAAAATTCCTTCCCGACCCCAAATATGGTGATCAGTTAAACCCTGAGCACGTGGGCAAGTCTCAACAGCCAGTTACCCAAGAAACAGTTCTCTGTAATAACGCAGAACCCACCCCATGTACACGTAGCCAAAATATCAGTCAATTTCCAAAATAGGGTAATCATACCATCCCCTCCATACATTTATCAAGCTCAGTTTTGAAAGCAGTTATGGTTTTTGCCCCACAACTCCCCTTGGAAGGCTATTCCAGAACTTTAGTCCTCTAATAGTTAGAAACCTGCATCAAATTTCAAGTATAAATTTCTTGATGGACAATTTATAACCATTTCTTCTGGTGTCCACATTGGTGCTGTACTCAAATAATTCCTCTCCCTCCCTGATATTAATCCCTCTGATGTATTTATAGAGAGCAATCATATCCCCCCTCAACCTTCTTTTGGTTAGGCTAAACAAGCCAAGCTTCTTGAGTCTCCACTCATAGGGCAGGTTTTCCAATCCACAGACAATCCTTGTAGCCCATCTCTGCACCCTGTTCCAATTTGAATTCATCCTTTTTAAACATGGGGGACCAGAACTCTCAAATTCTCCCCTCTTTTATTGGGAATCACCTTACAAGTTGAGAGGAGGAGTTTGGACACAGGAGATGATGGTTAATGCACAGGACTAACTCAGAAAACCAAGATCCTATTCTAAGTGTCTTGGAGAGTTTGGTCTTTCTAAACCTCTGTTCTCTATCTGCAGCAACAGAATAATACTGTCCAGCCTCACAGGAGACTGTGAAAATAAATTAGTGTTTTGAGGTATGTAAATACTTTAACCATACCAAAAACAAGCTTATAAATAAACTTTCCAACCAGACCCTACATAAACAAGCCTTGTCACAATACATAAAATTTTAGGACTTCCTTACCACAACAAGGCTCCTGGGGAGATCCTTTCATAAACAACATGCACGGTGCAGCATTGATCAGTTTCTTTAGACGAACCTTAAGGTCCTCTTTTGCATTATCACTAGAGCCAGTTAAAATAGTACTGCTAACTGCATGACGCTGGACTTTTTTGGTCAGCTCTGGGGCATGGGCACCATCCAATCTGTCAATTTTCTGAGAATTCTAAATAAACCAAGAGAATTATTCAGTTAAGATGAGTTAACTAAAAGCAGTCTTTTAAACTATTATAACTTAGAAATTATTTAATGTATTCATCACTGCATATTATAGATTTCAGATAAGCAAGAAGAATAGATTAACATTTAATACTTTAACCCCAGCAAAATTTTAAAATTTCAACTAGTCTGCTGATTAGAGCATTGTCTATACTAGCCTTGGGCAACCTACGGCCCGTGGGCCAGAATCCAGCCTGCCAGGGGCTGGAATCTGGCCCGCAGGTCACCTGGGAGCAGTGGCCAGGTGGTAGGGGCTCCAATGGGACCGCAGCAGCCCTGGCTGTGCTGCGCAGGGCAATCAGGGGCTGTGGCGGGCATAGCTAGAGCCCCAGCGGAGGGCGCAGAAAGCCACAGCGATGCTCCCACTCCTGCCACGGAACCCCAAGCAAGGCCACAGGAAGACTGGCAGGGCCACGGGCCCGACAGTGAGGCAGCGGAGGCCACGGGGGGATCGGGGCAGCCTGTGGCACTTTTAAAGACTAACAAATTCATTTATCGCATGAACTTCCATGGAAGAAAATCCCACTTCGTCAGATGCTTGAAGCGTCTTCAAGTGTCTGACAAAGTGGGATTTTCTCCCATGAAAGCTCATGCGATAAATGAATTTGTTAGTCTTTAAAAGTGCCACAGAACTTTTTGTTTTGCTGAACTAGACTAACACAGCTATCCTTTTGGAACAGGACATTTTAAGGATATTCTAAAATATTAAAACTGGGTTCAGTATTCATTTCTGTACACTGGCCATTCAGGTGCACTCAGGAAAAAAAAAAAGCATATGAAGACATGGACTATTAGCAGCTTCTGCATGAGGTCAACATTAAGAAAAATGTGTTCTGCACTCTTTTTTAGTATTGAAAAGAATTGCATGAATATTTATTAGTACTGAACTCCTGAACTTGCTATGGACATTCATGAGAGTGAAATGCAAGCCATTTTCTCTTACCTTAAAAAACAAGAACGTTGGAACAGAACTAATTTCATATTTTTCAGATACTTCAGGCACAGCTTCAGCTTCCAGCTTAAAAGGAAGAACATGGTTTTATTTTCATAATTTTGATTGTGCATGTCAATCCTTTTTATAATATTCTTTTCAGTATTTTATATGTTTAAAAAGGAGTTTGATGCAAAAGTTTGTGACACATTTGCATTTAAATGAGACTCACTGGGCTGGCATGTTATCCACTGAGCCTATACAGTGTCAAAACAGGTTCAGGGGGTTTTATTTTGTTGCACATTTCAAAAGATGCCTAGAGGCTGTGAATAAAATTTTTGGTGCACTAGTGACCTAGTAAATTTTCAATCATATGCAGCTACTACTATATTGAAATCCATAAATCATTGACCCCAGTTATGTCATGATTACAGTGCTTATTTTCTGCCCACAGCAATTCTTGCTGTTTGCTCTATTGACTAATTTCAAGAGGCAGTACATCATGACTGACATTTGCAGCCTTCTGCAAATTATGAAGCAAAAAGGAGAATTTCTTCAATAAACTATTGATGTCTGCTAAATTTTACTTTTAACTCTTGTGAGGCTGCTGGGTATAAGTAGAAAGCTTGTTAGACTACTGGTCCAGAAGCCTGGTTATCATTAAAACGCATATTTTGAAACTGTGGAAGAAATTTTTTTACCTGACAAATATAAACCTTTTTAAACAATCATACTTACTTATGTATTCAGTCTCAACTACAGACTTTAGTGACAAGCTGGGGTTTTTTTTTTTGGTTTTTTTTTTTTTGGGGGGGGGGGGGCGGAGGTGTAATAAATATTTATGTTTTTTTGTAATAAATGTTACTATTAGCTCTGCAGGCCTTAAGTAGAAAAAATCAATATAAAAATAAGATGGTAAAATACTGGTTATAAATGCTTTTCAAGGTCTAGTAAACAGAAATCTGTGATCCTATTTACATGTGTACAAAGCCTTTCCAACTCCTCTTTCTGCAAACTGTACAGTGCAGCTTTACCAACCTCAGCTGAAATTCATACAGGGTTGTTGATTTTTTGTTCAGAATATTAACTTTTTTAGATAAGGTCACTCTGGGCTATTCACACTATTTCCAGCTCTCTCTACATCAGGGTTTAATAAAATTGCTGCCCAGCTAAGTGCCAGTCTTAAAACTAAGGAGCCTAGCTGAGATGTCCTCTGCCGCTGAAATGCCGCCGAATGCCACTGAAGGCTCTCTCAGGTTTATTTTTAGGCACTGGGGCCAATCTGCTCCTGCAGCACCATAGCAGAGCGAGGCACCACGATACAAACCCCAAGCTCCATTGCAACATGGTGTCCAGGGTTTGTCAAGCCCTGTTCTTTATAGCACTTAGAAGATCTTACTGTTATTTTAAAAGTAGATTTTGGTTTGTTCCACCCATAAGGCTTTTAATATTGTTACAATTATGAATGCAAGTAAACAATTTTACACCTGTGCTCATAGAGAAATGAAAGTTCCAGATAAGAATGAAGGATTTTCTCTCTCAAAGCCCACTGAAATCAATGGGAGTGAGTGTTCAGGGGACTTCAGCTCAGGTGCCATAAATTTCTCTTCTCTCAAGTTAATTTTTGTCAGGGTTGATGCTTCACTGAAATAAGCATTATGCACTCAGTGATGCAAGCATCATCATCAAGTAGACGTTCTAAGTTTCTCTCGAAGGTACTTCTAAAGATTTTGGAAAAATATGTTAAGGCAATGGAATTACAGTTACACTTTATGAACCATAACCTAAACAATAAGGCATGACTAGAATTCTGCCACACTATCACACACAGATTTTTGGAAGGGTTTTTAAATAAGCTCCTTTAGGTTCTACCTACAGCTTTTGGCTGAATCATAAGATTGTTTGATGCACACAACAGATCTTTACAGTATCTCTGTGACTTTAGTTTATTCTGTATTTGGTCAAGCAGTATCAGACTATTATCTTTAATTTTGAGTCTTCGATAATATCCCTAGTCCAACCACATAGTCAAACCTCCAAATGAATTAACAGAGAAGCAAAACCTGTTAATATATCAGACTGTTTAAAGATACAGAGAACACCAGCCATATGAAACTTCTTGGTTTGGTTAAAATTAAGATTTATTCTGTGATCAACTTTTAAGAAGAAGTTAACAAACTTAAATTAAATGCTGCAGCCAGAACATTAAATTACATTTTAAGAGATTGCTCAAGATGTTAATTAAGTTTTGAAGAAGTTACTGTGGTTATAAACAATGGATTTTAAAACTGATTATGTGACTTACAAGGTAATAAATTATGAACCCGCACTTCTGATTAGCTACTTAAAAACTAGCTTTGTAATTAACTATATTGCTACTGAATTATCTGAAGTTAGGTTGCTTAACAACTCCAGAACATGGGTCAAAGTTCTATTCTTTTAATTATGATCACAAAATATTAAATTAGTACCAGTTGGGAGTCCAAACTAATGAATCAGCAGACTTGTTCAAATCTGTTTATAGATTATTTTCCTTAATAGACTTGTTTTCTGTATTGTTGTTAGGATATATTTACAAAACAGGTGTTGTAATCTTAATTTTGCAATGTACTGTCCAATGAACAATGCCATTAAAAGAAATATGCATTAAAAGTGCACAATATAGCAGCTGAGACTTCAAAAAATGTTGGCCTATCATAAACTACAGCAGTACTAGAAAAACAAAAACAAAAAATGTTCAATATTTTGAAAGTGGAAGTGTTTTAGAATACTCTAAAACAACTTTGTAGATTAATACAATTAAAAAACGATCTATCTTTCTGCTTTACAAAAGGAAATGCCAAACTGTGAGATGAATCATTAAAAACCCACAAAACATAAAGGCTGTAAGAAATCAAATTAAAACACACACACACAGCTGGTTGTTCCATTACTCCCTGCCCTCATAATCACAAAAGTGTCTCATTAACAAGAGAAAGTTGTTTTAAAATGAATGGCATGCAGATCTACTGCATTAATTTTTTTTCTAGTCATTCTATTCCTGGGATATACAGATGATCTCACAAAAATATTGCATCTCATTTGCTTACTGATGTTCAACACACTATACTTAGACTAGCAACATCACAGACTTACATTTATCTTTCTGCAAACTCTCTGAAGACTACAGTTCACCCTTAGTAATGGTTGGGAAAACAACCAGAGTACCTATATGAATCCAAAGGAAAACCTACTTGCAGCAGCATCCCTGAAATAAATTAAAGCTCTAGCAAATCTTAAAAGAGCAGTATTGCTATCTTAATCTCAGATCCCTGGGATGAAGAGATAAGGCTTTTATAACAAAACTAATTATAGCACTTGCTTGGCAAGTCACATCAAGTACACGGACAAACCTAAAAACCTAGATGAAGTAAAATACAGATGTGCCAACCTACTGCTTTTTAAATGCAGTAAGATGCAACAAATCTGTTATTTAAACCAGCAGTATTAAGCCTGGAAAGACTGCCCCTACCCCATGAACTTCACCAACAGCTCAAATTACAAAATTTCTGACTCCTGCTGAAATTGAAATTGTTTCTTAAGTTCCACTTTATGTAGAAATGGTCCCCTAGTGTTTGACAATAGTTTGCATTAATACCTTTAGAGTGGCCTTTACTATCTGGACGTGAAGACTTACCTTCACAAACGTAACTTGAGAGTGTTCCTTAGCTAACTCAGCCATGACATCATTCATTTGAATGCACTGAGGAGCCCATGGTGCCCAAAAATGGACAACTACAAGAGACCTACGACAAAACAAAAATACACAAGTATGTTAATAGAAATAGATTATTTTTAAAAATAATGATATTTTGATGAATTATGATAAATCTTAGTAACTACAAGAAAATTTCTACAAATCCATGCTTAGAACAATGAAATATGTTAATTAATAAGCATTGAAGAATATAAAGAAGACAGAAAATATTAATTCTTTGGATACAAGAAAAAGGAATATAACTGGGATAAGATGAACTCTTATAATAAATATATATAAATCTTATAATATCCACTCTAAGATTATTAGAACTCAAGAAAAAAAACCACACACACTAAGAGCATAAAAGCATGGAGATGAATAATAGCATTAGAAAAGTAAAAGTTACAAAACCTTGTAATTATTGTTTATAGAAGAATGGTAGTTACAGATGTTTGCTGGAAAACAAACATCACGGGAAAGGTATCCAACATAAAATGGAGAAAGAACAAAAACACAGCAGAGTTACAAGGAACTTGACATTTGCTACCAACCCTGATTCTAGCAGAATGCAGCATCACATACAAAGAATGAGCAACAACTGAAGCAGGCAGAAAGACCTCAATAACTCACTAGGGGGTCACACACTTTGTTGCTTTTGTTGGCTGAGCTTATTGCACACACCAGGTGGTCCTGCATCCCTTCATTACCCCCTACAATCGCTATGTGCCACCTGCCGTTCCCTGTCTATTTCAGGAACTCCCTTCAACCACCCCTCCCCAGTCTTTCCCATAGCAGGGGCTCTGGGAACCCTCAGCATTTCTCCCCACCATTCTTACTCGCCTTTCTTCTTTCAGGATATCAACATATTAAAAACTGCATTAGGAGGATAAGCAGAAGTAAGGACTTGTCTACCGATGTACCCTTTTTGCAGAATGAGTGTCTATACATGGAGTTAAAAGTTACTGAGTTGCATCCAAAAAAGAAAATGCCATCAAGTTGAGTGTCATGCCCCACAAGCTCCAGCAAAAAGGCACTAATGATTGCAGTGACAAAACATTTGGGTTTAACAAATAATCTGGAACACACACAAAACACTTTGTTGCTTCTGTAGATTGAGTTCACAACAAACTCTTATTCTCCTCCACAAACTCCCTGTACACTCACCCTTCCAAGCCACTCAATTTCAGAGACTCCCTGCAATGCTCTCCCCCTGCCCTCCACTTTCCAACTTTTCAGGGCATCCGTGTGCACCCTCTTTCCTGACCATAACAGATCCCCCTTCATCTCCCCCATACAAGCGCTCCTGTGTGCTCTCCATCTTCTCCTCCTACAATAGCAGGGGCCCACATTCTTTCCCACTCTGCCAGGGGAATCTCTGTAGCCCACATTTCCCTCTCCCCCAGATCAGGCCTTCCCCCCCCAAAACTTGTCTCAGACTCTGTGTGGACACCCTATTCCTCCCATAACAGGGACCCCAACTGACCCCCCATTACCAGAAGCGCTGTGTGCACCGATACTAGAGGTCACCCATTATCCCCCATGCTGTGTCTCACTAATTCTCTGGGCTCTGAATGCCTCCAAACATGGGGCTCTATGTGCTCTCTTCCCCATGCCAGGGTCCCCAATTCTCCACCCCCTTATCCAAGCATTCTATCTGACCCCACTTCCCACAATACATTTCTCTTCTTTCTGTCTGAGAAGCCAAGTGTACTCTAGGAGTCCTTTATCAATATAGGTATACCACACCAGCAAAGAATTCCTGGCCTAGGGCAAATCCATTTGATATCAGCTGTGCTTTTCACAGCATATCTTATACCTGTGCCCCACCAACTCTCCCCAGATGAAATAACCAAGGTAAAATAATTAAGTTGGGGGAGCAACAAATTACAGGTGACATGAGAAGTATATAAAATAATGAATAATGTAGAGAAAGTAATGTTTATTTGTCCTCTTAATAGAAGTAACAAGAGAACAATTAAATGGAAACACAAAACTGAAAAATTCCCTTGTGTACACACACACACCCCTACCCTGTAGAGCCATCAGACACTGAGCCCAAGAATATTTTAAAAACTGGGCATTTACATGGCTAATGAGAACATCCAGAGTCACATCAATAAGGAAGTTAAAAAAAATAGGAACATAAAACGCTCATGGACATAACTAACTTCTAACTAATGAGAGCTAGGAAGAAACCTTCTCGGTGAGCTGGTTATTCAACGGTTGTCCACAATACAGTTTCTTACACCTTCCTCAAGAGCATCCAGTAGAGATCACAATCAACAACCTGATCCAGTATAGCTATTCCTATGCTTTTCTGTTCGTTTTCCTAAACTATTTTCAGAAGCACAAGTAAGATGTTCAGGAGGATTACTATAGCTGGACAGGACAACTAATCACAAATATAAATTCCACATTCTTTAGTAAAGTCTGAATAATACTACCCAAGATAAAGGACTTCTCCCATAATATGTATTTGTGAGAAATTACTGATATCAAAGGTGAAAAACATTAAGATGTCTGTGATATATCTGAAAGTCAGTCTTAAAAATGATACGTTCCTAACAATACTCCGAGTATTGTACAAATGACAAGACATACCAAACATTATACCATTGAAAGCTGTACAACAATTTATAGTTTTATTTTGTAAAAGACAAAACACTGAACTTTCTAAGGAGTTTTAATTATTACTATGCAGAATATATCTTCTTGTTTTAGATATTATATCAATATCTAATATATAACATCACGTGCAAATCCCTACTTTATACTCGCTGAAATCTGGTCTATATCCCAATCCTGTACTGACTATTATTATTTCTTTCACCATAGTGCCAATGAGCCTTAGTCATAGGCCAGGACATCACTGAGCTAGATGCAGTACAAAAAGACACAAAAAGATGTGGACTGACCCTTGAGCCAACACTGGACCCTACTGGAGTCAATGTAACTCATGCAGTTCTCAGCACAGGATCAAGGCCCAAATAATGAATATAAGTCCTAATGCTTAAAGCCAAGGAAAGGTAGGTTTCCTTTCCAACACCTGCTGACACATGCACGCAAGCACTGAGATGAGAAAGTCATAGTCACTACATTTATGACTTTACACCAGAAGCATTATCAAATCTAAAAACAGGAGCAGCTTAACTTCAGGTTTCCGTGATCCCACTGTATTAGTTATGGGAAACTATACAGATCAAAGTGTTAACATTACATTTCTAGAATTTGTTTTCTAGAAATTAATGAGTGGTTGTACTAGTCTATATCTACAACAACACTACTATGCATACTTAGACACCATAAGAAAACCTTGAAACACATGCAGTGGCTCTGTTAAACTGTAAGGGGAAAATGAAGTCCTTTAACTCAGGGTGTGAAAAAATAAAATAAAAGGAAAAAGATGCATAGAGCAACAGAGCTAGATATTAAAAATGTATGTATTAAGCCCAAAATGCTATTTAATAATTTTATACTCTTTCTTCCCCGGTAGTGAAGCACAACAGAGAATTGATCCCTTCCCAACCTGCCAAACACAATTTCCCGCATGTCCAATTTAAATTAATTACTATGGTGGGGTAAATGTTATCAGATAAGTGTCGTCTTGTGAGCATTACAGGGCATAAGAACCCCATGGCTGAATAATTCAGAACTTATTTGACAAAACTATCCTGAACTACATTATTAATATTGCAGTTTGTTTTAATTTAGTGTCAACTTAATGAATATACTATGAAAACAGAATGCTATTTTGTTTTTCTGTGAAAGATTTTTGTTTTAAACAGTTGCAATTGATCTGCCTTTCAGTTACTGAACTTTTTAAAAAGTATAAGAGAAGGGCAATTAAGTCAAAACACTGGGGAAATCAAGAGGTTCAAGGGGCAGAAACTACACCAAAGACTCTAGATACAAAGTGCACAGTGAACTCAAGGCAGTGCATATTTTGACTCTACTGTCATCCAGAGATAATGGGGGACCATTTTTATAATATACCCTTCATAGCTTCCTTCTCCTTGCTATGGAATAAAAGTCCTGAAGCAAGGGATACCTTCAGAGATGACCTCCAATATTGTTTTAATATTGATCTTAATTATGTTAGTCTATTGGATAACACAGCTGTTAGTTTAATTTATTCCAAAGAAAAGTGTAGATATATACTCCATGTGTTATATACAACCTTTTCAGATGAAAGAGTCTTGTGGCACTTTTAAAGACTAACAGATTTATTAATCGCATGAGCTTTCGTGGGAGAAAATCCCACTTCGTCAGACGCTTTGAAGCTTAAATTATGTTTAAATTATTAAATTAAACTATTTGCTTGATAATTTATTGCAAAAAAGAGAAAAGATACTCAAGCAATTTGGCTTTTATTTATTTTCTCGCCAGGATAAATTCATAAGACAGCATCTCATTTTACTCAGTCTTGCAAGACACCAGGTAAATTTACCTGGCAACTAATAGGCTGAGTAAGGTAATAATAGCATAATACAATCATTATATTCATGATTCAAGCAAAGCACAATTGACTAAACATACGCTTAGTTCCATCAAACTCAATGGGATTGCTCATATGCAAAAGTTAAACATGTACATAAATCTTTGCAGGTAAGACCAAAGTCTAAAATTCCAATCCTGGATTAAGATTCATAAATCAATGGCCTGTCCAAGTTCTGGGGTATGCACCAGAGCTTCTCAATGTAGAATGCAGACCCAACACTTAGGATTATTAAAGAATTAAATAGCTTAAAACCTTGTTTGTTCTTTATATATTTCACCTTGTCCAATGAAAGATTATTTACTTCTGTTTATAGTCAGTTTGTAGTTAATTTCACATTAATTTTCTTATGTTTGCACCATAAGCAACTTACAGGTATCTGTTTGCGGTTTTTTAGTTCAGGGAAATATTTCTAGCAATCTTTAAGTTTTGTCAGAACTCTGACATTTTGCTGCAGAAAGTTTACATTTGTTTAGAATGTAATCACCAGAGAGATATCATCATGGTTTAAACCCAAAGGAGATTTAAGCTCAATTCTGTTATGCTTAATGCCAAAAGGGAAGGGAGGGGCAATGGTACCCTTTACATCCATTACCCCAGTGATTAAAACACAGAACAAAATGTGGCAAAAGTTGAATTCCCTCCCCCACACTGCCTAAAATAACCCTGGGCTAAATTGCGGCGCAATTTCAGCAGCAATCAAAAGGAGATATGCAAGGTATTAAGTACTTTGCGTATCTCCCTCTGATTGCTACTGCCTACTTACCATGGTGTCTTCAGTGGGCTGGGTCACAGGGAAACCCCTTCCCTCAGACTCTGAGCTATGCTCCTTGCCAGGGTGGTCTGACTGAGTCAACTTCCTGATCAGCTCTTCACAGACCAGATCAGGGGATGGATCTGATGGCGGCAAATTCACCACCATCAGTGAAGACAAGCCCACAGAGCAGAGATTCAAACTAGGGCCACCCATCTCAGTGCATGGTTTCCTCATGGGCTTTCTTGTATGGAAGTCAAGCATGCTCTAAGCACACCTCTCAGATTGGGCTCCACAAGTGAAACAGATGAGGGAACACCTAGTTTTGAATCATGCCAAGGCTTGGGTGAAAGTTAGATGATCTAAGGATTTAGACAGATTTACACATTTGCAACATCAAAAATATAGATGTCTAGAGTATTTAGGCAACAGCTATACAGGAGTCTGAGGATCTAAATGATGGGCTTGGCACACAGTGTGGTTGTTAGGCACATACATCCTTTTGTGGATCTAGTCCCATATTTTCTTCTCTTTTGTACAGATCCAAACAAACTGTTGCACATCAATCCTGCAAGCTTAGTCACATGGGCTGACCATTACTCCACACAGATCAGATGCATGAAAGTCTGCTCATGAAAGTCACTGCTCAAGTTTGGGCTCTTGAAAAAAATCTACTGAAATAAAAGCAAATATGCTGCCAGATTTGAAATGAAAATTTTCGTCTTAAAAAGGCTTCCACTAAAGTCTTCACACAGCATGGAGAGGGAGAAAAGTTATTTGGGACAATTTGTACCATTCCTGCTCACTGCATGCATGGATACAACCCCATTTTAAGATTTATTTTGAAGATACATTAACATAACAGTACTTTCATATTTCTTTCGCCTTCAATCTAAAAATCTCTGAAAACTGTACAAAAATTAGAACAGCACTAGAAAATTAAATTTAAAGAGGCTTTATGGAACCAAAGAGACAGAAATGCTTCCATTAAAAATAAAACAAAGAACTCCATTGTTTTTAAACATAAGAACATCCCTTGCAGTGTCTGCAATCCAAACACTGTAGCATTGAGAGCATGAAAGTGAAACTGACCTCACTGATTTTCTCTGTCCAGTGTGAGAAAGTTACAAAATAAATTAGCATATACCAATATTTGAAATAATTGACAAATCCAGTTTTCAAAAGGTATTAAGAAGGTTAAAATACGATTGCAGCTGACAATGCCCTTTAAATGAATTGCAAGCATGAAACCCTTTTACAAGTGTACAAACTAAAGGCTAGTCTACTTATACCACTGCAGCTGTGCTACTGAAGTATTTCTGTGAAAATACTACAAAGCCCTTCACAATGCACCGGGAGGGAGGTGCTGAGGGGCATCAGCCCAGCCCCCCCTCCCCAGGGTGAGAGATGAAGCCCCTGTCTGAGTCAGCACCCCGCTGTGGACTGAAGTGACAGGTAAGTGTGGGATGAAGAGGGTAGGCTGGCCCTTCCTGGGGGGAAGGGCACAGGAAGCACTGAGGGGCACCTCTCAGCACATCATAAAGGGCTGACCCAGCCCCAGGTGGGTGGGGGGGAGTGATGCTGTCATGTCCCAGCTGACTTTGGGCTGCTGCAGCAAGAGAGGGGTGCAAAGCAGCAGAACCAACCCTGCATTTGCACTCTTCCCCCCATCTCATGCCTTCTGTAGGTACAGATCCCTCCCTCTGGGGCAGCTGGGGTTAGGGCTGGGACCCCTCCTGAGCTATGTGGAGGGCTGTGAGGCCTAGGAGATCACAGATGTAAGCTTGGCTCTCCAGCTACCAGCCACCCCCAGTACACCACTGGGGAAAGGCTCTCAAATCGGCGCTGAGAGCCAGGTCAGCAACATAATTCTGTCGACCCGGAACTGCCCACACCACAGCCCAGGGTGGCCCAGCACCGTCTACCAGGGCTGGCAGTTTTCACCCCGCTGGGAAAGGCAGCCGTGCCCACGTATGATCTAGGGTGGCCCCGGCCTCAGGCAGACAGGGCCCAACCGACCTGCCCAACTGCACAGAGGCAGCGCTAGGAAAGGCAACTAAGTGCCCAGGCTACTGCGTTACAACGGCGAGGCGGACGGCCCACTGGGGCAGGCGGGGAAATGGGGTGCAAGCAGCACGGTCCGGGGAGGGGATCAGTAACGCCCCGAAGGCGGCAGCAAGGGGCGGTTAGGAACCCCCGGGGCGGGCGTTGGTAACCCCGCAGGGCCTAACAGGCCTCCCCGGGCACACGGCCCCTCCTTCCCCAGAGCCAGGCCCGGCGCCCCGCTCATAAAGCCGCTGCCTCCCCAGCGCGGCGCGGGCTGCCGGGGCCTGACGCCGCCCTTGGCCGGGCCCCTGCCGCACGTACTTGCCCTTCTGCTGCAGCAGCTCCCGGAAATGGCCGGCGGAGCCCACCTCGACCAGCGCCGCCATTCCTGGAGCTCGCCTGACGCGGCCGGCGCCGGGAAGCGAGGCACGTGCGATGGAGAAGCAGAGCGACGCCCCCCTCAGAGCGAACCCTCGTCTCCGCGCATGCTCACTGCTGGGAGACTAGAGCCCGCCCCTTTCCCCTACGTGCGCGCGAGCGGGTGCGGGCTCGGGCGGAAGGGGGGGGTAGGAGCTGGGAGGGGCGGGGCCGGGCGAAAAGGGGCGGGGTACGGTGCAGAGAAGGCTGTGGGGGTGGGGCAGGTCAGCAGCGCTGCTGGCTTCTGGAAAGATGCTGGAGCTGTTTAGTTTTCCACGCCAAAGAAAGAGAAATAAAACCTTGCCCGGAGCGAGCGAGGCCGGGGGTGGCCGGCCCAGCCTGTCTGGTGCCAGCACACAGCAGGGTCATGGCTGGCCGGGGGCTGGAGTGAGAGGGACCAGCTAGCAAGCATGAAACATCGGGGTGGGAAGAGGGGGTAATAGGGCGTCTGTATAAGAAAATGCCTCAAATACGGAGACTGCCCTGATACAATCAGGACAGCCAGTCAGATCCGGATTATTGCAGGAGCTTTGGGGGTTGCAACCCAGGGTCCTGCGCTAAGGGGGGGACCGTGGAGGGGAGAGCCTGGCACTGGCCATCACCAGTCCCACTCATGGCTTGCGAGGTAGCCAATTATGGGACCGTCCCTGCCAGTGGCATGCCGCTCCACTGTCCCCCTCCTGAAAGGCCAGCTCAGCAACCCCTGAGGCTGGCACCCAGGGCCTGGCCCCTGCCACCCTCCCCTTGGTATGTCACTGGCTCCCACCCAGGTGCTCAGCACCAAGCTGGACAAGTGGCTGCAGCTGTCCCCTGTGGCTTCAAGTAGGGAATGTTCTGCAACCGATTGCTACATGCTGCAAGTGGGACTGGCAGCAGCTGGCGCTAGGCTCCCCTCTCCGTCCATGGGTCCTGCCGGGGTGCCTTAGGCCTGGGCTGCAACCCCTAAAGCCCCTGCATTAATCCAGCTCTGTCTGTATGCAACGTTAGTGACAGCTGTGTTATTTAATGTACACATATCCCAATGTGCTATATATTTATTTTATCATGTGAGTTTGTTATAAAGACTAGCTGTGCAGGGTCCATATTATAAAGGCTATCTGAAATGTGGAAAGCCTTACTGCAAAATTGAAAATGAAGCAAAATTATTGACCAACAGGGGTTGGAGTAATGATATATATATATATATACACACACACCTGTTCCTTAGTATTTATGCGTGGGGCTCTACCAAATTCAAGGTCCATTCTGGTCAATTTCATGGCCATATCATTTGAAAATTGGTCAATTTCACATTTTCAGATGTTTACATCTAAAATTTCACAGTAGTGTAACCATGGGGACCCAGACCCAAAAGAAGATTGTGTAGGGTGTTGTAAAGGGTTGTGGGATTGCCATCCTCTTTTCTGTGCTCTGAAGGCAGCAGCCAGAGCTTCCTGTAGCCATGTCCCAGAGGTGAAGATGGGTCTGATCTCCTGGGTGCTGCTGGGAGCACTCCAGCCAGAGGCTCCTAGTTGCTTGTTCCAGCCAGTGGTGGATCCAGCCAATTTAGGGGTCCATCAGAAAAATGGGTGCCCTGAGCTCTAGCAGAAGCCACATGGGCAGAAGCCCCAAACCCAGGCATCCTGAGCGCTGGTAAGAGTCAAGGAGGTGGAAGCCCAAAACCCTACCAGGAGCCAAAGGGGTGGAAGCCCAAGGCCAGGGCACACCAAGCCCTGTCAGTTGGCATGGGGCTGAATCCCTGAGCCCCAGCAGAAGGCATGGGGCAAAAGCCCCAAGCCCCTGCAAAAGAAGCAGGGCAAAAGCCTTCAGCCTGACTACAAAACAGGTTGGGGGGAGATAGGAGTTGTTCTTCCCCTACATGGCTGCTCTCGGGTGAGATCAGCCCCTTATCCAGAGTACCTCTTCTGGTTGCAGGAAGTTCTGGGTCTGATCTCCCCACTGACAGCAGCCATGCAGGGAGGAAAACGAGTCCTGTCCCTCCTCAGCCCCACTGGGACTAGGAGCCCCCAGTTGGGGCACTCCCAGCAGCACCAGGGAGATTGGACCCACCTACACCTCCAGAAGCCTCCTCTGTCTGCAGAAAGATCATGGGATACTGCCTAGCTGCCAAGTTTCCTGCAGCAAGAGGAGGGTCTGATCACCCCCTGAAAGTGCCTATGGGGGGAAAGACAAGTTTTGCCCCCCTCAGCCTAGCTGGGATCAGCAGCTAGGAGCCCCAAGCTGAGGCGTTCCCAGCAGCATGGGGGAGACGGATTTCAGAAGGAGGGTTCATTTCATGATCATGTTTTTCACAGGTGTGCAGTTAGTAGCCTGGCATACTAGGGTCTCCCTTTAGCACCCAGTACTAACAGCCTTTCTGATCCTTCAATGGTCTGTTTCCTCTTAGACTTGCCCACACCGTCCCCCCACAGCCAGGTCACGTAGGGTATGTCTATACTGCAACTGAGAACAAGCTTTCAAGCCCAGATAGATAGACTCATGCTAGCAGCTCTTGCGATTGCTCACTAAAAATAGCTGGACAACAGAGTCCTGTGGCACTTTTAAAGACTAACAGATTTATTTATCGCATGACCTTTCGTGGGAGAAAATCCCACTTCGTCAGACGCTTTGAAGATAGGAAAGTTACAGAGTGGGAGGAAATTAAATGCAGGGGAGTGTATGACATAGCATCAGGTCAGGCTGTAACAGCAAATCAAAATAGGTGTTAGGATTCAAAACACTGGGGAACAGCACATAGAGGAGGGGGAGGTCAAATCACTTGTAATGCGAGAAAAATCCATAGTCCCTGTTTAACCCCAAGACAACTGAGTCAAATTTGCATATAAATTCAAGTTCTGCAGTCTCTCTTTGAAGCTGTGATTTGTTATTCATCTGTTTCAACACAGCTATTAACAAGTCGTCAAGGGAGTGAGCAGGGAGCTTGAAGTGTTCCCCTACAGGTTTTGCAGTGTTGCAATTTCTGATGTCAGATTTGTGTCCGTTGATTCTTTGGCGCAGAGACTGTCCTGTCTGTCCAATATATAAGGCAGAGGGGCATTTCCGGCACATGATGGCATAAATCACATTGGTGGATGAGCAGGTGAACGAACCCTTGATGGAGTAGGTGGCATGATTAGGCCCTGTGATGGTGTCATCAGTGTAGATATGAGGGCAAAGTTGGCAGCGTGGTCTGCTGCAGGGCTGTGTTCCTGCTTTAGTGTTTCTGCTCTGTGATCTGTAGTTGCTGGTAAGTATCCTTTTAAGGTTAGGGGGCTGTCTGAAAGCAAGGAGAGGTCTGTCTCCCAAGGCTTGAGAGAGTGAGGGGTCATCCTGTAAAATAGGCTGTAGATCTTTGATGAGGTGATGAAGGGGTCTGGCTTGGGGGTTGTAGGTGGTGACCAGTGGCATTCTGTTGTTGTTTTTCATGGGCTTCTCCTGCAGTAGTTGACTTCTGGGTACCCGTCTGGCTCTGTCTATTTGTTTCTTCACTTCTCCGGGTGGGTACTGTAGTTTTAAGAATGCCTGGTAGAGATCCTGAAGGTGTCTGTCTCTGTTTAAAGGGTCAGAGCAAATGCGGTTATATCTTAGGGCTTGACTGTACACAATGGATCGTGTGGTGTGTCGAGGATGAAAGCTCGAGGGATGTAGGTAACTATACCAATCCGTAGGTTTGCGGTATAGGGATGTCTTTATGTGCCCATCGCTAATTTGCACTGTAGTGTCCAGAAAGTGGATCTCTTGTGTGGAGTGTTCCAGGCTAAGTTTGATTGTGTTGTGGAAATTGTTGAAATCTCTATGGAAATCTTCAAGGGCATCTTTACCATGGGTCCAGATGACGAAGATGTCATCAATATAGCGTAGGTAAAGTAGAGGTGCTTTGGATGAGACATGAGGAAACGTTGTTCTAAATCGGCCATAAAGATGTTGGCATATTGTGGGGCCATGCGGGTACCCATAGCTGTGCCACTGACTTGAAGGTATAAATTATCTTCAAATCTGAAATGGTTGTGGGTGAGTACAAAGTCACAGAGGTCAGCCACAAGTTTAGCTGTGTCGTCATCCTGGATGGTTCTTCTAATAGCTTGTAATCCATCCTTGTGTGGGATGTTAGTGTAAAGAGCCTCTATATCCATAGTGACCAGGACGGTATTTTCTGGAAGACCATCAATGGATTGGATTTTTCTCAGGAAATCTGTAGTGTCTCTCAGATAGCTAGGTGTGTTGATAGCATAGGGTCTTAGGAGAGAGTCCACATAGCCAGATAATCCTGCTGTAAGCATGCCAATGCCTGAGATGATGGGGCGTCTGGGGTTTCCTCTTTTATGTATTTTTGGTAGTAGATAGAATATCCCTGGACGGGGTTCTGGCGGTGTGTCTGTCTTGGTGCCTGGTGGGACATTTTTAGAATGTTTTGTGAGATACAAGCAAGGCACACAGTGATTTTTGATAGCCAGGGATCAAATTCCCACCATCCCTCTTTCTCCATCCCCTAGCACTTTCACATCCCATAATTTCACATCATTTTTTAGAACTCCAAGAGTCCTGTGCTTTTCTAAATCCGAAACCTGTCTGACAGACACATGGAGGTTGCCAAGCTCAGCACACTTTTCATTAGCAATATGATTTCTCCGTATTTGCAGACCATGAAGGAGTACTGCTACAACAACGACTGCAGTAAGGAAGATGCAGAGATGTTTGAGCTCCGTAACTGGATGCCAATGGACATACCAAAAAAAAAAGGCAGGTTGTTCCTGGCATTCACCAAGTAGTTCCACGCTGTGGATCACCACTGTTGGATTGGTGTGAGTGCACTGTAACGCAGATTTAAGATGACAAGGAGTGGCTGCAAAATTTTTGGATGAAAAAAAAAACACATTTCTGAAGCTGTGCACAGACCTTCAGTGCAGGGGCACCAAATGCATGGTGAGACCTGTATGGAGAGTGAAGAAATGAATGGCAATCACACTCTGGAAACTTGCAATGGCAGATTATCATCAGTCAGTGCACTCAGTTTGGAGTTGTAAAGTCCATTGTTAGATGCCATTGCCATTCAAGTATGTAAGCCTATTTAGCATGTCCTGCTAAGCAAGACTGTTACTCTTAGCAAAATGCAAAAAATAGCAGAAGCTAGATTGCAGCAAGGGGTTTGCAAACTGCAGTGGAGCAATAGATGACACACACCTCTGTTCTGGCACTAGCCCACCTTACCACTACATACAACAGCAGAAAGGGTTACTTTTCCAAGTGCTAGTTGATTACTGGGACACTTCACTGATATGAACGTGAGCCAGTCAGGGAAGGTATATGATCCTTGCATCTTTAAGAATATAGAATTTTTCATAAAGCTGCAAGCAGGGACACTCTTCCACAATCATAAGATTACCATTGTTGATGTTGAAAAGCCAATAATGGTTTTTGGGGATCCAACCTACTCCTTGCTCTCCTGGCTCATAAAGCTGTATGCTGGCCACCTTGATAAAGCCAAGGAGAGATTCATCTACTGGTTCAGCAGGTCCAGAATGTTTGCTGAATGTGCTTTTGGTAGATTGAAGGGATGCTGTCAGTGTTCATTCACTAGATCAGATTTCAGGGAGAAAAACATGGTCATAGCTGCTTGCTGTGTACGTAAAGCAAAGGGGAAAAGCTGTTGCCAGGGCAGAAGGGTGAGGTGGACTGGCTGTCTGATAAATCTGAACAGCCGTATACAAGGTCTGTGGAGCTTTGCTTCTGAGATAGGCCTTAAAGGACAATTATAACAGTCTTATTAGTATTGTCTATCATGTATGGGTGGTCTTTGCTTCTGGCTATGAATTCTTTAATGCTTGTTGAAAACTAATAAAAATGCTCAGAGTATCCAAAATAGCACTTTATTGTGTGCACGGAAACAAGCAACAAAATGAAAGTGCAAACAAACATATACAAGGTTAAAAAGCTTTTACCAACACTACCATAGGATTTTCCAGTATGGTTCATCCTATCTGAAAATGGAAGTAAATAAGGATCAATTATGTCCATGTACAGAAAACCTACTACAATATAGTAGATTGTATATAAACCAATTTACGTTTTTTTCAGATTGATGTACTTGTAGCTATTGTTCTTGTTGTCTGGCATGGAGTGGTAAGGATAAGGAGGTACAGCATGGCTATGTTGGAGGATATAGGGAGCTGCGACCATGGAGTTCCCCAAAGAAAATTTGCTGAATTTGGGATCTTTGGGCAAGTAGGCCAATAATACTCTGCAACATATCATTTTGTTGCTTAAACAAACTCATTATGTCTTGGTGTATTTCCTCAGTCCTCTGGCTTCTCCTGCAGCAACCAGCCTCTCCATTCTTGGTCCTTCTCCGTGGTCAAGTTCAGCTGGGCTCTCCAAGCCTCGAACTTGCAGTCTGAAACCATAAAGGATAGGAGGATCTTGCAGAACATATCATCCATCAGTCTCTTATTTTTCCTCATGATCAGGGTCAGACATTCAACAGTAAAAGAGAGAGCATGCTGCAAAGCCATCATGCCAGAAGCTGCTGATTAAAATAGACAGATGTACCATTAGATTTACTGTCACAATGATCAGGGAAAAATTAAGTCTCAAAGCTCCCATACATAATTCCCATAAATACCTATAAAAGGAAATGCTTATTGACACTTTAGCTTTGAAGCGCCTCATTACAGCACCACTGTGCAGCTCAAACCTTGGTGAGTACAGCTTAGTTGGGAGGAATGGGGTTGTTTTGTTGCATGAAAGCTATAAACATAGGGTACCCCTCTCTGAGTAAGGGTATACAGAAAGTGTAATGAGTACTGGCACTAATTTCACAGGCAATAGTGATTTTGGATGATATCTCACTCTTGGGAATAACAAAGTCACAGAGGACCCAGCTGCTACTGGCAACCCCAAACCGCCTGTGCCCATAAACTGCTAACCCATTTACTGATATGGTGCCAGCCAAACTCAGAGTGGCACAGGAAAAATTTGCTATTGCAGTGGAAGAAACAAGGCTGCCATCCCTAGAAATCTTCAGGAAAAAGCTGCAGTATATTGAGAACTGCAGTATATTCCCATGCATTGAGATATCTCAAGAGGATAAAAGGTACCTCTCTATTCAGATAAACGAAGTATTCCCACATGCCCCTGCCAAGCCCAACAAGCCAAGTAAATCCATAGTGGATGCTGACTCTCCTGCTATTTGTTCTGTCTCTGCCCAAGCACAGAACACTGGTCTGATGTAGATTGTGTAATTGAACTGCCATACTATTATTTTTGAATTTATTCTCAAATATTTTATTTTGTAGAATTAGACATGTAAAACAATAAAAACACAATATTTGTTCTCAGTGACAGGGGGAGAGCAGGGGAGGGTGGCGGGTGGGAGGGGAGAAGAGGAGGGACACAAGTGCCAAGTGGTGGTGGGGGAGGGAATAAAGAGCAACACAGCAAGCAGTGGGACCAGGTGGGGCCTGGTGTTGAGAGGAGATGGACTCTGGGATAGGGCCATGGGAAGAGGAGGCCCGGGCCCTTTTTCATTGCCAGGTCCCTATCACAGCTTCAAAGAGAAACTGCAGAACTCGAACTTATATGCAAATTTGACTCAGTTGTCTTAGGGTTAAACAGGGACTATGGATTTTTCTCTCATTACAACAAGTGATTTGACCTCACCCTCCTCTATGTGCTGTTCCCCAGTGTTTGAATCCTAACACCTATTTTGATTTGCTGTTACAGCCTGACCTGATCCTATGTCATACACTCCCCTGCATTTAATTTCCTCCCATTCTGTAACTTTCCCATCTTCAAAGCATCTGACGAAGTGGGATTTTCTCCCATGAAAGCTCATGCGATAAATAAATCTGTTAGTCTTTAAAAGTGCCACTGGACTCTGTTGTCTATATACCTATTAGTCAGTCATGTCCCTGGAGGCGTCGATTATGCAAGTTATCCAAAGTACATTCCCCCCAGTTCTGAGATTTTCGGGAATAATTTAGGAGGAAATCAGTCGTAGGAAGAGGAAATCTCCAGGATACATTAATTGTATATGATTTATTATTATATTAAATAAATCTTCAAAATTAGTTTACAATGAAGCTTTTCAGATGAAATCCCTTTCCCACTCACAAAGAGAAATCAGACTAAACATCCTACAAAGCAAGGTAAAATCCAACAAAACTTTGATTTGTATAAGACAATTTATTTAATTTAGAACAATGGTCCCTGACAAGGGCTCATAAGCACTATGGTAATACAAATAAATAAGTAAATAATAATAATGCAGGTATCTTCGATAATGTCCAATCCTTTCTCCCAGATAAATTCTCTCTAATGATTACTCATGCAGATGAGGCAGATTTCATTTTAGTTTGCACATCATATGAAACCCTACATAGATTATTTCATCTCATTCACAGTGCCAAATGTATAAAACCTTCATCTTCAACTATTTTATGGATTTTTAAGGGGGGGAAAGGCATTTGACTGTGTAGAGTGGCCTGGTATACAATTAAGGCCTTTATAAATTTAAAATACTTTGTCCAACAAACAAATCCATTATTAATGGTAAAATATATCTTTCCCTTTAGTCAAATGGAACCTGACAGATATTGTTTGCCCTCGGTTCTATTTTATCTAGTAATTGGGCCATTTGTGGAAACTATAGCATGTTTCAAATTACTAGAAATGAATGTGAGTTAGCAGTGAGATTATAAAATGTCATTATAGTCCAATGAACTCTTGGTGTTTACTATACAACCAAGTCCCTCATTCCCCAATATTACTATAATTTGGCCAGTGTTCAGTTTACAGACTGAATTAAAAAAATAAGTTGTGAAAGATTTCAACCTGAGATAGTGTCCCAATTTAAAATCCTCAAGATGGAATAAATATTTGAGGCTAAAGTGCTCTTAAATTTAACTCAAAAACTGAACATTAATACCATGCTATTAAATTCTAAGAATGAATATCCTCATCACAGTTATAGGAAGGCTGTTGCTTCTCAAAATAAATATCCTCCCTAATCTCCTATGTCAACCACAACTGTTTCAGAGAATTTAAAACCTCATTCTTTAATAAGCTTCACAAGACCTTTTCAAGGTTCATTTGGTAGGCAAAAAACAAGAATTGCTGTTAAAAATGTATAGGCCCACTGAGACATGGGAGAACTAAATCTCCCTAACTTAAGCTATATTTCTGGGCATCCCATATGGAGTGTTTGGCAGCATGATCCCAGAGAAACCAAGGACTTCAATGGCTCCAGATTGAACAACAGGCAGCAGGCCAAATTAATCTGGCAAACCTCCCATAGCTCCCAGCTGATCTACTATTCCCCTCAAGTCACACAGAACCCAATTACAGCATCAGTATCAAGCTCTAAGATAAAAAAATTTAAAGATGCAAAATATCTTATAATGGGTAATCACTCTGAACTGTGTTACTGATTTTTTTGGAGCATGAATAACTCAGTCAGTCTACAAAGAATTGTCTATTGCAAACATTTACTAATAATAATATTATAGTGCCCTTTGAAGTACCGAAACATATTCCTAACACACACAGGCTTTATTTTATTATATTCAGACTAAGAATTCCCCATTAAAATGAGCATAATTGGACAGAATCTTCATTTTATACACCCCCAGGAATCATTTTTGTGTGGGGCAGGCAAATAGGAATTTTATTTTATTTTATTTTTTGCTATTAAATCTTGAGATTATTTCCCTGACACAACCCCAGACAAAAACAATGGACTGGGGCACTTGTAATTCCAGGTCACAGAGAAGAAGAAATGAAAATCATGGGAGAAATTCATGGTGTTATGGTTAACAATAACTCAAAAAATACTGTTATATTGTACACAGAAATATTATTTCCCAGTACTTGCATGATAAAATATGGAAAATTAAAACTATATAAATGTTAGAAGGGCTCCTAAGTAACTCCTCCCCTACTTTTTTTTTTTTAAACTATCAGGTTATTTCTTTTTCTAATTCTGGTAAATTATATGCAGCACTCTTAGGAAAATATTCTCCAAAACACTGTTTATTAAGCGTTAATCTGGCAACGCAGTTATCCAACCGTTAACATTATTTTTTGTTAATACTTGCACGTGCGCACAGATAAGACATCTTGACTTTCTGATCTAGAAGACTACTTAACTGTACAAACCTGGATCATGCTTATTAAAAAATAACAACCACCTACCACTGGTGAAAAGATGACAAACTTTCTAAGACAAATGAGCACTTTTAAAAAAAATATCTTTTATCATATTAGGAACTTTATTTCCTTGACTTAGGGTTTTGACCTTACATGATACACAGTAAGTGGCTGGTGGGCATGTAAGGACCCTTCCCCTCTTGAAAGGCAGAATTCCAATCAGGGGGATCATGGTGATGCTCCCTCATCATTTCCCAGATGACACCTGGCACCCCAAAAGGGGCAAAGACAGGTGGGAAAGGGAGGCCATGGTCCTAAGCCCTCTCCACAGTGACTCAAGGATCAGAGACAGTACACAGAATGGCACATAGGCTACATAATGGGAGTTAGTAGCAGAGGTCACTCCTTTGCATGCTGGGGAATTAACTTGATGAGGAAAAAAGAGAGGTGGTGCTTGTGGGATAGGTTCATAACATGATGGGTGGTAATCACAGAAGACACATTATAACATGACTGGGGTTGGTAGGGTCCTTGTGGATGCCAGAGAGAAGTAGCAGCAATAGTCAAAATGGAGATGACATCAAAATGAAGAAATCTTTGTTGACATGCTATGAAGGAAGGAAACCATATCTGAACACAGACTGGATGTGCAAGGTGAGAGAGCGGGAGGTGTCAAAGAGGATATTTGATTGTGGACAGAAGCATGGACCTCAGTGACTGGCAAAATGGTATTGCTGTGCGTAGTGACAGAAAAACAGAACAGTAGCAAGATTCTGGAAGGGAAGGCAGGATTTCAGCTTTAGACATGCTGGGCAAAATCCTGACCCCATTAATATTAATGACTTAGGGTTGAATGAATGATACAGCACTATGACTGAGGTCAGGAGTTCACCCTTAAGTTGCAGTTCCTGACAAAACATGCAAGATGAGCTGTCAGAGAGACAAGTGAAGATGCAGGATTGGGTGGAAGCAGATAAACCAGAAGCAGAGAGGTAGTTTTGTGACTCAATGGCATAAAACTGGCAACTAAAGCCATGGGTGAATTATGTGGATAAGTGGGAAAGGATATGGAAAGAAATAAATGAAGTGGGGCTAAGGATAGATTTCTATAAGACCACCGTGGAAAGTGGGAGAGCTGAGTAGGAGAACCAACTGAAGAAGAAGGTGCTGAAGGAATGATCAGAGAAATATGAGAAACAATAGGAGAGGACAGAGCCAAAGACAAGAACAAGGAAGGGAACACTCAAAGGAGGAAGATATGAAAAATAGTGTCAAAAAGTAATAGAGAAATAAAGGATGAGATTACAGAAGAAACTGAGGTTTAGCTACTGTGTGTTGTTAGCAATCTTGATGACAGCAGTTTTAGTGGAGTGCAGAAGGTTAAAACCACATTGGAGGGAATCAGAGATGTGAATGGAAAGGGAGAACTTAAAGAAACAGTTGTAGATGGGGCATTTGATGAGTTTAGAGGGGAGGGAAGTAAAGAATTGAGGTGGCTGAAAAGGCAAAGAGGGGTCATAGGTGGGCTTTTTGAGGTTGGGAGAGAACAGTGTATGCTTATATTGTGAGGGCAAAGGGGAGAGAGAGACGTGAGACATTAAGGAAAAATTGAAGGAAAGAGTAAAAGTAGGTGCAAGGGAGATCATAAGACATAAGACAGGAAATAGGGTAACTAAGACAGGCTGATAGATCAGAGAAGAGCAGGTGAGCAACCTCAAAATTAGTAAGTGAAAAGAAGAAAGGTTTGTTGCCCCTTTGACTGAGTGGTAGCCAAAATTCAGAACTTTACAGTATGGTTTCCATTTGGAAGAGATTCAGAAAGATGAAGTCAAGGTATTTTCTTAGTGCAATTTGTTTATTTACAAAAATGTACACCAGTCCTGTTTCCTTGAGCAGCTTCAGGAACAAATTGTGCACAAGCAGCCCTCTTTTACAGAAATCCCGGATAAGGCACTCCCATCTTATTCCTAAGAAGCATCCAACTTTTTGCCTTTTCTCTCCAGAGACTCACAGACACTCCTTCTGTTTCTTCATTCTAGCTGCATTGTTCCGGTCCCCAGATTCTATGTTTGGAACCTAGAATATCTCATTAGCTCCATGCCTCTCCACCGGGGCCATCTGCCTCACAATATCTCCTAATGTAAGCGGGGAAATGGTCCCACACGCTGTTGTGGGGAACTTTCCTGGCTCATACACTATCCCAATAGAATTGATTAGCAAAAGGACCCACGTGCTTGTGCTCACTCCCTTAACCTAGAAGCCTGCCTGACCTCGAGGACTTCCCTTCCAATCTCCTGTGTGACAGAGTTCCCATAACTCTAACAAAGCTGGGCCCAGGATCCCTTCAGGGTTCAACCCCCAATCTTGTCATGGTCACATCGGAGAGGGTCTAGGGCAGTGGTTTTCAAACTTTTTTTCTAAGGACCCAGTTGAAAAAAATTATTTATGTCCACAACCCAAGAATTACGTCTTCGAGCAATGCATTACAGTCTTTCTGTGGAGACAGCAGGAGATGCCACAACCCAGTACCTGAGAGTCTGCAACCCAGTACTGGGTCCTGATCCATGGTTAGAAAACCACCGGTCTAGGGTGTGTCCACTCTGGGGTACTCTCTCCCCAATGGATGCTTCTCTGACATACTGACTGATGCATATAATTCAAAACAAAATCAGGAAAAAATTAGGTTAAAGGAAAACATCTAAAGCTGATCCCTGGCACGGGGACACCACACAAAGAACATTTTGGGATATAAGGGAAACTCACAGTCTATTTCTCACATGTCACAAACTTCCTGGCCAGTCCTTGGCTGCGCTGCAGGGATGCTGTGAGTTGGACACTTGCTATGGCGGTGGCCAAACACCCCCCGTGCCTACGTGGCAAGGTCCTTCTTCCCAGCATTGCCTCACTATCAAGTTCACAATTCCCCCCCTCTGGCCTGCAAGGTCTCTTGACTGATGGCATCTCCCTGTGTCAGGCTCTCTGCCCAGGATCGCCTGACTCTCCTCAACTGCTCACCACACCCATCTCCAGACAGCTCCAGCCCCAACTTCACTTTGCTTCAGTGTGGCTGTAGCTCTGCTCCACTTGCTAAGGTTGCTCTCCTGGCCCATTTGGTTTTGCTGCTGTAGCCCTACTCAGCTCAAGTCTCTGGGCTTCTTCTCTGGCACCTCTGCCACTGGCTACTGTGTCTCAGGGTGCTGCCTTGTTCTCCCTCAGCCCCTCAGGCAGCCCCAGCTCACATGGAGGATAGGACCCAAGCTCCACCTCCTGGGGCTAAAGCATGTAGTTTAGCTTCGTGGGCCCCCCTGCAATTACCCTGCTTTCTATGCCCTAATGCTGGCCCTGCACTTGCGACCCCCCACCCAAACTTGTCTCCCAAACCCTTGTGGGTTGTGATGTCCAGGTTGAGAAACACAGATCTAGACAAGTTGATATACCCCCTGGAAAACCTGTGTACCCCAAGGGGTATGTGTCCTCCTCACTGAGAACCACTGGTCTGAGTGTTTTTTTCCTCCTACCTCAGCACAGGGGGATGGACTAGATGACCTCTCAAAGTCCCTTCCATCCCTATGTTTCTATGGAACACAAGAGGGGGAAGTCGAAGATGACATAGAGATCCTGAGATTGTGATTATAGGGATCATGAAGTTTTCAAAAGTGCTGCTTGACCAAGAAAACGACAGAATGAAGGTCCCAAACAAAAGCCTACCATTGTCAGTAGGCTTTGGCTCATGCTCTAAAAGAGAGAACAATTTGTAAACAGAGGAAGTCCACATGGGAGTTTTTCAACAAGCACTCCACCATGCACTAGAGGAAGCAAATGCTGTGAATTATTGCAACAGATTTTTTGGTGGAAGGACTTAAGGATAGTGTAGAGATCAAAGAACAGGAATTCAATGACTGAACCAATGGAGTTGAGGGAGAATAGACTGGAGAAGAGAAGGGAGAGAGAAGTCATGGATATTGATGGATTGGAGGCCCTGGAAGGGATGTGGATCAGTAAACAAGAGTGCAGTAATGAAGTAAATGATATAGATTGCCAAAGACAGGGAATATGGTGATGAAAAGATGAGAGATGAAGGAGCAGTGATTAGTGAAGAAAAAGACACTTACATTAAAACATACCTCATGTGACAAATTCATCTGGCCACTTCTTTAAACCCAAAAATGTTGTAAATCCTTCAGTTCCTCAGAAGTGCACAAAACACCCCAATCTTAGAAGCAAATGCTTTTTGGATACAGCATTATTTTTTTAAAAGGCAAAAAGAGCACAGTCCTGTGAGTCTGTGTCAGACCAATCCTCAGAAACAAAGGTCTTGATACGAGTTCAGAAACTGTAGGGATAGCAGATAGTCTCTAGGTGGCATCAGCAGCCTCTGAAGACTGAAGTAAATCCATATCCCTTTGCTGAAATTTTAAATTATTAGATCTCCTGGAGAAGGAAAATTTGGAATTAGTACCTGCCTGAGACTGACAAAAATATCTGCCTTCTTTTTCTACCTAAGAAAATTAACATCTGTTTAACAGAATAAAAAAATAAAAGGAGTATATAGCACAGATATAAAACTGTCATCCATCCTAGCAAGGGCACTGAAATAAAAATACAGAGTAGTTTATTATACATGGATATTGTAATTGAGCTTTCCTGGTGCATTATTCCCTAATGGCACATGAGTGGTTGGCTAGCACCCATTATCACATGTTCTTGTTTTTTCTGTCATTATGCAGTATAAGCTTTAACTCCTGATATTCGGGAGGGTACTTGTTTTGTTTAAATACCCAACATGTCCTTTGTTGAAAGGACTTTATACTATACTTGCAGGGGTCCAGACTTAATGATTTAAAGGATCTCTTCCCTAATCTTTGTTCCTATGATGTACTGTACCATGTTCATATGGATCAATATTTAAATTATTGATGTTATATATCCTCTACCTTTGGTACTGAGCTCTTTAAAATCTTACACCTGTAGTGTTTCCATTTATATTTGAGGCAAACAGTCCTCTCAGCAGTAGGCAATTAATGCTGCATTACTCATTTTACAGCACTGATCTCCTCTGTGGTTGGTGCATAAAAACTGCAGATACTGACTGAAACTTTCTCTTATACTTCAAGATGCAACTCTTATCACAACCCCTTTGCAAAATAAACTTTTTTTTTGTCTAACAGAATATCCACGCATGACAAGAAATTACTATTGACTGAATACTTTCAAATAGTTACCTTTACAACTTGTAAGATGGGCAAGAGTTTTCTAATGCAACTCCTTTTTAATGCAGATGACATTGACCAAATCTTGCACCCGCTAAAAAGGGATTCTTAGCTATGTGTTGATGCAGTTAGAGATGAGTGGGATATTTCACAAAAATCTGTTTCTCATGCATCTCCTATTACTATAAACATCTGAACGCAAATGAGGGAAATGTAAGTGAGGTTCTGGGGACAGTACTGCTGAGTGATTTCAAAATAATTAAATAAATCTGAATTAAAATGAATGGAATTGGTTTGAGGCATACTCTGAAAGTAACTATGTTCAGATGTTCTGCAAACAGAATTGCCTGGATTTAGGATTATTTTTCTATAATGCATGCCAAATGCTAAATTTTTAAAAAAGTCATATATTTTTGCGGTATATTCTCAGGATCAAATACTAGAGTAGAATACACACTATCTCTAGATCCTACTAGATCCCTTTGGAAAAGCAAGCAATTACCATAGTAAAGTACACACAGATAACTTGACAGGCCAAATTCTCTCCTGCCAGATTTTTACTGAACAGAGTAGAGGCGGCAGGAAGTAATTACAGTTTACTGATTCAGATAGTCAGTGTGTACTGGCCCCAGCAAGAGAAAAAACAGCCAGTGGGCTGCTCTAACTTACACAGTCACTAATGGAGTCAGTGGATGATAGGGATAACTGAGCTCCACCCTGTCAGTCCCCTTTTCTGTCCTTATAATGTCCCTTTCCTTCCCAACACACTCCATATGGGGATGGGGGGAGTGGCTAATGCAGAAACCATCTCTGCTAGTTTTATGGCAATAAGGAGTTTTATACCACTGGAGCCAGAATCAGACCACTTTGTACTGCCTGAGGAGTTCAAAGGCTCCAGATCTCTACTGAAGAAATCAGTCCTGATTCTCAGCTGCTTTCAATGGCTTGGTCTGAAAGAAACCCCCAAATGAATCTTTTGGATTTAGGGAAGGGATAGAACAAACCAAAATTACCATATAGAACTTGAATCATTTTATGTACCTCTTCTGTTTTGTTAACTCCATTTTGGAATGAAGTTTGACTTATTTCCTTGGAATGGTAAATAAGAAAAATAGCACAAAAATGTTGCTGAGGGACTTCTTATGGAATGTGACAGAGTGTAATTGAAAGAAAGAAACTACTTCATCCATTAGCAATTCCTCATGAGAAGAACCCTGAAAAGGAGAGGAGAAAGAGCATCAAGGAATGGAACTGAAAAATATATCCTTTCTGAATAATTTCTAGGTCTTATTTGTCAACAAGCCGCTCCACTCCATGTCATGAGGAAGAACAGACTATTTCCATATGACAAAGGGAAGAAGTGGACATCCTCTAGATTTACAGGTAGGTTCACTGGTATCACATCAGATTTATTGCTCATTAGAAGATGCTCTGGATAAAATTGAAGACGAGGGCTTTAATTTTTCCATAAATCCTATTCTGTTTGGAGAAAGGATGTTTCTTAAGAAGCTGTTAATACAGACCATCTGGATTGTTGGGAGAAGAACTACCTCTGTAACCTGAATGAAGTGGATTTCCTCTTCAAGATGCTATGGAAAAGGCTATTCTTGTTCTCCATCCGCTGGGTAATCTGCATCCCCAGCAGACCATTCTGTTGTGTATAAATGGATCAGGTGATTATATCCTCAGAGGCTGGAGATGGTTTCAAAAGCATGAAAACATTCTCTTTGTGGCTTTCAGAGGAAAGCTAACTTTACATGACTTATGGCAGGAGTGGAGTCTACACAGAATCATAGAAACTGGAAGGGACCATGAGAGGTCCTCGAGTTCAGTCCCCCGCACTCCTGGCAGGACCAAATACCATCTAAAACTATTCCTGACAGGTGTTTGTCTAACCTGCTCTTAAAAACTTCCAATGATGGAGATTCCATAATCTGCCTAGGCAATTTATTCCAGTAGTTAATCACCGTGACAGTTAGGATTTTTTTCCTTTGTCCAACCTAAACATCCCTTTCTCTAATTTAATACCATTGCTTCTTGTCCTATCATCAGCAGTTAAAGAGAATCATTTTTCTCCCTCCTCCTCAGATCATTTTAGGTACCTGAAAACTGTTATGTCCCCACTCAGTCTCCTCTTTTCCAGACTAAACAAACCCAGATCTTTCAATCTTCCCTAATAAGTCAAGTGTTCCAGACCTTTAATCGTTCTTGTTGCTTTTCTCTGGACTTTCTCCAGTCTGTCCACATCTTTCCTGAAATGAGGTGCCCAGAACTGGACACAATACTCCAGTTGAGGCCTAATCAGTGTGGAGTAGAGCAGAAGAATTACTTCTCGTGTCTTACTTACAATACTCCTGTTATTACATCCTAGAATAGTGTTTCTTTTTTTTTCCCAACAGTGTTGCACTGTTGACTCCTGTTTAGCTTGTGGTCCACTATAACACCCAGATCCCTTTCCGCAGTTCTCCTTCCTAGGCATTCATTGCCTGTTTTGTATGTATGCAGTGGATTGTTCTTTCCTAAGTGGAGTACTTTGCATTTGTCTTTATTGAATTTCATTATTTTACCTCAGACCATTTCACCAGTTTGTCCAAATCATTAAATTGTGATCCTATCCTACAAAGCACTTGCAACCCCTTCCAACTCAGTATCATCTGCAAACTTTATAAGTTTATTCTCCATGCCATCATTGATGAAAATACTGAACGGAACTGGACACAGAACCGATCCCTGTGGTACCGCTCATTATGCCCTTCCAGCATGACTGTGACCTGTTGATAACTACTCTGGGAATGGTTATCCAACCAGTTTTGCACCCATCTTATAGTAGCTCCATCTAGACTTTAGTTCCCTAGTTTGTTAATGAGAAGGAAATGCAAGACCGTATCAAAAGCCTTACTAAAGTCTAGAAATACCATATCTACCACTTCCTTCTATCCACAAGGCTTGTAACCCCATCTTAGAAAGCTATCAGGTTGGTTTGACATAAGTCAATCTGACCATGAAGCACAACATCCCAAGGGACAAGGTGGCTTCCCCACTAAATAACAGAAGTGAAAGAAAGAAAGAAAGAAAGAAAGAAAGAAAGAAAGAAAGAAAGAACTGGGGGACTGGCATGTCTCCTTATATAACCTGAAACCAAATGTTCAGTCTATGATTTCCAGAAGGTTCTAAAGTAAGTACTAAAACCTTTGGCCTGCCCCAGAGTCCTCAGAGTAGGGATCTATAAGCTGTCAATACTTGGAGACAATATAATTTAAAAATGTAAACTTTCAGCAATCACATTTTCACTGTCATCATTGCTGTTAACTTTACTGCAACAGGGACCACACTTTGAACTTTTGATTTAAAAAACAACAAACACCACCACAGTCAAAACTGTACTGGACTAACACCAGCTTTGTCTGACTGAGGTCAGTATTTTGTCCTATAAAATTATGAGCCCGCATTAATGGGAAACTAGAGCAATATTTTCTAAAACTGATTGCCTAATGTACCTAAGTATCTGGGCTAATTTTTTCATAGGTGGTGAGTTCTCATAGCCTTCGTTACAGTTGTGAGTGCTCAGCGTTTTTGAGCACCAGATAATTTATTTAGGAGCCTGTTTTAGTTACCCAACTTTGAAACTGTTCAGCTCAGATTTCATTTAAAGACTTTTCTGTACCATAATATGAAAATGTATGTGAGCTTAATCTCACAAATCCTTTGAGAGAAATATCCTCATTTTACAGATGAGGAAACTGTGGCACAGAGAGATTTAAAGACTTGCTAAAAATCACACAGATTATAAAAATCAAACTTTGAGCTCCTGAGTTCTAGTCCAGAGCCTTAATCATAAAACCATTACATCTGTCTACCAGGATTAGATACATATGACCTGGTGGTATAGACACCGGAGTCAGAAAGTTCTGGCTGCAATAATGGCTTCTTCTAGGGTTTTGAACATAACTTCTTTTTCCCATTTCCCCCATCTTTAAATTGGGAATAGTAACTGTTGCTTGCCTACTTATCGGACAGTTGTGATAATTAAGTGGAAGTTCGGAAGTATCAAATAATTACTAATCACTGTTTAGATAAACTGCCCTGGCAAGCTATAGTGCTGCCATGTAAGGGTTATACAAGTTGAGATTTGTTGTTAGATCTTTAGGCTGACAGGATGTTGGAGTATTGCTGAGGAATAACACTCACTTACTGGAAGAAAGTGATTGCTCAAAAATAGTGTGAGACATCTCCTTTGGCCAGCATTAACACTGATATCCTTTGAAAGTGATCACAACCATAACACTTCGGAATAGGGAGAAGGTTACCAGAATTCAAGGGCTTTTGAGGAAGGATCTTGGGTGTTCCCATACACAGATGCATTAAAAAAGAAATCTAAAACTGGTTGTACAGTTGGATGACTTTTTTATTTTTTAATAAAAATTATATAGCTGCCTGTGGGTCATATGTGCCCCTTGTGTATCAAAAAGCATGGAAGAGGCTGAAATGCACAAAAATTCTCAAAAACCAGTTATAGGAATAACTACTGAAGCATGCCCTCAGGTTGTCAGTGAAACCCTCATGTTGAAAACCACAAGAGAACTTTAGCCACACAATACTATTGATCAAAGTCTAAAGCTACAGATACAGTTTCAGGGCAGCTAAGTAACACCTCCTATCAAGATGGGGGGCCACTATTACTAAGGGGTAGGGGGGACAGCATCTACTTAAGCTAATATGCATCAACAAAGGGACGTGATGTTGCTGGAAACTGGGGGTGTTTAAAAATCTCTAAACACCAACCTGATCATTTGGATGCCTAAATATGGAACTAGATGTCTAGCTTTAAATCTCCAAGATTGAACATAGTGGCCATTTCCCTTAATTCCCTATTTTTGTCCCTGGAAAATACACAAAATAGACTCCTTTAGTGTGTCATGACTAGGGTATACCCACATTCCATTTAAATATATCCCTGCTGTAGATGGGCAAACTTGTTCTGAAAAATAGGAAACAGGCTAAACATTTTCCTTCCAATTCAGTGATGCGTTCTGTAGTAATTACATGCAAGTATAATAGAAAGCTGGACTTGATTCCCTTGCTTTGCTTTTTTATCTCACCATTATCCTGCAAAAGTTTTTCTCTAATCTTTTAGTTAACATTATGTGGAAGTTGGAGTTTACTCCTACCTTTAGAAAATAGATCATTATAGACTTAGTTTTGTTTAGTGACTGAAACAACCTTGGCTTCATTGTACCTAGATGACTTATTGCTGGTGGAAAAAATAAATTAATAAAATACACCTTACAAATAAAAAAGAACATGGATGGTAATACAGCTTTTATGGTGTCTTCTTTAGGCAGTGCATAAATAGAAGAAACCTTTTTTACTTTTTCCCTAATAAGTCTTCTTACCTTATTTTCAACATCTAGTATATTATTTATAATCCTTTTTATTTTAAACTCACAAACTAATGCAGCATCAGCCAAACTGCCACATGGATTTTGTTCTTTGATGTTACGGCATTACCAGAGCTTGAAGGCACAGAAATTAGACTACAGTTTACATTAAACCACACACACACAATCTTTTCAAATAACATTTCCAGTTTAACTTAACACCTTCAAAAGCAAGGAAATTCAAAGTGAAGCCTGAAACTCCATCCTCAATTCAACATATTGTTCCAAGCTACTGCAAAATTTATGGTATAATATATAGGCTCATGCAGCATTTGAAGATCTTGCAATGAAATTTCAGGTTCAGCCTTTAATTCCTTTCCTTGTACAGGGTTAAGGAAGGTTCTTAAAGTTACACTAAATACAATTAAGCCGCACATACTCATAGCTTTTTTTGTTACAAATAAAACTGATCAAAATAGGCCTGTCACAGGGTGACTGGTCCCTGAAACTGAAGTCTGTTCAGCCCCCTGTGCCAGAAGAAGTGCTTGCAGTTGGTCCATTTAAGGGGGTAAGGTTGCACCGGGGGCTATGAAGGATCAGAAAGAGACCCAGAACTGATCTATACCTGAAACTTATTTTGTCACTTAGGGGTGTGAAAACTTCAAAAATTCTTCTGTCAACTTAGCGCTGCCTACCCTGGGGCTTAGGGCAGCTTAACTGTGTATCCCAGGAGTGTGGGATACACAGTTAAGCTGCCCTAAGCCCCGTGTACGCAGCGCTAAGTTGACAGAAGAATTCTAATTGCCATCACTTGGAAAGAAGGATTTACTTCAGCAACAGAAGAACCGCTCCTTCCATCATTATGGCTAGTGTCTACACTACAGCTGCACTGCTGTAGAATGGCTAGGATAGACATAACAGTGAGAACACCAGTGAGCTGGCTGAAAGAGAAAGCAATGAGTGCAGGACTGCGAGGGGAAGCGACTCAGAGTTTCTCCCCACCTTGTGAAGGACTTGCTGCCATAGCCAAGGTATCTTTTAGTCAGGCTTATTGCCTCCGTTTAAACAAACCTCTTCCTCAGCTCACCCTTTACAGTTTAGACTCCCACATCTCCCCGCTGAGAGTACTTTGAGAGTCCAGCTATTACCTTCAGTTTTCACTTTCTCTCAACCAGTCTCCTCTCACTGTCTCTTGCAGCCCTGCTCCTTAATTGGCCTTAACTGGGGCCACCTGTTCTGGCATAGAAGGCTGGATCTGCTTCAATTACAGGGGCCAGCCATTCTATGACAATGCCCAATCCTGCTCTCTTTGAAGACAATTTCAAAACTCCCTTTGACTTCAATGGTGCATACTGGAACCCAAGTAGAGGAGGTGACAAAGGAGATCTGATTTGGGTCTATTGTACTTCATTACTATAAGCAAACACATAATTATATGTAAGTTTGTGTTGCCAAGAATTTTGCCACAATAATTGGTTTTGAATCTTATGCGCTGTAACATAGTGGTGTATTAATACTGATAAGTGGATTGAAATATTCTTTTAAAAATGTAATATCTCTATTTGTTCTATAATTTAATAATGCCTAAGAGGCCAGGCCTACATTAACTATAAAAATGCTTACTTAAACAAAAGCATTTTGACTTATAGGAACAGCAGTAATCTTGAAAATAAGAGAACAAGGGGCCTGATGCTTCTCCCATTTAAGTTAATGGCAAGACTCTCATTAGATGTAAGGTTCAGTGTTCAGCAACTCAAACTGAAATGCTTAAATTCAAAACAACACTGTATCAACTCCTTTTAGGAAGAAAAACAAACAAACATACAGTAGGAGATGAAACATCAACAGATCAGAACTATGATTCTTGGAAAAAACATGCGTGCCGTTGAACACCTGGCAAAGTAAATCTACAGATCTCAATCCTTTTAGGATAAAATGAGAGGTTGCATTCATAGTAACATAATCTTAGTGGTTACACCCTGCTGTAACAACTTTATGTGTTATAAAATACAAGGTATAAGCTGAAGGTTAAAGTCCTAGGAGACAGAATATGCTGCTTTCACAGTGATTTTTTACTAGAAAGTCTTTCATTCTCAGCCTCAAGCTCCAACGTGTTTATGTTATTTCTGTCATTCATCAAGCTTATCTCTGTGCCTTAACTATATAATGCAAAATCTAAATATTCATCTTTATTAAGAAATCTCAGTGAGGAGGAAAATAATTTCAATAAGCCAGATCTCTCAAAGTGTGGAGGGAGCCCCTCACATGTGGTTTGAATCCCTCCTCCACAGAGGGAATAGTAAGAAGCACAAGGCACACTGGAGCGGGAAGAGAAAAGGAGGTTCCATGTTGTGGTGTGGGTTAAGACTGGAGGAGTAAAACGGGGCAGTACCTAGAAAATATATTACAATACCAGCCCCAATCATGCTGCAGTTCTACCAGCCATAGCAGCAGTAGGAACATTAGTATAGACCAACCATCATCTGCAGAGACCACATCCAAGCAACAACATGGTTAAAATGCTGGTAGCTGCGGGCACATCTGTTGCTACACTGGACCTATATCAGAGGCAGCAACGATAGGAACTTTTGGAAAGGATGCCTAGTAGAGGGAAAGCCTTAGTGTTTCATTTGAATGCAAACAGATGCAAAGATGAAAACTAAGAAATAGTTTAAACAAAATAACACAAAGGAAAGAGATTGATCGTCTAATCATCTCTATTCTACATGCCTCACTGGACTTGAGCAAAATTCTTCAGATAAATACTAGTTTATTTAGTGAAAAATGCAGTTTTATGTCAACCAAAACTATTCCTACCACATCCTCATCTATGAATCTAGCCCTTCATTTCCATGGCTTTTATTTCTAAGATTTTAAAAACACCTGGAAACAACATTGTATCATCCATCATTTTGATCAAGTCACAATAAAATTTTGTCAACTCTTTTGAGTCACCAAAACCTTGAAACAAAATGGTTTGAATTGATTTTTCATTCAGCAAACAAACAAACAAACAAAAAAACCAGTTATTTGCTAACTACTTCTCACTCCTGCTTCATTGTCTTTACTTTGGCACTAGGTGTCAGGCCTAACAAGCTCTACCAAATGACCCCACCAAAGGGAACATTTGCTGGGAAAAATGAGGAAGTTCGTGATTGTTAATGTGAACTAATAGGTTAGTGCCTCTTAGCTTCACAATCCAAAGTCATTCACCTCCAAGCTGCAGGGTAGTACCTGTACAGAAGCGACAAAGCGTGGAAGTATTTCTCACTCAGGTTATTTTAATAGGCACTTTTATGTAGTTGCTGGGGTGGGTGTGAGCTGGGCATGGAATCGTTCCCGAGCTATGTCTTGGAGAAGGGCTGAGTGAAAAACCTACGATGGTTTTGCATGCGCGGCTGCCCAGGGCCTCTATGCTATCGCGAAGGGCAGCCGCTGGGTTGAAATGCCCCTGGCCCATGGGCCCACCATGGCTGCGCGGATGCGGAACCACAGTCTCTGGGCTGGGGCGCGCAGTCTGCGCAGACAGATGATGGGCCGTATGCAACCCGCAGCACCATTCTCCCCCGCGGTAAGGGCTTCCCCTGGGCCGGGAGGCGGGGCCGACCTCTCCGGCCCGCCCTGTCTCCGCCTAGCCTCCCGGCCGCCAGCCCAGAGAGGAGTAGCAGCTCGATACCCGCCCGCCCCGCCTGGGCCCGGATCGCGCGCGGCGCTGCAAGGGTCCCAGCCTCGGCACGAGCCGGCGCGCCCAGCCGGGAAGTGCCGCCGCAATCAGACCGCGGCCGGCGCGGAGCCTCATGGAGCTTCTGGCGCCGCACCAGCGGCGGCGGGCGCTGCTCTCGCAGGAGCCCGGGGAACCGGAGCGCGTAAGTTCCGCCCGCGGAGGGAGTGGGCCGGGGCAGGACGTAGCTGCCGCTTCCGCATTAAGGGCTTCCGGCAGCGGGGACTGAGCGGTCAGTGCTGCAGCGCCTACTCCACGGGCCCAATGCCGGTCGCTGCTCTCCCCCCCGGCCGATCCCCGAGCGGCGCCCGCAGCCGCTAGCCCCTAGGCGCGCCGGATCCCGGCCCGCTCACTTCTGTAGTCCGACTCCGTTTCCCCAGCTGTACAACGTGGGTGACGCTGTTGACTTTCTTTGGCTATGGAAATCCGCTAAAGGGATCGAGCCACCAGGCACTTCTTAGCTTCCTGCAAGTGTTGTATCCCTTGGCTCTTTTTCGCACAGTAGGCCCTTGCCAGCTAGAGAGGTGTGACCCTACTGAAAATGCTGTGCTTAACCGAAGTTGCTTTATTCAGTATTAACTATAGGTTGGGCCCATCTTTGATTAGGCAGATTTCATAATTATAGCTCTAGTCCGGTTTGTAGCTTTATTCCACATTATGCCATGTAAATTTCCACACCTGCATGTTTGCAGGATTACAGCCCAAATCCACAAAAGGTCATTTGTCTGTGTAAAAAATTCAGGAGTGAGTCCTTAACTCAAGAAGAGCCCTAAAGAAAGTTTTTATTCTACTGCTGCACAGTAAAGAGTCAATTTCCAGAGGGGTAGCCATGTTAGTCTGTGTACAGCAAAAACAATGAGTCCTGTGGTACCTTAAAGACTAACACATTTCTTTGGGAATAAACTTTCATGGGCTTCAATCCACATTGTCAGATGTGACAAAGTGGGTTGAAGCCCACCAAAGCTTATGCCTGAAGAAATGTGTTAGTCCAAGGTGCCACAGGACTCTCGTTTTTGGGGTAAAAAGTGTGTTCTCTAGAAATTAAGAGTTTTACAGTCCTGTTCTAAATGTGTTAATGGTTGCTTATTCTTAAGAAGATATTGACATAAAAGATTAATGTCCTGGCCATTTTGTTAAAGATATTTGCAGTAAGAATAATGGAAAAGTCTCATTCACCTTATTGAAAATTAAGTTTTTCATTGTTGAAATAAAAGTACTTTATAGTTGGAGAGTGATCCAAAATTCATTCAAGTTAAATTGGGGGGAAACTGTAAATTAATGGGTTTTGGACTAAGCTAAAAAGTTTCTAACAGAATGTAGTGTCCTAGGTTAGAGGGATAATGAGTTATGAACTTTCTCAGACATATGACCCTAACTACTGGAATGCGACTTGAGTTTATTTGGCTGAAGTTTTAGCTTTTAGCCCCCTAGTGTCAGTACAGAAACACTGCTGAACTCTAGATCTGAAGGCCCAGCTCTGCAAAATCTTCCACAGCAAGGGTTTCGCGAAAGTATTTGCAAGGTTTAGCCCTACCTGATTTATTTTATTGTGAGTAAAATTAAAGTTGTTAAAATTGAAATAGAATTGTGTATTTACTTTCACATCACAAGTGCAGCCCTGCTATTGTTAAAAGCTGATAGTTTGATTGGACAAACATCTAATGATGAGTATTCCACAAATTCCGTTGGAAGCCTGGGAGTTTCCAGTGCTTGACTGTCTTCATAGTTAGAAAGTATGTTTTCCTCTGCAGATGTAAGTTCTTGCTTACCTTTTCAATAAGAAAACTTAAGATCAGTCATGACCTCTGTTGTCTTCTCACATTACACATAGAGTACCCACCCCCTACTTCAAGGTTAGTGAAACATATTCAGTGCAGAAGAAAACATAAAATTAAGCTGGTGGCAAAAATTATGTAAGGCATTATGTCCTCAAACTCAACAGCAATATAGTAGGCTCAGTATGAGAAAATCAACATCATTAAGGAAAGAAATCAGACTAACAGAAAACAAATATTGAAGGAGTTCTGAACCTCTGCTCATGTCCCAGTGTGTGCAGTCACAATACATAGCAATTAATATTGCACAACTTTGCTAAGGAATAGGTAGGAACATTGCTATCAATCCTGTGCTGAAGCAAAAAAACCAAACCAAAAAACCACACCTACCCGTTGGCTAAGAACTGACCATCACTTCATCTGCAATACTGACTGAGCGAAGAAGACACTGCACCAGTTATACTGATTGTACACCACCCCAGACATGGGCCATGTGTGGCAAAACTGTACCAATTGAATCAACACAGTGGCCAACAGCACCTGACTTTGTATTACTTAGCATTACCAAGCATTATTATTTAATCCACTACAATTGGTTAATAACATAGTAAAGCCACCCTGATTGATAATAACTTAGGTAGGTTAATAATTAAATCACTGTGTTTTGATATCATGTGCTGCAATGAGTCACTTGCAGCTCAAGACCCTCAGTCTGAGTAACGCTGTTGTAGAATAAAAGTCATCTTCCACTTTGCCAACTGCTACCTCACTAGCACATGTCCCCACATAAATGCATAATATCATTTTGGGTCTTTCTGTGTTTAGAAATCAAGAAGAACAACTGTTACAAGTATTAGCCAGACTGGTATCCCTAACTCAACCTTCCCTAGGTGCACTCACAAATCATGAACCATGTCACATGTGTGACAGAAGAGTCATTAAACCCACAGGATGAGAACCAGTAACAAGAAGTAGTCTGGCTGCACAGCCCCCAGTTCCAGGTTAATGGCTGTCATAAGCAAAGATTCATAACGTATGCACCTAGACACAACTACTGGTATGATGTTGTACTATAACACAGCTGCTTCTACAGTTGAGCCCTGCATGGATACAAATATGTATATTTGCATTCCCCGTCTGAATTCCCAAAAAAAGGTTCACAAATATCTGCATCGCATCCGTGGATGCGGATAGCCATGGATATAATGCAGATTTGCAGAGCTCTATTCTACAGTGCTAAGTTATTTGGACGTATGAAACCTTTCTGTCACTAGAACATACACTGAACAGGCACATAGCCCATTAGGTATGGGCTCTCTGAAAATGTCCATAAGCTAGCAACCTTCTAGCATCCATGTTGCCCATGGTCAGCACAGAACTCATATGCAGCACTATTAATATAGCAAAATATTTACTGTTATTAGCCCCTACATGACAGACAAACATGCTGCTACTGACTCAGCTTTCCTCAGTATTTGTTCTAGATTTGCATCTTGTGACATCCCATCTCTTTTAAAAGGGCAATGTTGTATTCCATATACATATTCTCTGAGAGGGGAAGGTGAGGCAGCAGGCAGTTTTACTTACCTCTAAATGGCATTGATGAACAAACACCTCCGCTTTGGTTAGTAAACTATCTTATTACCAGTTGGCAGTACTAACAGTATGCACTGAAATGTGTCTCACAGAAGAGTCTGTTAGACTCTTAGTTGCATTCTCATGATAAAAAGTTTTAAGCTTGAGCAAGTTCATTTCTTTAACTAAATTCATTCCAAGAAGGTATCTCGCACCTCTCAGCTCAAGCATTTTTTTTATAGTGAGTGCCAGGCGTTTACTTTGGGGAAATTAACAGAAGCCTCATGACAGCTTGTGTTGGCGCTCATATACTCTTACTCCATTGGTTGATCATGCTTGTTTGAGTGTGACATGAGCAAAAACCCATCCAGTTAGAGACTAACCTTGTTCCTCAGAGAAATACCATTTACAGGTAAGAAGAAAAAGTCTGTTAGTGAACTCTTGCTTTCAAGCCCTATCCAACTACAAGTGAGTATTTCATTTAGGAAAGAAAGAACTCCTCTTTGTTCCCTTTTGAGGGTGCACAGCCAGATAATGACCATGTTCTGGCTCAGGAATTGTCCATGTGCAGCAATAAATAAGTTAGTGAGAACACTTTACAGAGATGGAATAAAATTATTCTCTCAGATCCACATACCAGATCCCAACTTGCATATTCTGCTTTCTCTTTCCTGTGAGAGATCTTTGTATTCAGAGAGCAGATTACTAGTCACAATCAATCATGCAGATCTGAAAGGAAAATTTTTCCTCTAAAAGAGTAAATTAATAGTAGCTCATGATTGTAACAAAGGTGTTTTATGAGCCAAGGAAGTGGAAACTGGATTCTGCTTTAGACTTCAACTAATAGTAGAAGCCTTAAGATTGTAATATTAATGCTCGGAAACTGGTCTTGTTTTATAATTTTCATGGCATTGTACAAAGCTCAAGTCAACACAGGTTTTAAACAGCAAAACCCTTCCCTTTTAGATTCATTCTAACATAGAGTCTTTGGCTATGTCTACACTAGAAAAAGTTAGGTCGACTTTAAGTCGACTTAATGAGGTCGCCTTTAAGTCGACTTAGTCAACCTTATTAAGTTGACTTAATAAAGTAGACTAAATCGACTTAGTCCACTTTGTTAAGTCGACCTAACCACCCTTAAGTCAACTTAATAAAGTCGACTTAAGGGTTACTCCACATCCACACCGTCCTTAAGTCGACCTAATGGGTGGTTCTTATTAAGTCGAGTTAAGGAATTTCTTAAGTCAACTTAATGAAAGTCTGCTGTAGACAGGGAGTAATTTAGGTTGACTTAAGGGTCCTTATATTGACCTAAATTGCTAGTATAGACATACCCTTTGGGCCTGACTCGCTACTCAGTTGTTGCTAACAAAGGGTGGAGCTCTAGCAGGATCTTCAGGAGGCACCATTCTTCTGGCCATCACATTGTCTGTGGGAGCCAAGAGGAAACCCAGACACTGATATCCTTTCAAAGGACATGTTGGGTGTTCAGCTTTGCTAACTGTTGCAGAGGGGTAAAGGTGCTATAGTCTTGTCATCTCTGGAAAGGCTAGCTTGACTTTGCATGCTAACTTTCCTCATTCTCTGTACTCTGCAAAAAGCTAGTTGCTAGGTTCCTATGCATGGCAAAGACTCCTTGTGTCCTCTCTTCTCTTGTCTTTTCTTAGCCTCCCACAAACCTCTTTGCATATTGTGTCTGTATGGTTCCTTTTTCCATATCAGGAATATATTAGAGGAGTTTTGTGTTAAGATAGCGCTCTACATTTTTAGAAGTTACTTAATAACTTTGTATTAATTTCCAGGTACTTTTGACTTGAAGACTAGCAAAGAGGTCAGCATTCCCTAAGACTATACTTAGGGAGCCTGTTTTGTACATACTTGCTGTCATCCAGCCGAGGCACAGACTGAGATATACTATAAACCAGTAGTTTTCAAACTTTTTTTCCTGGGATCCAGTTTGAAAAAAATCATACCTCTGATCCAACAATTACATCTTTCAGCAATTCATTCGAGCCAGCAGGGGGCACCACAACCCAGTACCTGAGGGTCTGCAACCCCATATTGGGTCATGACCCATGGGTTGCAAACCACTGCTATAAACCAGTGGTTCCCGATTTTCTTGGCTTGAGGGCCACAAATATAATTTTTACAACCCTGAAGGGCCACCAGTGTATTAGCTCATAAAAAAATGTATTGATGTATATTCTTTTAAGAACTATAAATCACTACACATTTAAAGTAAATATTTTGATGCTATTGTGCCCATTTTTACATTTGGTATTTTACACTTACAAGTTACTCAAAGTGTGTCACGCAGTCACAGACAAAGCACTAGTGTAGATGAGTGACTGTCACTACACACTGAAGCACCTGACCTGGCAGCTAAGTCATGGTGGGTGGCTTGTTAAGTGCAGACCAAACTGGAAGGCACTGATTTTTAGAGTTCTGCCCCTTTCCTCAAGCATGGTGGGTCCTGGCTGCTCCGCCAGCAGCCCAACAGGAGTTCAGTGAGGAAGCTGCCTCCTTGCTGGTCTCCCATCCCTCTGGCTACAGCAAGAAAACCACTTAGGCCTGTAGCCTTGTATGCTCAGCTGTGTATGCAGTGGCTCCCTTCCGCATCCTGGGGGACAGGAGATCAGTGCTCCTTTCCCTCTGGCTCCAGCAGGGACCCCAGCTCCCAGAGATCCAGACAGAGAGTTCTGCTGTGCTCCCTGCTGGAGTCAGGGGAGGGGAGTGCTTATCTCTGTCCCTTTGGGTGCAGCAGGAGCTTCTACTGGTCTTGTAGCCCTATGACAATGTGCTCCGCCTGGGTCCTTAGGCAGCAGCTCCCTTCTGCAGCCAGCAGGAAGGGCACAGTGGGCCACTTTGAAAGATCCCATGGGCCACTTCTGGCCTCCAGACCATGGGTTGGGAAAGATCAAACAAAGCAACTGCCAATGTGGTTATTAACAGGGGTTAAAGTAAGCCGGAATGCCCTGGAACGCCGTTCCAGAGCCCGCAAATTTTGCGGGCCAGTGTTCTGGGGCCCAGGATCCCAGAAAACTCCGGCGGAACGCATGTTCCGCTCTGCCCTGCAGGCAGGCTGCTGCTCAGCTGGGAGCAGCGGCCGCCCCCCGGGCTGGGAAGTTTTCAAATCTCCCGCCCTGAGTATGCTCCGAAAGAGCATGTTCAGTGCGGGAGCGGCCTCCTGGCCAGCTCAACGCCGGACGCCCCTGCAGCTCTCTGGCCAGATAAGTTGGGGGGGCGGGGGGAAGCTGGGACCGGGAAGGCTGGGTGGGCTGGGGAGCCGATGGGGGCCAGGTAGGCTGGGGAGCCGATGGGAAACTGGGGGCCAGGAGGGCCAGGCAGGCCGGGAAGCTGATGAGGAATGGGGGCTAGGGGCCGGGAAGCCGATGGAGAACGGGGGTCAGGGGCTGGGAAGCCGATGGGGAATGGGGACTGGGAGGGCCAGGCGAGCCGGGAAACCAATGGAAAACTGGGGGCTCGGGGTATGGGGGCCAGGCACGCCGGGAAGCTGATGAGGGAACGGGGGCCAGGGTCTGGGTAGGCCAGGAAACCGATGGGGAACGGGGGCCAGGCGGGCCAGGAAGCCGATGGGGAACGGGAGCCAGGGGCCGGGCGGGCCAGGAAGCCAATGGGGAATTGGGGCTTGGGGTATGGGGGCCGGGCGTGCCGGGAAGCCGATGGGGAACTGGGGGCTCAGAGTACAGGGGCCAGGCACGCCGGGAAGCTGATAGGGGAACGAGGGCCGGGCGGTCTGGAAAGCAGGTGGGGAACTGGGGGGTCGGGGAATGGGAGCCGGTGGGGATACTGGCTGGTGATACTTATTGTATTATGCAGTGTTTGCTACTTTGTGACAATAATTGATATAGTCATAAATGCCATATAAAATTATAAATATGTTTATGGAGCGATAACCGAGGCATATGGTACTGAGAAGTGGTTGCATATGCCTACGTGGGCTGGGACCCGCACGTGCATGTAGGGGGCCCGGACAACACGGGAAGGGGGCCCAGAGATTAGGAGGATTCCAGGGCCCGTCAAATTATACTTTAACCACTGGTTATTAATATAAAAAGGAGAAAAATGTTTGGCAAATAGAGGACAAAAGACAATAGGATTAATTAAGCATTTGACAATGAAGCTTCTAAAAAGATACCAATCTCTGAGTGTATGTTTAAAATTATAAGAAAGCGGTTGACAGTCTGTCTGAACTATTTGCTAGATTAGTTAATTCTTCATATTAGTTCTTGCACCACCAGCATCACCCTTTTATGATCCGTGTATTGTACAAAGCCAGGAAATAAACTTGTGGCAACTTCCCCACTCCTCAAGGAGAAGAGAGATTTATCTGAAAACCTTCCATCTTCCCCCCAAAACACTCTCACACACTTTGCTTCTAAAAGGATAGGTTGGTATGTATCTTCTCTATGGAATGGTCTGTTCTTTTCCATCTTGCTGTATTGATTTATTGTTTCTCTTCCATGAGCTGATGCTCTGGTGTCATAGAATTTCAGGATAATTTAGCCTTCTCTGCAGCCAACTTCTATGGAAACTTCAAGTTCTCTTGGCATCAATATGATAAGATTTTGTCAGCCAACTACTCTGTATGCTAAATTTCTCTCACTGATATTAAGTATCTTAAACCCTAAGAACAATACCTTGAATTTATTTTGGATAAGCAAAATTTCTTATGATGCATAGCAGTAAATCACTTTTTCCTTTTATCCTTCATCTCATACATCTTGCTAGTTATGCTGCTGTGCTGGTAGGCCATAGCTTTTAATAAAGGACAAATTCTGTAACAAAGAGAAGGGGATGTTTTCCCAGTGGAGGACAGCCTGACTTGAGAGGACCTTCTCATACTTTGTTATTATATTATTCACTTTCTTAGTACAATACATATTTTACTTTTTGATTTAGCTCTTTTACAAACATGCTTTATTCCTCAGTAGTGTTCTTGTTTCAACTCTTCTCCGCTGAGGTTCCTGAGTATTGATCCATTTTATTTTTACATAACAGGATTTTTTAATACATATTCAAATCTTAAATTTAGTTTCCATGCTTCAGGAACCTTTTTTAGTTTGCTGCAAGTCATCTCCAGCCTATGAAATTCTTTTACTACTGGGAGAGACAGGATATTTTACTTGACAATCATTGTGAGATTGACTCTGTTAGTGGATGGTATTGGGCTCTGCAAAGCAATAGTGGGCAGTATGTAACACTGATCAACCTGGGGGTATGGAGATGAAAATATAGACTACTATACCATAATACCACATATACCGATGTTGCTGTTTCTAAAACCAAAGTCAGTTCAAAATGATATCAGGGAAAAATTTCAAATCTAAGTGATTTCGAAGCCTAAGTCCCATTTTCAAAGGTGACTTAGAGATTCTGGAGCCTAAGTCTCACTGAAAGTGAGTAGAACTTAGACTCTGGAATGTGTATGTCCCTTCTGAAAATGCTTTTCCCACCCTCCTGTTATTCTGTAAAGTCCCTCAGTACTGTTGGGCTTTGGACATTTTGCACACTTGAGAACTGAATACAAGATTTTTATCTGTGTTACGGTTTCAGGATATATTTTTTTGAGTGCAGTGAATTGTGCTTTATGAGGATAGCTAAATATTTTTTTATTCTTCTAGAAACGAGTATGCAAGAGTTTAGTGACAGTTCCAAATGAGAGTGATTTTTGCCACCAGTTAAATGAATGTGCTATGGATTACTGGACTATGGAGCTGGATTTGAAACAGAAAGGTTCCACAGAACAATTTATTCCTCAGACTTCAAAGGAAAAGCAAAATTCAATGGTATGTTTACACTATCAACCATAACTATTTATTAGTAGAATATGTAAAAAATACAGTTTATAATATAATTGTAAATAATTGCTTTTTTATGAGAGTTTTGTGTATGTTTTTATTAATTAGATTTTTCAAAATCATGGACGCAAAGGCACTGCCCAGCCTTGCTCAAGATGTATTGCAGGAGAATCTGTAAGTATATTAACCTTCTTACTGTGACATAAAAGATAGACTTGTTCTTAAATATTAGATCCATAAAACATAAAGTTAATAAAAATTGCAATTACATTTCTCAGGAATAAAGCATGTAAATAAAAAAGGCAGATTGATTTAGCTTTTCCTAGGTATGCTAGCAGAGTACAAACTAATATGTTTCCAGCATCAGGCTGAAAATATAGAGATTGCAAACACATTTTTCAAATTCACTCTAAAAAGCAGAGTTTACTGAAGTAACTGAATTCCTTTTTTAAGTAAAAATAATACTACATTATCTCCTTTTTGCCACTGATGGTTTTCATTAAGATAGTTAAGAAAAGTAGAGTTCCTGAACATTTTCTTCAGATTTTTAGTAGGTATCCACTTTCAATTTTTTAGATATTATGTTGAGTTTTACAGTTCTCCCAGGTTCTCCCAGGTCTCACAGCACCCTGGTCTCCCCTGGCTTCCACCAGCCCAGTTACTCCTTACAGAGTGACCCCAGTAACCCTTGCATCATCAAGTCTCCCCAAAACTATTTCCCCTGCAGTGTCAAGTCCCTCTTTTTGGATATTCACAGAGGTAACACCAAGTTCGCTGCCTTCCAAGATTGAGCACGCACAACAGCTTGTAAGGCTATCTGGAGTTATACCCAACACAGATGCTTCGTAGTAAAACACAGAATAAGTTTCTTTTAAAAAGAACATATATTTAAATGATTTCAAGCAAGAGTGAAAGAGATATGAAAGGGTTACAAGCAAAGAGAACATTCTTTCTAGTGTCTAAAACTTAGTTCTAGCAACTTCCAGCTTTATCTACCAGGGTTTTTTTGCTCACACCAAGTTGTCAGCATTTTTCAACCTGTTTAACTGGATTAATCTTTTGTAAATACAAAGGGCTGGCTTCTTTGTTCTCTCAGCTGATGGACACCCCAAAAACTTTCAGCAGTTCTTTATATCATCAAAGGTTAACTTTGTCTTCAAGGTCAGGAAGCCCTCCTAGGGACTCAGCTTTCTATGTCCACCGGGGAGCCTGTGCCATTTTAATTTTGTAGTCCCCTGTGATTTACAATGCAAATTATCTTCCTTCAATCTGCAATGCAAATGAACAGCCTGCTGTCCCTGTCCCTGGTCACACCTGGCTTGATTTGCTGTTGAGCCCTAGAAGTGTTCGCCATTCTCCTTCATCTTGAGGAGGGGAGGGGGGCTTGCTTCCTTTATCTGTCTACAGACTCCAAACATCAGAGAGCATTCCTACTTTTACATGCAGCATTGCAACATGCATTTCACAGTGATAATAAGGCCAGCATGTTAACACATTCAAGTGATATTACAAGACATCTTGTACATAAATATCACAACAGTGTGAGGGATTCACTGTTACATTTGAGGGGAGCCCTGGCCGTCTAGCATTGGAGTGCTCTTAGGGCCATATATGGCACTAGAAAGACCACTAGGTAAGATATTCTTAATAACAAAAATGTGAATCTTTAGTACAAATCATTCACTTTGCCTCCGAAGGCGGAGAGGATGAAATTTCAAGGGGATTCCCTTCCTAAGGGCAGCAAAGAAGAAGTGCTATTTCTACTGTATCATTTCCTCCCAGATCCCACAGGCAATTTACCAGGCATTGTCTACACACCAACCTTATACAAAAGCTCCTAAAAATGTATTACTCAGAGAGTTAGTGTTAAATTTTGTTTGCATCCTCTACTGTCACCCCATCCAAACAGAGTTCCATGAGAGCAGCCAGCAGGAGAGTGAGACAGCTATATGAATGGAGAAGGCTGAATATCAAAAGCAGTGATATTCAGACTGAGGTTCACAACTGGCTCTGTAATGTGACTCCTGCAGCTCTCTGCAGTACGCGATATTAAAACGCTGTGTGATTTAATTCTTAACCAATCAGGATGCTTTTACTATATTAGCCAATTGTCGTTGATAAAATAATATTGGTCAATCATTTTGCTGTGAGAATTTTATATATATATTATCCAAAGGAGTCACAGTAGTGTGAATTTCCCTGTCATACTGTTTAAATATGTATTAAGATAGTAAATGAAACAATGAATTCACACTACTGTGATGCTTTTGGATAGTGTAGATTCCTAATTTAGCTCCTGAACCACTGAAGTTTGAGTATCACTGATGTAGGGTGAAATATGTGGCAGGATCAGGATTCCATGTCTCGAGTCAAAAGTTTTAACTGAGAAGACAGTCATTGTCAACATTGCATTGAGTTTTAACCACCTTTAAAAAAAATTAAATAAAAAGAAGCCTGTTGCAGGTCTCAGTCCCATGAGAAACAAGTATCTCCTGTAAAATACCGAGGACCAAATTTTTAAAAGGCTGTAGACACCTAAAGGTGCATCAGATTCCTACTGGAATTTTCAGAAGCACATATGTGTCTAATGTCTGTTGATTTCAGTGGGAGTTAGGCAGAGGTGCCTAGTGGGATTTTCAAAGATGCCTACATGCCTATCTGTAGGCACCTAAATACCTTTTAAAATCTGGCCTTGACTATCTTCTCCTTCCACTGAGGTCACTGAAAGGTAAAGAATTTTTCCTATTCATAAATTTGAATTATTATCAAGTTTTGTAAGCTTTTGTTGTGTGTTGCCTGCTCTTTCTCTACATGCAGACTTTAAAATGCACCTTTGGATCAAATTGTTTTGAAAAAGTCAGTCTTTGACTTCTCATTTTTTAAAACAGTTTTCAGAATTACAAGTGCTAGCATTACTAATAATAAGGTTCTTCGGTTTTAGTGGCTAGTGTGAAACTAATTTTTGATGAATTACACAGTAGCAAATTAGTACTGGAATACATTACACTCAGCTTTAGATAATATTTGTATATGCCTCTTGATGTCAAATAACATAATTTCTGTTTTGGCAATGACATTAGAAATGCAATAGTCTTGCCCATCTCTTCATTAAATTTTATATTAGTAAACATAAGAACAAACTGAAGAGTCAAAACAAATTCTAGTTTTCTTATATAGTAATACCACAATTCCAGAATTGAAGCTTTATTCTCCATCGTATACCTCTGCTTGCAAAACATAAGAATTTCAAATTATAGCTATATTGGGCTTCACTTTTACTCCTCTAGGTAGGTTCCCAGCCCCGCACTTAATGCTTAAAAGTACTTGACATGGATAAACACTTTTCCTAGTTAAAGCAGAGCAATTTTAATATGTCTGGATCAAGTGAAATTCTAATGGCCACAATGTGCCTTGAGGCGATTTGGAACAAAAGCATTTGTCCATGCTTAATATAGGAGATCATCATGTCAGTGGAAGCAGAGGTCAAGGATTAAAATGTAATGGGGTTGACATGGATTACTAAAGATCAGTGTATATAGACCCAGTCACTATGTTCTCTTTGGCTAATCAGCTATTTCTGACCAATATCATAAGAGAAAATAATACACATATTTTGATCAATTCAGTGGGAACCAAACCAGTAAACAATTTTTTGGTCACAAAATAATTTTAAATAATTATTAGCAATGTATTAGACTGCAGTATAAAGCCTTGCAAAGGTGTTACTGGCTCAGCTAATTATTAACTTTCTGCCGAGTTCATATTTCACCTTAAAAGCTTTAAAGGACTGTCATTCACTGAGATCCAATTTGGACACCTATCAACATAATTACCATGGAATTAATGCTCCAATACGTGGCTGTAACAAGGAGGAGGAGCCCAGATGTGGAAAGAGATAAAGCATGTCTCCTTTAAGTCTATAAGTAATAGCATAAGAATGTTAAAGTCACAGTAAGAAGCTGCATGTTCTATAGTTTACAGAGGAGTACAAGTGAATACATAAAGCCTGATGGGCTGAGACAACCCTTTTGTGGTGGTGGTTTGTGATGGGTCTTTTATTAGCTTTGTGTGTTGCACTGCGAAATCCTGATTTTATGCAGTTTGTAGGGAATGTAAAGAACTTGACAGACATCAGCAGTTCCTAAACACTTCCACTTTTAGGTCTGCACTTAAAAGCCCAATGTAATCAGGCTAGGTTTCAAGCTGAAACTGGTTTGCTAATGTAGGAAGGGGGCAGGGTAAAAAACTACATTGCTGTGAAAACTGCAGCTGTATGAAACTGGGGGTGGGGGAAGTGGAGGGGACAGTGGCAGGGAAAACTTTTTATTTCAACTGTTACTACTTTTAACCATTCTCTGGGCCAACTTTTGGTTATGAGGGAAGAAGGGGGAAAATGCACGGTGAAAAATGTTTTTATAAAAATTTCTAGTCTTCTTTGAATTACTATTCTTTTTTAATTCTTTATTTTCAGTACACTGTGTGAGAGGGTCATTTTTGTTTGATCTCTAAGTAATATACATAGTCATAAATAGTTTGTCATGTAAAATGTATACATAAAAATGCACAGGATAATTTAAAATACCTCCCCAGTCAGAAAATAAAACCTCATCCCACTTTGACTACACTAATATTTTATATTTAATCAACTTAAGATTCTGATGCAGTTATCAATAAGATGTTAAGATTGTCAGTACATTGTATGCAATTCCATTGTTTACTTTTTGCATGCATAGCATTTTAACTTGACTTGCAAAACGCTTATCCAAAACATGTTATCCATTTTCCCCATATTCACTTATTACATTGAAAAATTTCCTGATTACCCAGATTGATTCATTGTCCACAAAGTCATTTGTATTATCAAGATATGATGCTTTAGTGGAACCAGGGCACAATGACACAGATGCTACACCACTTTTAAATTAGTTGTGTTTTACTTTGGTTCATTTTGCAGCTTTTGTGATATGTGAAACTTTGTCTTTTCAGGGACACTTTAACCATATTATGGGCTTCTAGAAGAAGAGAGACTACAAAGCAGCAGTGTTCCATTTTGGTTTTTAAAGCAGAAGAACCAGCATACGTAAATGCCATACAGCTGGATTTTTATACACACCCATTCAATTAACAGTATGGATCTCGGGTTTTTATGCATTTTTTCAGAGGGTGCATTACATTGTGTTTTTAGTACAAAAGTCTGTATTCCTTTGTTTTTATAGTTTAAGAAGTTAATACTTCAAAGTAACTTCCATCTTGATTCCTCTTCCCTTCCCAAGATCCTTTACACTGTAGTATTTCATTCAGAAATGTTTTGTTAGTAAGGGGTAAGGAGAGTCATGAAAATGGGTCATGAAAATGCTTGTAAGAGTTTATTTAGCTCAGTGTTGTCCCAGTCCTGCAACCCCTTAGTCCTTTTGTTCCACCTTCTGTTCTTTTTGAACACCTGTTGGAACACAGGTATTGACCATCCTTGTGCTCATTCCATTTGTGGCCCAGCACTGTACAGAGTGACATAAACCAGAGGTTCCCTTTAAACTCACAGCCTTTGTACACCTGCACAGGGGCCAGTAACATTATGGTCCCAAGCTTGCACTTGTTCATTACTCACCACAAACATATCCCTCACCTAGGTATCCCATTTTAAAAATGTTCTGTTTGTTTATAAACAAATGCCATTTTACACACACACATATCTATGAAAGAGAACTGTTTAATAGGATAAGCAGTATTGGTTTTGCAACACTCCAGCACATGAAATGAAGTGGGAGCTCCTGTGCTATGCAGCTCTCTGCTTAAAACAATTTGCCACTGCTTGGCTCCTGTGGGGAAGACTCACTTGTTTTCCAGTTGTTGGTTTGGCACTAAAGAGCCTTATTAGAATTAACATGTTTGTTTAAAATACCATAAAATGTCTTATCTAGGCCTTGGCCACTGCTGAAGTTGTTTGAACATTAATTTAACCTCCATTTCTTGGCAGTATTAGTTATTTACAATTCAGTTTTATCATGCACATTTTATTAAAGTTTTCAGGTTACTTAACATAGGACTCAGTGTCATTAGAGTGGGGATGAGGAGTACGTGTACTGTCCCAGGAGTTGCTCTGGGAGAAATTCATTAGTATAATGTCTCTTGGAGGTTCTGGTGCACAGAAGATGTAGCCAATATATGGGATGCCTGCCTGGGAGGCTGATGGGCATGGCCTTAACCCTTTCATCTTTCTTTTGGTGCAGCATACCCCAGAAAGTGCACAAAGAGAGCAATCTCTGGGCCCAGCTGCTGCTCAAGGGAGGACTTCCTTGAAGAAGCCAGTCACAGTTTAGCACAAAACAATCAGAGATTATGGGCCAGATCCTTAGCTCCAGTTTACCTATAATCAGCACAGGACCTGAAGAGGCAGCAAGTCTGAGTTGGCATTAGAACAATATTTTGCCTTCATAGTTCTGGGAACATTCAGGGACCAGTTCAACTCCCAGAGCAACTTAGAACTGCAGCCCTAAAGCTGCAAATACGTAAGATTGGTAATAGCCTTTTAGCGGCTAGTATATAGCCAGGGATTAACAGGGCACAAGGGCTACGTCTACACTGGCAAGTTAGTTCGAATTAAGGAAGCTTAATTCGAACTAACTAAAGCCCTGGCTACACTAGGCTTTAATTAGTTCAAATTAAGGGCTTCCTTAATTCGAACTAATAAATTTGAATATGCTATTCGAACTATGGGTTAATTCGAACTAGTTTGTTTGAATTAACCAATGTGGCCATGTTAGTTCGAACTAATTGCTTAGTTCAAACTAACCGGCCCATTGAACTCAATGCAATTCGCTAATTCGAACTAAACAAGTGCCATGAATGGCACTTGCTTAGTTTGAAATAAATTTTTCTAGTTTGAATTAAGTTAATTTGAACTAACTAAAATTAGTTCGAATTAGTTAGTTCGAATTAACTAATTCGAACTAACTTTAGTAAGTGTAGACATAGCCAAGATGTTCAAGCCAAGCACCCTCTCCCTCCAACCTCTAAAATGTCCCTTGTGTTGTGTGGAGGAAGTAGGTGTTCCTCTTCAATAAAACTGATACCACATTGACAGGCACCATTTAAATTGCAAGGGCAGACAGGCAGTAAACATGACTGGGCATGAGTTTTTCTGCAATAATAGTACAAGTAGATGGTTGAAGGTACAAAGCCAAAGTCATTTGAAAGTACAGTTATTACACAATAACTCAAACCCTCTTGTCTGGGTTTGTTTTTGTTTTTTTCTTTAAATCAGATCTGGTCAACACTTAAAACTGACATCAATCTAGGGGTGTGAAAAGTCACACTCCTGAGACATGTAGTCAAGCCAGTTTATGGCATAGTATAGACAGCACTAGGTTGATGAAAGAATTCTTCCATCAATCTGGCTGCTATCTTTCAAAAGGACACCTCTCTATAACTATTGAAAAACCCATTACATCACTGTAGCAGGTGTCTTCATAACTGTGCCACTACAGTACCTGTCATGTTTATAAGCCCTAAATGTGATTATGGGTCTAACAATGTATAGCCAAAGACTAAAACAACATGCAGCTAAAGAAGAGAGGGGGCAAAAGCAGACCTGACTCTGCTCAGGAATAAGTTTGTGCCAGTAAGTATTGTAGCAATAGTGTGTCACCAGTTCTAAAACATTGGAAGATTATGTCCTTATGTATTATCAATTTGGAAAGATGCTTATTTGTTAACAAAGATATGAATTCTTTCAGAGAATAATTGGTAATACCCATGCACATTTCTTCTAAACTTCCTGCTCGTTAATTAATTCTGTTATGAGATGCAGCAAAAATGAGGGTCCAAGCCTTGTTCATTAGAGTGCCCTTCATAATTTTTATATCATGTTCCTGCTAACCCTTTTTTTTTTTTTTTGGTAATATCTCATCTTACATAAATCACAAGGATTGGTCCCAGTCCTTGGCTGTATTACTGAGAAAGTTACACTAGTGTTGATTATAATGTTGGGATAGGAGTGGGTGAATCAGTCTCACCCCTGCTCCTGCACAGTGAGCAGATATTTCATTATACTCTCCACAAAGACTCCATCCTTGCAGTGCACTGTACCTGTAAAGCCCAACAACATGAGAATTTTAGATTGTTCTTATCACTCTTGCTTATAGCACGAGCATGGGCCTGTTTCACAATTGCCCTGCATCTTATGTAGTCACATACACCACTGCAAAGACGGAATAATATGCTAACAAATCTGACTGGTAGTATTTTGCATCTCTTCTCATTGTCTTACCCTTTAATATTTCAGTGATAGAGTTATTCATCTGAATAGACTGCATGTACTGCACAGCTAAACCCTACAATCCAGAAAATAAGTTAGATAAAACCACAAGAACTATACATTAATTTCAGAATAGGTTACCACAAAAATAATTAATTTACAGTTATATTTTGCACTGTATAGCAACAGTATGAGACTTTTATATTTAGGAACAATACTATAAAACAGTTGAAGAAAAATCTTAGCTCACCTAGCTAAGTGATGACAATTACTAACTGATCTAATCTACTTTGAGAATAACAAAGTTATTGGGGGCAGACGGCTGCTTTAAGAAATTAGAACATGAACTCGTCAGCCTATTTCAAGCCTCACTACCACTGTGCATTTGCAGACAGTGTTGTGTAAACTAGTTATTGTCTCTATCAGTTCACATAATATATGTGATTATTGTAAAAATACTCGAGTTATTTAAAACAGAATAAACAACGAGAGTCCTGTGGCACCTTATAGACTAACAGATGTATGCATCTGACAAAGTGGGTTAGAGCCCACGAAAGCTTATACCCGAAGACATCTGTTAGTCTACAAGGTGCCACAGGACTCTCGTTTTTGCTGTACACAGACTAACACAGCTACCCCTGTGAAAATTAAAGCAGAATATAGAGTTTCTTCTGTTCTTCAGAGAAAGAGCCATTAAGAGAATTTCTGCTCTCACCTTGCTGCTGCTTCATGAATGAAGAACATCATTTTAACTTTTGCATCCTCACCCACATGCTTTCCAAGCTAATTTTCTGTTCTCTTTTAAATACCATACATTATTACTATGCTTTAGTTCTGGATATCACCCAGTTCTCTTGCTTCTTTTAAATTAAACCTTGGACCCTGAGATCATAATTTGCACTGACTTTATAAGTCATTCCAGCTCTGCATTTCTAGTCACCTTGTAACTCTGATACTTCCACCGTTTTCATAGTCTGCAAAACAGATATATTTGTCAACCATTCCTATGCTTGTAATCTACAGTCTTGCCACTTTTGATTAACATTGGTGTCTTTACCATTCATGATACAGATCCCTCACTACTCAAAGTCTTATCAAAATTTCTTCTCAGATTAATTCATTTACAAAGGACATTTTTCCAAACTTCATAATGGCATCTAACAACAACCCCTTTAATACTTTTTTCCTCAGTGTAATTTACAGTAAAAATGAAAAGCTTTTGGAATGTAAGATAATAGGAGAAAGGTGTGCAGCAAAATTTTTAAAATTACGGCAGGTTAGGAGTGCCTTCTTATCACTCACTGTTGGGAAAGTCAGTGTGTTGCACATGGCTAGAAGCCCTAAAGTTAAACACCAGCCTATTGGTATTTTGGGGGGTGCTGGTAGATGCCATTTAATGATATTTCTGTGTAGATGGAAAGCCAACTTTATATATGGTGTCCATAACCATTTGTGAAATACTTAGTATGTAAAGCATTACTTTCTGAGGCCGTAGCCTATTCCCACTGAATTCAATAGCAAACTCCCAGTTGTTTCATTGGGACTATGACATGCCCCCCTCTGTTTCCTGGGGGTCTTGCTTTGGTCTGGTCACAGGACAGTCACTGTAATCAAGTATCTGATCCTAACTTTGGCTGCTTCTCACTGGAAATAATGTAATTTCTCTTGATTTTCGTGAATTAGAACAGTGATTGTCAACCAGGGTTATTTGTACCCCAAGGGTACGCAGAGCTCCTCCAGGAGATACATCAACTCATTTAGATATTTCCCTAGTTCTACAATAGGCTACATAAAAAGAATTAGCAAAGTCAGTACAAACGAAAATTTCATACAGACAATGACTTGCTTATACTGCTCTATGCACTGCTCTGAAATGCAAGTAGACTATTTATAGCTCAATTGATTTATAATTATATGGTAAAAATGAGAACATGAGCCATTTTTCCGTAATGGTGTGCTGTGACACTTTTGTATTTTTTTTGTCTGGTTTTTGTAAGCAAGTAACTTTTAAGTGAGGTGAAACTTGAGGGGCATGCATGTCAAATCAGACTCCTGAAAGGAATACAGTAGTCTGGAAAGGTTGAGAGCCACTGAAGTAGAAAATATGTAAGTTTCTATTGCAGAAATTGAGTGGCTGATTTCTTATTACCATATCTGAAGCTTATGGGGAACTGTGGGCTGCTTTCTGGTGTGTTTACATGCTAAAATGGTTTTTTTATATTATTTTCCCCTAATAAAATGTGTGTCTAAGCAGGCCAGTATGAAAACCTTTTGAAAACGAGATCTCTTGATATACTGAAGACTTAAACAATAGTAATATTTTTTAAATATTTTGTCTTTGTCATCCAGTTCTGCACTTGCCATCAGTCTGAATGTTAAGGCTATTATAAAGTGTGCAGGCAAATACTCTACAGATTTGAAAAGATAAGCATTCTTCAGAGAAGACTTGTATTAGATCTGCACTAGAACCACAGTATTATTGTTTTGAGACCACATATATAATATATAATATTATATATAATATATCACCATATAATATATCACTGTGGTATTCTGATTTTATTGATAATGTTATATACACTTATTTCCTAATGTTTATGTTTTTGTACACAAAATAACCTCTGAGTAATACATTTGAATGTATAACAATGATACAGATTTATTTCCTGGTTTTAATCCAGATATAGTTGATACAATCTACTATTTTTATCTGATTTTTTAAACTTTTTATTTTGTAAATTGCTATTCACAAAACCAATAACATTAAACAACACCTTGACTTAAAAGTATGAATGTGACTCTTTTTCCTTCACATTTCCATTCATAACCAAGTTACACTCTTCAGATGGCTATAGTGTTCATTTACCTATATACATTATCTATTTTTGTACACCATTATAGAGCCAGGTGCCATTTGCCCACCCCATTCCAGACAGTTCAATCCTTCCCAGGTGTGGTGTAATCACATATGAAACTACTAACATTTCAGAACAAACTCTTTTCACTCAAGATCTAGTTTAAACAGCATCACTCCTTCTACAGATTGGGTCTATGGCAAAAGAAAATATCATCAGCAAATATACAAGAAACCTCCCATCCAGGGCTACATTTGCAATTAGGCACGGTAGACACACATGCCTATGGGCACCAGCGTTGTAGAGCAGTGGTCCTCAACCTTTTTCAGGTTGCGACACACTTGGTGGTGGGATGCGACCCTACAGGAAACACCAGCCCACTTCCCCCATGAATCCAGCCATCTCCTTGGCTCTCCACAACACTTCCCACTGTATGGAGACACAGGAATGTGTCCTGACACAGTGGTTGAGAACCACTGGAGACACCTAAACAATGACAGATTACCGCACAATATGGGGGCTCCGAACAAGTGACAGAATGCTGGCCCCACCCTATTCCTCCTCCTACTCTTCCATCTGAGGCCCAGTCCCCTCACCAGATCAGAAGCCAGAGCCCAGGATTAGCACATTCCCCTGCATGTGCTGGCCAAGTCACTCATTTCAGCCCCTCTCTTCCTCTCCTCCTCCCCCACCCCAAGTAGAAAAGACAGAGGTCAGCAGTAGGCAGGAGGGGCACATAAGGTGTACATCCAGCTTAATCTTCCCCTTACTCTTGGTTTCCTTCAGGACTCCTTCTAGACTGACCACAGAAGCAACAGGGTTTTCCTAATCAATAGTACTAGTAATGAGAAGCCAATCTGAGATTTTCTGGTACATATGTTCATAATATACCAAACAGTACTGGTGTTGCTACAATTACAAATAAAGGCTGCAAACTGGTGCAATGGTTAAGCATGAAGCAACTCTTAAGAAGCACTCAAAGTATCTGTCAGTCTTAGAATGGTGACGCTCCACCTGCAAAGCCCCTTACTATTCAGATCATGGTCTATCAAGCCCATGTACAATGAAGCAACACCATGCACTGAATTATTCGAGAGTCAGCCCCTCAAACCACAACATCCTGATCGGTCATTTACTTCAGGAGAATGAAGCCCACAAATGGCATAGCCTCCTTGTGCACAAAACAAGCATCCCTTCATGCTTCTGTTCTAACACTGCCAAAATGAATGACTGATCCTCGTTTGGACCAGCCTTATATTGACTTAGCTTCTGGTGTTGATACTATTAATGCTATGTCTTGATGTGTGTGTGTGTGTGTGTGTGTGTGTGATTATGGTTTTGTTACTAAAATAATAGTGGAATCACTGCATGATATTTGCTAGCAGCACAGGGTGTCATTCATGAGTTATACATAAATGGCAGCTTTACATATTTAAAGGGAACATGGACTGCTTCATATCTGAGGTATGTTTCCCGGGAGATACCACCACCATTTGATCTATTTTGATTAAAATGTAAAAATTTAAAATTAAATCAAATGGTAGTATAACTCCTTTGGGAAAACATACTTCAGTTATGAAGTATTCCCTATAGTAACCTTGAGAATCTTACAGCTGTATTGTCTCATCTGTAGGTGGTCTTTTTATGTCACACATAATTAAAATGAATTGCTGTTTGAGAACCATACAACTGCATACAGATTTATGAACCTTGAGACACCTCTGTGCAGACAGAAACAATGATATCAGAAACTGTGAGTGGATAAGCAGCTTGAGGACAGGTAGTGGTAAGTAAGATGTTTGCTGGTGAATACTAGCTACCTGGGCCCTGAAAGAGTAGACCAGGTGCACACTGTAAAACATTAAAGACTGAATATTTTCTGGAGACAGATAATATTCACTGTGGCTACATTATACTACATTTTGCTGTAGAACACAGTTCAGTCTTCTACAGTTAAAATATTCTAATACTTTTTATATGCTCAGAAATGGCTAATATGTCACCAGAACAAAATTGTGAAAACAGATTTACTAGGAAAATGTACTTTACAAAATCTAATTCAACTTGTTTGTATCAGGCTACTTTATCAGACTGTCTCAGAATATGTGAATGTATATTTGATAAGATTAGAGAGTAGTAGGGATCAGAAAATAAGAATACAGAATTTGCATTCACATTTTCACTTACCTGAAGGACAAAATGTCATGTTTATTTTTATATTTGGTTTTGGTCCTTAGTCACATCAATGCTATCCATAACACTGATTTTTGACTCTGCATTCCATTTTACTTTAATTAAAACTTGTATGGCATATTTCAAAAAATGTGAGCTTCAAGTAAAAGGCCTAATTTGAATAAACTCTTTGTCTAATAAAAATATACATAATACAATTTTATATCATGTAAAATATTTTGTAAAACCTTTATAAAAGCAATAGGGCACTTATTGTAACTAAACATAAAAGAAAATGTCTCTGATATTTCTATATGGGAAGGTTTCTTTCTAGCTAGGGTTATTTTTAATGGATAATAAAAATCTATGAAGTTGTAGGCAAGACTGCAGATGAAATATTGACCTGCAGAAGCAACAGGGTTTTCCTAATCAATAGAACTAGTAATGAGAAGCCAATCTGAGATTTTCTGGTACATATGTTCATAATATACCAAACAGTATTGGTGTTGCTACAAAGTGATTACAAATAAAGGCTGCAAGCTGGTGCAATGGTTAAGCATGAAAGCAACTCTTAAGAAGCACTCAAAGTATCTGTCAGTCTTAGAATGGTGACGCTCCACCTGCAAAGCCCCTTACTATTCAGATCATGGTCTATCAAGCCAATGTACAATGAAGCAACACCATGCACTGAATTATTTGAGAGTCAGCCCCCTCAAACCACAACATCCTGATCGGTCATTTACTTCAGGAGAATGAAGCCCACAAATGGCATAGCCTCCTTGTGCACAAAACAAGCATCCCTTCATGCTTCTGTTCTAACAATGCATCAGTGTCCCACTTACTCTTATCCCTGTGCTTGAGTTTAGGGTGAGTAATAAAGCCAACCAATGCACTATGTTGTCTTGGAGTCCTGCTGCACACAGGCATAAGGGACCGTCTCTAATATTTCCAGACCCTGCAGACCAATAGCAATACTTCCTACCTTGTCCTTGCCCACTGTCAGAACTTTTCTTCAAAGCATCTGATGAAGTGGGATTTTTCCCACGAAAGCTCATGCGATAAATCAATTTGTTAGCCTTTAAAAGTGCCACAGGACTCCTTGTTTGTTTAACCAACCTAAGCCCTCACCTTAAAAAGAAACTATTTTGCAGAATCAGAATCTTCAACTATTTTTTAAGACAGGGAAATGGAGGTTTTACTCTGACAATTTTATAATCTAAGTGTTGATACACACACTGAAAAAAGTCAGTAATTCAGTTAAGAATTTAACCCTTTTCTTAACACATCTCACTATAGTGGCTAGGTATTTAGAATTCTTATTAGGGTTTTAGTTGTAGCTGTCAAGTTCCTGTTTCTGAAATAGCTTGTGGATTATAGACTTGGTTTACCTCAGCAGATCCTTCTTAGCCATTACTATCTATTGAATGTCAAACATGTTCAGGATGCATGTATGCTAAAAATGTCTTCTGAATTTTGTGGGGATAAAAATTTATTGTGCGTGCCAAATAGTAATTTGCTTTAAATAGAACTGCAATTAGCTCTCAAAATAAGCAAAGCAATTAGTTCACATGAATGACAGATCCATGACAATAGTGTTAATACAATATAGTAAAAATGAACTGATACATTGTTATTTTACATTATTATTATTCACTCTTCTTAAATAATTTAATACTTTCAATGGACATCATGTTCCAATGGTCCAAGTGTTTGTGCACCAAAAAAATAAAATAAAAAGGAAAGCCAGACACTGGCGATTTTATGAAATTTAAGAATAATCAGATCGGAGTAAAATTATTTGTTTGGATTTAATCTCTTGTAATTTGAAACAATTCCAATATAGAATTTAGTTTAGTGTTCTCTTAGCATAGCATCAGTGGCTAGAGTGAACAGTGACATTCACCAGTGGAATGTTAAGTTGATACCTAGATTTCTTATGACTGTCTGACAACTTGATTTGGATAGGAAGGAAAAGCCTACAAAGTCAGGTTTGCAGTGTGGCTGGGGGCATGGAACATTAGAGCTTGCCTCCCAGCTATACGACTTTTGAAGAAGCAGGAGGGTAGGCTGCAGTCTAATCTAAACCACAACTGAAAGATAAGATGAATGTATAATTGTGTTTCCATCTTTCAAAAGACTTGTCTCCAGTTAGTTCACTTATTTTTACTTAATTCACAGCTATGTAATTGTTACAACTTTAGAAGTCACCCCACAAAATAGCAAAACAGTTTCAGATGACTGTAAGCTTTGAGGAGCTAATTTCATATTTAAAAATATAATGTTAACTTTGTCAGTTAAGTATCAGGATAGATATCAGATGACTATGATGCTGATCAAAGATCTTGTTGGAGGAGAACAAATAAATTAGAGTTATAAACATTATCCACCTAATAACCCTGTAGTTCTTTTGCCTGCAGGATTCCCACTAAAGCCTGAGGTAGTTTCAAGCGCAGGATCAGAACCTAATATTGTTGGTTTACAGACTAGAACCTTAAATAGTAGTTAAAAGATCTGTGCAAAGTTACTAATACGTATTTGCAGTACACAGACTAGGGAGAGAAAAGGTAAACATTTACTACTGCTGCTAAATTGTAGTTCTTTGTTTCAATAAATTCATAAGGGGTCAAGTTCTGGCTCTTTTTAATCTCTGGGACCTCTTTTCTGGCCTTGATATAATAAAATGCAGAGCCCCGAGTGCAGTAATAATCTATGTGGAAACACAGGGCCAGATTCTCAGCTGATATACACTGTTGCAGCTGCATTGATTTCAGTGGTGCTATAGCAATTTATACCATCTTACGACACAACTACTCTCTAGGTCAGATCCTGTGTTGATATAGTACAGTAGTTTTTAAACTGTGGTCTGTGGATGCTTGGGGTTTATAGACTATGTTTAGGGTCTAGGCTACACTGTCTGCAGCACCTCAGACAGTGTAGCATTGATTGTGCGAGTTTGATTGAGCGTCTGTAAAGACATGCTCAATCAAACCCAGAAGTAGCTGGAGGTGGATTTGTTAAGACCTATCCTGCAAGCAATGTAGCACTGATTCAACAGGAAGGCATTTCCCATCAACTCAGCCTGTGGGGACCCTGCAGTGAGTAGGTGTTAGGCAGTTGAAGGAAGATACGCAAGTTATTCTAAGTAACTTGCGTATCTCCCTTCAACTGCCACCAAAATCCCCCCGCAGTGTAGACCAGCCCTAAAGGGGTCAGTACATCCATTCAAATTTTTTAGGGGTCCTCAAATGACAAAAAGTTGAAAACAACTGGTATAGCATAGGGACCAGACCAGGAATGCCCTTTCCATGTCCCATGCTGCTCCAGGAAACCTGTGGAATATGAATTCCATAGGTGTGGGAGAAGTCCAGAGCCAGATGCAACAGCTCTGTTCGCCTTAGCATCTGCTTTTCACTCATACACTAGTAGAGAAAAGTAGCCTGACTGTGTTCCACTTTGTTTTTAATTTTATTCTGCTGTACTCATGTAAATGATTATATAAAATAAATTAATAAAACATACTTTCTGTATGTAGTTTCTTCAGCAGAAATACAAAAAGAGTAAAATCAGGACATCAGATGGAAAACGTAGAGTTCACAATTATCTACAACCAAATCAGTGAGACGTCTAGTAATATTCCCTTTAGAGCTCATCATCTGAAACAACAGATTTCAAAGTGTGAATTCTGGCATTGCAAACCCCAGGGCTATTCATTACATTATACAGTTTCCCGTCTGTCTTATGAAAGGTAGAGATATATATTACAGTAGTTTACAAGCTACCATTTTCATTAATAAACTGATCCATGTCTTTAGATTATTTTAGTAATTACTTCACATAAAAAGACTACCACGTATCATTACAAATGTGTCCTTGTTTTCATTGTCTGCTTTTGTGGTGAATACCACATGTCTGAAGTTCTTGACAAGATAAATAATATTTCTAAAGCCTTGATGTGACTCCGGATATAAAACTTAATGATACAACACACATCAACTAATCTACAAACTGTTGAAAGCTGAGAAATTGAACCTTCATTACATACAAAAAAAAAAAAATCAAAAGAACACTATGGGCCAGATACTGTTCTTTTGAAGATCTGCATGTGGTAACTTACAAATTCTTGGAAATTTTCATATAAGTCCAGAACAAAAGAAATAATATCATATTCTGTCCTTAGTGTCCTGTGTACCATGTCTAAAAGCTGGCTAATTAATAGGTCTCAAAAGATAATTGTAAATGGGGAATCATCAAGGATTGGGTATGTTTCCAGTGGGGTTTCACCACAATTGGTTCTTGGCCCTACGCTATTTAACATTTTTAATCAATAACATGGACAAGAACATAAAATCATCACTGATACAGTGTACAGATGACACAAAATTTAGAGGAGTGGTAAATAATGAAGAAGACAGGTCATTAATGCAAAGCAATCTGGATCACTTGGTAAATCGGATGCAAGCAAACAATATGCATTTTAATATGGCTAAATGTGAATATATGGATCTAGGAAGATAAAAATCAGTCTATACTTACAGCATGACAGACTCAGTCCTAGGAAACAGTGACCCTGAAAAAGATTTGAGGGTCGTGATGAATTATGAACTGAATGAGAGGTCCTAGTACAGATGCTTTGGCCAACAGTGATGATAATCCCTGGATACATCAACAAGGCAATCTCAAATAGGAATAGAGATGTTATTTTGCCTTTATATATGGCATTGGTGTGTCGGCTTCTGGAATACTGTGTCCACAGGTCAAGAAGGACATTGACAAATTGGAGAGCATTCAGAGAAGAACCACATGAATGACCATAGGATTTAAAAAAACCTGTCTTAGAACAATTGAGCTCCTTGAAACTGTTCAGTTTAAGGGAAAAAAAGGGTTATGGGGTAACTTGATTACTATCTAAGAATATCTACATGGGGAACAAATATTTAATAATGGGGTTTTCAATCTAGCAGAGAAAGGTATAATATAATCCAGTGACTGGAAGCTGAAGCTAGACAAATTCAGCTTGGAAATAAGGCATACATTTTTAACAGTGAGGGTCATTAACCACTGGAATAATTTACTAGGGGTCATTCTCCATAACTGACAGATTTTTAAACTGAGATTGTATATTGTTCTAAAATATGGCCTAGGAATTATGTTGGGGAAGTTCTATGGCCTGTATTATACAAGAACTCAGAGTGGATGATCACAGTATTCTCTTCTGTCTGAGAGTTGATTAATCTACAAATATATATGTACGGATTTGACTGTAGGCAAGGTTTCCACATCTTCCTTTTTTCCAGATATAATCTATACTTTTGCTGTTTATAAATTTACTACATGTCTATCATGTTCTTCCTTTCTAAAGTCCAATCCAGAACTGGTTGCCCTGGCCATTTCCAAGTTAACATAACAAAGACCTTTACAGTAACAGAGTAGCCACATTACACAAGAACTAAACAATCTTTGACTGAATCTAAAATTTCCCAGTTGCTTCTCCAACATACAAAATACAGAAACATAACACAATTCAGCTTCAATTATGTACGGTTAATTTAAACTCATGCCCCTTTGGTTCACTGCAAAGCTGACTACAGAGGAGGCTGAGGAGAAGAGCTACCAGAACATAAATTATTCTTTCCAAAGTGAGTTGTAATTTATGCTAAATGGACTCCTGAATTTCCTTTTCCTTAAAATACCATAAGAATAAATTACATGTGTCATGAAAACTTCCCTTACCCAAACCACACTTCCTCTTGGAAAATCATCATCATGAAAGAAAAGATCAGACATCCCTCAACCTCTGCAGGACAGTAAAATACCCAGCCCATTAGAATGTACTCATGGAAGCTGCTGACAGCTTCTCACTCACATAATATACTACCATGTGTTATGTCTTACCCTCATAAGTCAGACAGACCATTGGTGTAATATACACAGTTGCAGGAGAGCTGCTAAACAGCAGGTAGGAGGTTTTATGTAAGTTTGTTCTTAAGGGAGAAGAAACGGGAAGAAGAAAGTGTAGCTGAAAAACAGGAAGGGGTAGAAAAAGTATAACAACAAGGAAATCTGTTAATATACAAGACAAACAGTCCAGATTGTACCAAATCAAAGTTTGGGGGAAGAGGAGGCTTTGCATATTTAAGAGCAAAGATTGGTCAGCACTATACTGAAGCAATTAGAGATGGGAGAAGCATCAATAAAGAGCATAATTGCTTATCATAGAACATATTTCCTTTCAGCAGTGGTTCCCAAGTTGTATGATTGTCCTTGCTGTGTTTTCTTTCCCCCTCAGGAGTCCCATCCAGTATCTAGCAGTTCTAGGCATATGTGCAGGGATTAGATACAAATTCCTGCTATTGCCTCTTATTTTTCCTGCCAAGGAGCTGTAACTTAGAACATTACTTTAACAGGACAAGAACAAAGAAAAGTTTGATTTGCATTTAAAGCTTTTTAAATTCTCTAGACATGGCACTAATATTGATTATTGCATGTCATAAATCCATTAAACTGATTGTCTGAGGGTGGAAAACATGGGCTAAATTTTTCATTAAAAAAAAAGGTAAAAGTTTGGAAGAGAAATTAAATGTGATGGGACTACTGATTTAAGCTGTTGCCAGAGTAACACATATAACTGAGTGTAAAAAGGTAGTATTGGTGTCTTCCTAGTTAATGTTCATTTCAAATACTTTCATCTTCAGGAATTTTTGCTGCAGAGTGTGCCACTGGTTAATTTCCTCCTACCCCCATTAATTTATTTACATATTGAAACAATCCTGCATTGGCCGGAGTCTTTTCCAGGATTAAATGTGATGATTTCAGCATCCATGGACTTTGGAATGGAGAATATGGTCCTACAGTTGTAATAAAAATGAAGAAAACACAGATGAAGAACTTGCATTAAAAGAAAGAAAGAAAGAAAGAAAGAAAGAAAGAAAGAAAGAAAGAAA
>ML685755.1:22675662-22693022 GCA_007922175.1 Pelusios castaneus | reverse complement strand
AAAGAAAGAAAGAAAGAAAGAAAGAAAGAAAGAAAGAAAGAAAGAAAGAAAATACTCCACTGTTCCTATAGTTTGGGTTTTCCCCAGAACACTTGTTTGTTTTTGTTCTGAGTTGTATACATGGGTTAAAACAAAATATTTTTAGTGCATAGACTAAAATATTATGTTCAGTCTAAAATTTCTACAGAGCCCATGTTCAGTGGATCCACGTACTTAAAACAAATTAATGTTTCGATTCACTAGTCGTGCATGCTCATTTGTAATGTCCAATATGTGCATAATTTTAAAAGTGACCTGCAGAAGAACTTGTCAGAATGTCCTCAGCTTTGGCGATGCCAAAAGATACCAATACTAAAAGACATTTAAACCAAATATAGCATTATCCACTTACCTCCTTACATTTGGACATCCTGTTGCTTTATGCTAATATACAACTGCTGTGTTCTACACATTTCAGTAGTGACAGAAGTGATTTTTCTATACAATATATTGGACCTTTGTCATTCTTTTTCTCAGCCATAACATCTAGGCACTCATACCAGCAGAGACTGATGACGCAGACACTGTGTAGCATGCTGTGTGTATGTAGAGTGTGTATCTGTGTGTAAGCATACAAGTTTATAAATATGCATTATCATAATATTTTGGAAGCAGATTTTCTTGGAACAATAAATGTGTATGAACTCTGCTTTGTTCTTCTTCGCTTTCTTCTTTAGCCTATCTATATCTGTTTCCCCTCCATTTCCCAACTCCTGTCTCTCTGCCACCATTACACAGTGCACTAAGGACTGCTATCAAAGGCTATGTCTACACTAGGTAATTTAAGTCGACTTAACTAAGTCGACTTAGTGAAGTTGACTTAGTGTGTCTCCACTTAAAATTAAAGTCGACTTTGGGGGGAACTTAAAAGTCGACCTAGAGCGTCCACACTGGATGCCTAGGTCGACTTCTAGGGGCTTAGGGGGACCTAAGGGAGGTGCAGGGGGGCACCCCTTGCCCAATGCCAGGGGGCTCAGCCTTTGCCCCATTGTACTTAGGCTCCCCCTGTGCCCCCTCCCTGGCAGGGAGGGCATTGGTGTAGCCCTGGGGTAGCCCTAAGTCAACTTAGGGCTACCCCATGGGTACACTGGATTAAGTCGACTCTAAGGAGTCGACTCAAGCCCTAAGTCTAGTAGAAAGGAGGTTTAATAAAGTCGACTTAATTAAATTAAGTCGACTTTATTTTCCTTAAGTCGACTTAAGCAGCTTGCTTAAGCAAAGTGTAGTGTAGACGCAGGGTAAATTAAGTCGACTTAAGCAAGCTTAAGTCGACTTAATTTACCAGTGTAGACGCAGCCAAAGAGTGGGGATCCGAGACAGAGGATTAGAGGGAGTCAGAAAAGGAGTGGGGTATAGGGGTGAATGTTCACAGTGGCTGCTTGACAATGAAGGAAGATGAGAGCTTTCTAAAGTAGTAGCCAGCTGCCAGTCAAGTGAAGGACATGAAGTGTGTGCAGTCTTGCGTTCTAAATCTGGAGTACCAGCACCATGAAATTTACCAATTCTTGGCATTAGAATGCTTTCCCTATCCTTAGGTTTAGAGGATAAAGCCATGAATTCGCAGAGGAAGGACTGTTGCAGAGCTACAGGGAGAGAGGCAGATGCCCTGGTCCTCCCTTAACCTTTCTCAAGCAGCTGCTATTTCCCAATCCCTCTATAGCTTTTTCTGCCCTTTGGAAATTATACTGTCATTAGGTGTTGACAATGGATGCAGCTGAACCAGTACTAAACACAGTTTAACTGCAAGTGTAGTCAGGGACAAACCATGTTCAGCACAGTCTGAGCACCTCTTGTCAACAAGAGGTAATAAAAGGCTCTCGCATAGAGACACCCCTGGAATCTTTGATCTCCTTCCAGCACCGGGCAGGCCAGCCAATGGAAAGGATTCCTTGCTCAGCAAGTGTTCAGCACAGAGTTGGATTGCCCTGACGCATTCTCAGGCTGAGGCAGGAAATGCCATGCAGAGTAGGATATTGTAGAGAGGTTTTCAGTTTGATCAGTAGGCCTAGGAGGCAGGGATTGTTGCTCCAATCTCCCATTTCATTCATTGTGTCCTGAAGCCCCTGAATGGGGTTCAGCTAGGTCAGCTTCCTTGTGAGAAACCTTGTAATCCTGCCCATCCCAGGAATCTGAGATCGGGCCCCAGCAAATCTCAGTCCAGATCCCTGAAAGTGTGATAGCACAGGATGCCCTAAATTCATCCCACATCCTGCTCACCTTCCCCTGGGCCACTTACCACCACATGCAATGCCTCAGTTTGGGGCATGGCTCATGTTAGTTACAGCCCTCTGGCTTCAGACTCCAAAGTCTCAGGGCGGTTGCAGGGGACCTTCTGGTGCCCCTGCACACAGTTTTTCCTTATCTCTTGGGTGATGTCTAAAAGGAAGGGGGAGGAAAGAATTATAGCCAGATTGCTTGAATAAGAGCCATTTCTCCTACTGTCCCAGGGCAGTGCTCCGCCAGAAAATGATATTTCTCCTCCCCTTGTCTGGCCTGCTGGAGCTCTTTTTATACTGCTCCTATCCCCAGGAGTATGCTCAGCAATGCCTGAGGGATGAAGCTTTCCTGGCCCAGGACTGCTCCAGCCTTTCCCCTGCCTTTGCCTTGGCATGAGGTTTATAAACCCTATCAAACATGTGTATGTGCATGCACATACAGGAAAAGAGAGACAGAAAGCAAAGCAATACAACTTAGCAGAGGGCACAGAAACCAGTACTAATTGATACTGATAATCAAATATTACTAATAGAAACAGAGAGCCAGGGAGAAGAAAAAATCTTGTACATAAGGAGAAACACAGATGAGCACAAATGAGGATACATTGACTAATGTTGACTGCTAAATATATTGATGTGCATGCCATTTAGATACCATGTGCTAGACGCCTTCAAGACAGAATGCCATCCTTCCTTTCTATTCTCTCAAAATAAATAGTCCTCTTCAGGCTATAGAAAGAAGAAATAAAGTTCTGACAATGATAATAAATCAACTTTTGGGTTTTGGAGCAATAGTTTATTTTATATCTTAACAGAAATTCCTGAGACCTGAAAAACTCTAATGTCAGCCCTCTCATCCTATGCTTGATATACTGATCTCCATCTTGTCATGGTCCTTTCTTACCTCGGTGGAGCTACAGGCCAATCAGAACTGGTGGTGCAAGAATTCAAAAGCACAACCTCCTGAGGCTGACAAAAGAAACCCAGGCAGCTGTTTCCCACTACTTGATCTGAGAGCCACCCATTACTGGAGAGCTGCAGGAGCCACTGCTGCCACCTCAATCGCTTCTCTGAAGTTGTAGTGGTAGCAACGAGAGCAAGTCAAAGGAGCTATTGTTGCTGACATCTTCCTGCTGACTGCCTGCATCAGGGAAAAGCAGTGGCTACCCAAGAAGAGGAACCTGCTCCAGCCCAAGTCAATGCAGGATCCCATTCCCAAGCAAGGGACTTTAGTACACCTCAATGAGAGACCTGAGAGCAAGACTCCAGACCTGGACCCTAGCATGCTCCAATAATTTCAGTGCAGGGCCTGAAGCCCCAGCAGAGGACTTGAGCAAACCCCAGTGAGAGACTCCTGGGCAAGTCTCCAACATGCTCCAATGTGGGACCCCAAAAAGAGACCGCTGAAGTCTAGTTCACTGTCACTGGACTCTCTACTCTGTGATGTCTCGGTGTTTAAGCTGTACTCATGATATTATCAGGGAGGCTGCAGAAGACTGGCAGAGAGCTAGTGTTCTATCAATATTTTAAAAAGGGTAGACAGGCTCAGCAGGTAGGAACCAATGGCTCAATGCCTAGTTGGCAACCAGTAACAAGTGGAGTGCCCCAGGGGTCGGTCCTGGGGCCAGTTCTGTTCAACATCTTCATTAATGATCTCGATGATGGGATAGATTGCGTGCTTAGTAAGTTTGCAGATGACACCAAGCTGGGGGGAATGATAGATATACTGGAGGGCAGGGACAGGATCCAGGGAGACTTAGACAAATTGGAACACTGGGCCAAAAGAAACCTCATGAGGTTCAACAAGGACAAGTGCAAAGTCCTGCACTTAGGACGGAAAAATCCCATGCACTGCTACAGGCTGGGGACCGATGGTTAAATGTAGGCAATGCTTACAGAATGGGGGACTCTAACCTGGGAAGCCGTGACTGAAAAATATTTGAATTCATGGTGGAGAATCAGTTCAACATGAGCTTTCAGTATATTGCTGTGGCCAAAATGGCTAATCTAATCTTTGGATAGACAAGGGAATCTTGAGTAGGAATAGAGAGGTTATTTTACCTCTATATTTGGCGCTGGTGTGACTTCTTCTGGAATGCTGTGTTGAGTTTTGGTGTCCACAGTTCAAGAAGGATGTTGATATATTGAAACAGTTCTGAGACAAGTCACAAAAATATTAAAGGATTAGAAAACCTGCCTTATAGTGATGAGTAGACTGAGCTCCTTGAATCTATCAAAGAGAAGGTTAAGGAGTGACTTGTTTACAATCTATAAGTATCTATATACTTATAATTGAATGTGAACCTTTTGGAACTTTATACATAAAGAAAATTCATAAAGTCTATTTCTTCAATTTGTATTTGCCATTTGATTTTGCTGTTTCCAGAAATTTCTTATTTTTAATGGCAACATCACAGCACCTTTAGGTGGACACTAAAACTTTTAATATTAGATATCCAAGTGTATTGTGATAATAATGTAAATCTTTAGACCCATGTAAAAAAAAAAAGGCAGACTACATTATCTTTCTGGTAATTGCCAAATCTATAAAAAAAAGGGTGAGATGGTAGTCCCAAATCAGGCAGTAGGATCTCTGTTTCACCAGCACACAGCACTAGGAGAATGCCCTGAACCTAACCTCTCACTGGCAAACAGTATCTTTGTTTGGAGTAATGCTGAGTCCCTGTTGTTCCCTCATGTGAAGGGAGATTCCAGACAATTTGCACTACTGCAAACCATTCTCCCCAAGCAGACTTCCTGATGGCATGGACTCTATCACAAGGTGACTGGCCACAAACAAAAAAGGGTCAAAGCCTTTGACCAACAAAGAAGGCAAGGCAGGGGCAATAAAGGATCAGGAAACAACCCAAGGAAGGGGAGCCCCAGTGAGCAATAACCAACTGGTTCAAGTCAATAAGGGCAGGTGACAGCTGCCAGAGGCCAGTGGACTGGAGGAGTCCTGGAAGGAAGAAGTAGATAGTTCCTAGAAGAAAACTGAGGTCAGAGAGTAGCAAGAGGAGTTTGCTGACTGGTATCCCCAATCCAAAGCTAGTGCCAGAAGTCTGAAGGCAGGGGAGCTTACCTACTTAAATGTCTAGGCCAGAGACCTGGACCAAAAGGAGCTGTGAGAGGGCCAGGGGGGGTGAGGGATGGATCGCCTGGCAAGGATATTCCCAGAAGAGAGACTGTAGGGGTTCACTGGGGAAAGGGTGGGTGCACCCCAATTGGAAGGGGTGGGTGGCTATACTGGTACAAGAACAAAAGAGGACTGAGTGTCTGGGCATGGTTGGAGGCGTCAGGGTGTGCTATGTAGGGCATGAAAGAACAAATTGTCTGATTTTGATGACTGCTTGCACTAGTTTGAGAAATGGATTACATGTTTGGAGTGTTTGTTATGGGCTAATTTGGACTATGCTCTTGTAATATATCACTTCAAGAAGGGGTGCTAGTGAGACAAAAAAGCCTGAAATTTTGAGATCTCTGATGTTGGAAAACCAAGACAGGTGTGCCTGTTGTGCTGCAGCTACCAGAAGAGGAGGTTCCAGGTGGACGCTTGCCTGAGGACAATCACACACTAATACAACCCTGAAAGTAATAACAGTAATAATTAATACCTGGAGAGCCTCAGAGGGAAGGAGCGAGAGAAGGACCAAGTACTTTCACACAGGAACAATTTAAGCATTATGTCACCCCTGCACCATGGGTAGTTATTATTGGCCCCACATTATGCATGAGAAAATTGATACAGAGCCAAATTGACTTTCTTAAAATTACACAGGAAGGATTTGATTCACCCACTGCTTGAAAAGTGGGGTGCAAATAACCCAGATCTCCTGATGCACAATCCTGCATGTCAAACAAAAGACCATCCTACTCCAACATTTCTTTCACCCTTTCTCTCAAGTGAAGAATTAAAACGGAAGCAGTGATACAACCTTTGTATATGATCATCAATGAACATGCAGGATAAAATAGCAGACTCCTGAATTATAGCATATGTGAAAGAGGTTAGCATAATGTTACAGTACAAACCAAAGTACATTTGTACCAAATAGCTTTTATGTTAGACACCTGATTATCTAGTTAAAAATCCATTCTTTGTGCATACAACCAGCATGTATAACACCAGCTTGGCACACGAGACCTAAATATCTATTTCTAATGAACAAATTCCTCATTCTTAAGTGGAAATAAAAATAAAATGGAAAAATAAATCTATAAATTTGCTATTTTCACCACTGTCTTTACTGTTACATTTCGTATGGCTCAGGTGTGTGCTGAATATATATATATACCTGTTGGAGGAATAGGATCACTCTTGCTTCTTACTGCCATGAAAGAATTAAATACAAAATCTTCTGTAGGAAGCAATTGTGAAGTGTGGAAGTTTCTAGTCAGGCAAATAAATTGGATTTAAGTATATTACAGTCATAATCTTTTCTGCCTCTCTCCAGACAGCCTTTGTACATGGAGAAATGAGAATGTATTCTCAGACAAATCTTGACCTGAGGGAGAAGGCTGCGGGAATCTGGATTTTCAATAACATAAGACAATAAAGCTCAGACTTCTAACCTGCCGCAATATGGTAAAAGTATAAAGAGCTTAGCAACTAATAAAAGAAAAGGGTCTTCCAACTCATATTTGAAGATCTAGACCCCCAAAAGGACACTTCATAAAGATCATAATGGGTTAGTCAGTATCTAACAGATACAATGTACCTTGTTGACCAATTGTCTGACAGTTGTCTTCTACAGGTCTGGATATTAATAAGTCTTGTGTTGATTTCCTTTGGGTATTTTGTCCTCATAATTGTACATATACTTGTTGTGACATCGCAGCTTGTTATATATTTACTTAATGTGAGTCTTATAGCAATATGTGTGCTGTTGTTTTCCTTAGATGATATGCACATATTGCAAATTTTATCTCCCTCTAAGGTATACTGAATCAAAGTAGTTACAGTGCAAGGGAGAGTACATGATCTTAGGGCAAAGAGGAAATCCACGTGTATTTTCCCCTTAGGTATGAACACTGTCTTACTCTCCTTACATTAGATAGGGAATATAAAGGGATTCAATTATCCCTGCATTTTTATTTTTAATAATAAAAACGTGTGCTCCAGATGGTATATTCCAGTTAATATTTTGACAGATAATGCTAGTGTAAAGTAAGTGTCACTCACACAGTAAGATCAAGGGAAAAAAGATGCATAAGAAAGATCATAGAGTGATTTATGGAGTGAAAATGAAGCCTGTTAAAAACTGCTCTTTCTAACAAAATAAAGAACCTATCTTCAACTTGATCCTGCTCTCTCCATTTTCTGTAGATATAGTCACTTTATAAAATGCAAATATTTAGAGATTATACGTTTATATATAAATTGCAGTTTTCCATATAAGTTCAAAGACAAGTGCTGTATTTTAAAACTAAATTCTGTCAACATAATTTTATCAATGTTACTGACTATGACATCTCATTCATGTAATATCAAAATAGGGAAGATACAATATCAGATTTAAGTCATGCTATGATTCATCCTGGCTCAACCCCATAATGATGTGGGGGGTAATGCAGCAAGATGCACACTATTTAGGTGAAAGAATACTGTTACTGTGGCTATTCTTCTGGGGGGAGGAGGGGAGTGTAAATCTTCCTTGACCTGTGCACACTAAAGAACAAATCCTGCTCTATGTCCATTAGTGCAGAAGACTCTGGATGAAGTCGAATTGATGTGGCCGTACTGTTTATAGGAAGTAGGATTTGCACAGCACAGTTCCACAGGAAACCCCAACATAACACTATGGAGAAGACATTAGTGGGGAATGTGGGTTAAGAAAAGAGGGGGACTGCAACTACTTAGTTTCATCAGCCCAATCAAAAGCTCATTGAAACTAGTTAAGTTTTTCCATTTACTTTGATACGCTTTGGATAGGTCCCCATAGATGGGAATCACTGGAAGCTGAAATAGCAATGAAGAGCTGGCCTGATGTTACTCCATTCCCTCCCACCCCACCCCACCCGACTTCCCAAATATATAACCCAATTCTACTCTCAGACCAATATGGTGGACCTTGGTATGTAAAGAGTTGAGAGTTGTATGCAGTGGGAGAAAACATTATAATGAAGATCTATAAAGTAGAGTTTAGTCCTCGACATTATGAGGGGGTTAGTGTGACTTTTGTCTATGTTTTATTCCCTAATTCACCTTTCTTGACTTTTTTTGATATGGGTAAGCACTGAAAAGTGCCGGGTTTTGTTTTTCTTCCTTTCTAATGTTCTTTCTTGTTTTGCTCCATATAGATATATATGGTCGATATATCCCCACCAGTATTTGCAGTGCACCTCAGTAATTTAAAAATAGAACAATAACAATTTCTCTGTGTGTGTATATATCTCCCTTCCCAACCTGTAGGAAATATCTTAATTCAGAAGTTGTTTTTGGGTGGGCTGTTATTGGGGTTTTTGGAGAGGGTTGTTCGTGTTTGTTTGTCCCACCTGCGTATGCTTTGTATGGGGACTTATTGTGTCATTGTGTGTGAAAAAATTACTGATAGAAAGTTAAAATCAAGGAATTATTTTTGCATTTAGTTCTGAAATTAATTCCAAGATCATTCTGAACTTTTGCAGGAGTGAGTTCTATAGTCTAGGTCAGGTTCTTATGAAAGTCCAGTCTCTGTTGCCCACAAGCTTCTTCCTATTGATTTGGATTTACAAAGCCATTTATAGTTTTAAAAAGTTCTTTGGGGTATGACTTTGCTACTTCTGAAATTTAAGACAGGTCAACTCTCCTTTGTGCCTGACTCTGTCTGCACCAGACTCTCTTTTCTGTCCCCAGCGCTCCAGTTTATTTCCCCATTTCCCTCTTAACCCAGATCATCTGAGAACCACAGTAGTCTGCATGGGCAAACGAGTTAGACAGGGCACATTGGTACTACAATGTATATAACAACAGTCAGAGTTCATAGTACCTCATGATATGTCTATACCTAAAATGCTATCGTTAGACACTACCTATGCCAATGGGAGGGATTCTCCTGTCAACGTAAGTAATCCACCTCCCCGATATCAATGGACCTAGTGCCTTCCACAAGAGGACTTAGACAGGCTTAACAGTGTCATGCAGAAGGGTAGATTTTTCATACCCCTTAATTTTCTAGTGTAGATCAAGCTTCAGTCATTCTAGTCCTTGGTTTTTCAGTTGGATGGCATTTTAATAAACTCCAGAAATTTTTGGGAAGTCAGCCATAGTGGTTTCTTCTTGCCTTGTAATGGAGTTGGTTTTTATTTCGTGGTCTGAGCAGAGAAGAAAATTGCATTCCTTATACCCACATGCAGTCCACAGATTCAGTAGGGAGTATGGCTGGCTCAATACATGGGGATGGATGGAAATGGTCAATGAGAAACAAAAAAGTAATTTTTTAGGTTTTGGTCTGTCTGGCCCATATGGGTATTTGAAGATTCCCAAAACAATGAGTTTGATGAACTTCAGAAAGACTCTCTGTGAACTCCTGAGGAACTCATTAAGTGTCTGGGTGTTATAAATTAGGCAGGTGCCTAATTAATCTAGATTCCAGAGTTCAGATTAAAAACTAAGCGGGGCACTCACTGGATTCTGATTTGAGTACATTTTTATATGTGGGATCACATAGCTATGGGGTCTGTGCCAGCAAATCTCACAGACAGCAGCAGGAATCTCCCTGGGCACAAGGCTGGCTTCATACTAGTTGAGCACATTTGCAAAATCAGGAACCTAACCAGGAAAACACTTCAGTGCTATTTTAGCTGTAAAAATGAGGATGTTGATATTAGAAGAATTGACTGAAGCCTGTAATTTTTAAAAAAATTGATTCTTGCCTTAAAATCTGTGAAAAGGAATGATTTTGAACATCTAATTGGCCTTCCTGCATAACAGGGTCTACGATTTTGCCCAGTTATTTCTGCAGGAAGCCCAATAACTTATGGTTGAAATAGAGCATCTCATTTAGAAAAACATCCAGTCTTTTTGGAGTAATAACGCAGATTATCATCACTAACAATCTCATCTAAATTGTAAGTAGATTTCTATTCCTATACTATTGTAACTACAATATGCAGACTGCTCATACAGTTAAAACACATATATGCAAACATATACATCAGCACATAAGCATTACTGCTAACATATACAGTATTTTAAGTAAGCTGCCCCTTGAGGATTGCTAGCCAGAGCACCTTGACACAGCTGTAAAGAACATAACACACACTAGTGCCAATGTTTATCTCCAGTCATTTCAGGTCTGCAGATGAGCACCTACATTTTTCTATTAAATCCACACCATATAGAACAGTCCCATTGCTATTGTTCACATCTATTTGATTGCTCTGGAAAGATTATACTACAGGTATATGTAATCCTTAACCAATAATTACTGTTTGGCAGCAATTTTCTCAATGCTTTATGTTTGCCAAAAATGCTGTGTAAGTTTTTCTTTTCAACGCCAATACTTCATGCTGTTTTATAAAAATTAAAATATTGTTTCCACTATATTTCAAGCAATGTAAAGTAGAGCATAAACAAGTTGATCATCCTTTCAACCTTTCCATTGAATTTAACTTTGGTATGTATATTTTCTTGTGATAATGATCAGTAGTTTTTAACTTCAATGCTAAAAAAGATGCGTTTGTTACAAGTTCTTTCTAATAATGAATTTTGTGAAAACAGAAAATACAACTACATAAAAATTGCTAACATGGCAAGTTGGTAGCTTGGTGCCTTTTTTCTTCTATATTTAGTAGGTAAAGGTACAGCTGATAATGAAATGCAAAGAGATTTGTGTCATCCAGGATCTAATAATACATGGGCACTTGCTAGAGTGGCCCTTGTAAAACTGTCTAATGTGAACTTACCACGTGGTAATTTTCCAGATAAATGGACATTTGCTTCCACAGTTCTACTGTCGAAGGTCAATGATCCATATAATATGGGCAATTACAAAGTATTTCCATTGCAGACTCAACGACAAATTTTAAGTGCTAGACAACAATAAACTGTAGTAAATGCATAAAAATCACAGTGGTAAATTTAAAAGCTCGTGCCCTGCTCCACCCCTTTTATAGCTATGGAGGCCCCATCACAGGCCTTTACTGTAAAATGTCTTCTCACTTCTGGTACTGTTGTTGCTATTTCCTTTCTTATTTATTTCGACATTTTAAAATCTCCTTTTAATATTACCAACTCATTGCCTTTATGCAATTAGTTATTTCCCTGCATTCTAGTTCAAAGTTAAACACTTGGCTATTTTATAAAGATTCTCTAGGGCTGTCAAAGGAAAAAAAATTCAAATAAGGAAAAACTCTTTGGTAATTGGGAAAACATGGAATCCCAATAGATTCACAAACATAACCATGTCTAATTGCATTTCAAAGAAAAGAAGAGAAGTGTTTTCATTGTGTATGTATTGCTGATACACTTATAAGTGCTGTTAAAAGAGCTAGTTTAAAACATGGCTAACAAGTTTGTTTATTAGAAAGTGAATTCTGAGAAATACATGGACTGAAATAAGGAATCGTTTTGTGTAATGAAGTGTTCATGAAGAAATAAGCATACTATCACATTTATGGTGGCTCATAGCATTTTATCATTATCTTTGCTTGGAGTACATTTGATTTAAATAATTGTTGTACAATATTTTACAACAAATTGATACTTTAGTAATTAACAATACAAATCAATTAAAAACATGCCAAAGTCACTCTTCATTAAGACTCACATTTCTTACTCTGAGCTTGTAAAAACAAAGAATAGTTACTTGCAATTTCTGCATTCACTTAAAAAATGACTACATGCAACAACAAAGTATAAACTATGCAAGTGCCTTTAGTCGCATAAATATTGTAGAACTTCAACAATAAACATATAAGAGCCTAAAAGACTTTTGTGATTTCTGATGGGAATATATTAAACCTGTAGTAGAACTTCCCTTGTGGATTGTATTTCTGTTTCAGTTTACTGCTGCTTTTACCCATCATGTAAGAGACGGGATGCCATTTCATTCCACTGAAATGAACGGGAAACATCAGTAAAGAGCAACCTTAATGGTGGTGAAATTCACCAGGGAAGATCTTTTGACTTGTTCGAGAACCTATTTCAAAATTTAAGCAGATTTTTGCTAAAAAGGAAAAAAAATTGAGATGTTGCATCTTAACCTTCACATATGAATGAAAAAAATGCATTTACTGCCACCTTAGGCAGCTGTCTTTTACTGATTGGAATTCAAGTGGCCTGCTAACCTCACTTTGGGAAAAATGTTCTTGGATTATTTTCAAATGCCAGAAGTTTTGGAGAAAGAAAACACTGGATTACTTTAAAGCAAATAATAACATTTTACGCAAAAGATTTTTATTAGAAGACATACTTTACAGTAAATAAGCTGATGTATATACTGTAGTTTACTGCTAAACATATTTAAATATAAGATTCCATAAATGGTAAGGCCACATGTATCAAGTTTATTTCAAAAGGTCTTATAAAATAATACAGTAAACATTGTTTTTCTTGTCGATAAGATCATTGCACAAGTAAACAGAATTTGCACAGGATTATCTCTGTGGAATCTGAAGGATTAATCTCCTCCAATCGACTTTGGCAAGAGTGCAGGGCACCTGCAATGGATAGGCCCCAGCAACTGCTCTAGCCCATGGGTTGTAGCAATAACATCACCCAGATGCCAGCTACTCTCAGTAAAGGTCTACTGAGTTTAGATCTCTCCAATTAATTGCATCTCAGTTAAGACACATTTTGTTAAAGCTCCACTGACATTTAGTAGGGTTTTCCCCATATTTTCTTAAAAAAAACAAGGAGGGAATTAAAGAACTACATATGGTCCAACACCATGGTTTAAAAATTATTTACTCATGTATCAGGATTCCAGAAGCTAAGTTTTCTGCCACAGTCTAGGGATTTTGATTATGCATGTTAAATGTACATTTTCATGTTTGTTATTTAATCTATATAAAAAAGGAAGATATACAGTATGGACATATTAACATTAAGTTTTGGAAAATCCTTATTTTGAATTGCTTGATTTCTTGACCTTAAGCCTGCATTAATACTAGATTTTGCATATATTATCAATCGTTTGACCACGGAAAACCAGTTATAATGCAAGGCAGCGAGGAGGGTTCTACGACTGACACTCTATTATTTTGAATAGTGTTCAGTTAAAATTTTATAAAATGAATTTGGAGCTCATGAAAAGAGATTTATGATCTATGTTTATCTCTAGAATAGCTTCATCATGGGTAGAACAGAGAAGGCCCAGTACGTATGCCTCAACCTTTTCGAGAATCATCCAGGGCAAGGGCACAGGATGAGTAATTCTCTCATAGTCCTTGACATCAATGCTGAGACTACCAGTCAGTGGTAAATGTAATGGTATTTTGTGATGTAGATAATTCCCACTAGGAATGAGACTGATCCCCCTAACTCCTTCTACAAATTGGTAGACCGCTAAATAACCAGCAAGTAGAGACTATGATCCAAAGTTATTGCTATCTTGGTACTTATGTAGCACTGGTCACCATAGTATTTGGGTGCCTCATCTTTAATGGATTTTATCCTGCAATCACCCCCAAAGGTATGGCAAGCTATAAGAACTCAGGCACAGGGAACATCAAAATCAAAAGACACGTCCAAAGTCAATCAAGAAGTCTATAGCTAAGCCAGGAATTAAAACCAGGATTCCCGCATCCCAATCTAGTGCTCTATCGCCGATACAAATCAGATGCCCCATTACAAATCCACAGATTCAGCCAGCCCTAGAGAATGCATTCTGAATTTTAAAACATTGTAATAACTTTTAAAAGTCTTCATTATAATCAGTGCTTACATACAAACAAAATGAACCTTATCTTGACTTCCTACAGTTGAATCTTCAACTTAAAGATTATTAATGTTTGTCCTTACCTCACTGTATGACAACTTAAACTTGCAGAAAAGCTCTAAAAAGAGCCGTCATATTTTTACATACCACTGGTGTGCTATAGCAACTGAGCTGCTTATTTTCTCATACCAGAATGAAGCACTAGCTAGAGAACTCTAAGAATACTTGTCTCTATCCCTATAGAAATATAATACATCAGCTTTTTATTTAAGCACCACCCCAAATCATATCAAACATATTTTTTCTTGTAATAATTACGTAATCATGTGTTATTTCAGAAAGCTGCATATAAAGTAAGTTCTATTGTGATTAATTGTCCCAGTGGGTTATGGTAAAATTTTCAAAGTTCCAGCTGGTCACACAGGATTTAGTTTATGAGAGTGTTGCACATTATTAAATTTTCTGATAGTGTGTTCTTTTGTGATTCAGCAAACCTCTTCCTCTCTGCACAACTGGCATCCTCTTTGTTATACACCCAAGAGGTATGCAACCAAAATGGAGTGCACTCAGATGAAAAAAGGTATTCCCAATCAGACATGCAGATTATGAATTACTTATGCAGTATAAACAAAACACTGAGAATTATAGAAGTTGCAGTGTGAGAGCTATGCCTAGGACACGTGCAAGTTAAAATACGCATTGGCAATTTATGTAGAGTTTTCCCATCCTTCCTATAACCCACAGAATAAGACTCCTAAAGAACATGCTCGAGTGCTAGCCTAACCAAGGCCACATTCCTGTAATCTTGTTGAAGTAAAACTCCCATTAATATCCCCTTATATTTGATCAGATAATTTAGATCACAAAAGACAGGATGAAAACCCTCCAGATGTATGCAGCATATATTTCTTCTTCCAGAAGCAAGCATCAATCACCCTTCAAGCCTTGCTAGTACATCTCTCCAGCCTCCATACTATCTTATTTCCCACTCCCAGAACATTTACTCCGGAATTGATTTACCCAATCCCAATGTGAATTGGGAAAGGGACTGTAAAACCATATTCTCTCTGAGGGAATGAAACCAGATCTTCTAAATATGTTATCTCCATAGGAATGAGAAGGAGAAAACATAACAAGAGTTAATATTTAACATCTGGAAGAGAGGGAGATGTAGCAAACAGAAGCCATTTGCAAAATGAACTGTATAGGACTGCAGCTTCTTGGCTTTATCATACATAAAGGGCCAGCTCCAGAAAGGAATGCTAGGAAAAAAGGTTTATATAAGACAACAACCCTATACTACAGAGAATTAGTAATAACAAGGCACTTACAAAGGAAAATGGTCCTAAGAGTAGGGGCTGGTTCTATGTGTTATCTATCACCCCATGGTTCAGGTACAGAAACTAAGTGATTCATCATCCAGTTCAAAATTCTGCCTCTGGTGTACTGGTCCCCTACCCAACAGCTATAGGCCAAGCAAATTACCTCCACTGCAGGGGATATCATGGTGGCAACTTTTACTTCAGCCACCTATTAGAAGATCTCCACGTACATATAAACATGGCAACCAATGTGGATCCTGTGGATGCAAGTTCTCGGAAGTCTCAAAAATCACACTGGGGATGTTTACCCCAACTGCTCCATATTCATATTGTTGCTGACCTCAGACTTCTCTAACTTGCCTTCCCCCTGAAAAACAATGGAGAGCTACCACACAGATGTGTACCGAACACACAGATGCTTTACAGGTGGACTAGCCCACTCCTACTTACGGCTCAAGTATGACTTTTTTGGGCCCAGTACAAAATTGTAACACAGATCCCCTAGTATTGAGGGTTGCGGCCTGGCCTGGCACCACAGGCCCTGGTAAAATATACATATTCCCCCTGCCCCCCTCTGCCCTCCATGTAGAGATCCTACTCCTACCTACAATAAATTGGCTTATTTGTATGTCAGAATTCTCAGATCCTTTGAGAAACTCATACATCAGTTAACTAACATCTCATATTTTGCCCAATACAGAAAGATGGAGAATGACATTCTGACCAAGAGGACTGTGTAAAATAGAACATTAACCAAAGAAATAATACAAAATAGCACAGTATGAGTTAGTATCCACCAGTAAACCCCCGATTCTCTAAAGAATTGCAAATTGAAAAATGGTAATCACCGCTGGGTGGGAGGGACAGCAGGCAGCCGTGCGCGTGAGCTATCTAATCCACAAGCTTATGCACGTGGATTCAGCTGCTGCGCGCGCACAACTGTGTCAGTTATATACGCGCGCAGGAGCTGCGTCCACATCCCGCCGTGCATATATACAACTGTGGTTTAGTTATAGATGGACTGGATCCCCATGTGGGCAGCGGCCGAAGAATCAGCCCCTCCATTCCAGCTGCAGGATCCGTCCCTGGTACAGAGGACCCAGCTGGATGGAGGGGGTGGGGGGAAGGAATGCAGGTCCTAGGCGGTGGCTCTGTGCAGCCACCGCGGAGAGCCAGTGAGTAGCACGCTTTCATCGGGCCCCTGGGAACTCCCCATCCTAATGGACCCCTTGTGGGGGGGCTTTCTGCACTCCCGGCATTACAGACTCCAGGCTGCCCCCAGGCGAGAGCAATGAGCTCGGAGACGCCGAGGGACCCGGACACGCACCTTCCCCGTTACACCCCGGCTGCCCACGTTGGCTCGGCCGGTCCACGCAGCCAGGCGGCCTCTGGTGAATGTGGCGCCTCCTGCAGCTCTCACACCGGGGCAGAATCCGTCACCCCCCCATCACCTGCCCCCCACATCCTCCTCAGCACCCCCCAGCTCCCCACTCCCTCATCAGAGCCCCCATCAACTGCCCCCCACTCCCTCCTCAGTGCCCCCATCACCGGCCCCCCACCCCTCCTCACCGCCCCCATCACCTGCCCCCCACATCCTCCTCAGCCCCCCCAGCTCCCCACCCCATCACCTGCCCCACACTTCCTCCTCTGTGCCCCCCAGCTCCACACCCCATCACCTGCCCCACTCCCTCCTCAGTGCCACCCAGATCCCCACCTCGTCACCTGCCCCCCAGTCCCTCATCAGCGCCCCCTAGCTCCCCACTCCCTCATCAGAGCCCCCATCACCGGCCCCCCACCCCTCCTCAGCACCCCCATCACCTGCCCCCCACATCCTCCTCAGCCCCCCCAGCTCCCCACCCCATCACCTGCCCCACACTTCCTCCTCAGCGCCGCCCAGATCCCCACCTCGTCACCTGCCCCCC
>ML685755.1:22638206-22675262 GCA_007922175.1 Pelusios castaneus | reverse complement strand
CCCTACCCCCTCTAACCCAGCCACTCTCCTTGTTCCCCCCCACACACACCCCTCTAACCCGGCCTCTCTCCTTGTCCCCCCCCAACCCTCTCCAGGTCTCCCTCCAGCCCCTTCCCAGCCCCCTTACCTGGCCGGAGGCTCGCAGCTGCGGGGACGGCCGGCAGAGCTGCTTCTCGGCCAGGCCGCTCCCACCCTGAGCACGCTCTGTCTGAGCATGCTCAGGGCGGGAGATTTGAATCTCCCCAGCCTGGCCTCAGCAAGACGGGGATTCAGCTGCTGCGCGCGCAGCTGCGTCCCCGCCGTGCATATATACATCTCTCGTTTAGGTATACAGATTTACCCTCGGGATACTAAAGGCATATTTTATATCTGTTGTAGAGTTCCAGTCATATATCTTCACTTTGGTTGGCAGAGGTATATATACAGAGCCGGCCTGTAACACATAGGTGAACTAGGCGGTCGCCTAGGGTGCCAGGCTCTAAGGGGTGACGGAAGTTATATTTTTTAAATAGAGAAAAAAATTATTAAAATGTTCTCTCTTATAAATGAAAGTATTACCCTCTGATGGGGACACCAAAATCATAGGGCACCAAAAACCATTGGGCCAGCCCTGTATGTATATCATGAACTCACCAAAGTCCCATTTTATGTCTGTATTCACAGTTACACCTGGCCCATTTTAGATTCCAAGGAATATACATTAGAGGGGGCTTTTGAAATCCAGGCAACCAAAAAATAGCTTGCTGCCAGCACCTCCTACCTGATGCAGATTTTGCAGACAAATAAGAAAATTATTATGGGCTAGATTATGCCTTTAGGCACAGCCCTGAGAAAGAGGTGGCATGTAAACTGCGTCACCTCTGGAGGCATCGTAGCTCAAACACAGTTCCATCTGGATGTATTAATTTACTGCTGCTGTCCTACATGAGCAGCAAATCACTGTCTTCCAAACCCCCATGCTAGCTGAGCTGTGCTGGCCAATGAGTGAAGGACAAAGTCAAGGTTCTGCCCATTCCCTGATCCTCCTCCTGATCACTCTTGTTTGAAGAAGCAGCAAGCAGGTCCATAGAGCCCTTTGCTCCTGCCTATCCAGATCTGAAGTCCAGGTAGCTCATATAAAGGAGTTCCTTCTCCATAAAACAGGCAAATAAGCCTTTGGAATTTTTCTGCAATTTCTGACAGAACGCACCCTCAAAGCTTGCCAGTTCAGGACAAAAGTTAACTCTGTTTTTCCAGTGGCCCTCCTCTTTACTAATTCCAAAGGGGTAGCCGTGTCAGTCTAGGTCAGCCAAACAAATGAGGAGTCCTTTGGCACTTTTAAAGACTAACACATTTATTTATCTCATGAGCTTTCGCTGGAAAAAATCCCACTTCAAAGTGTCTGACAAAGTGGGATTTTCTCCCACAGAAGCTCATGCAATAAATAAATTTGTTAGTCTTTTAAAGTGCCACAGGACTCCTTGTTTGGTTGGCCTACTATTTACTGGAACAGATATCAGAGGTCATTTTCTTTTGTTTCCTGATATGACTAAAATGTCCTCTTTCCTGTCATTTTTAAAGCTGTTTTGCCACAGACATCTTTCAGAGCACTAATTTCACTCGTACTCAAACAGCATGTACAGTAGTCATCCTTGAAAAACCTCCCAATTTTCTTAGAATACTAGATTATGTTAACTCAGTACTTACTTTATCCCCTGTACTTATTACAGGGAATACCTACAGAGTAATGCAAACACTGAGGTAATGTTATGTTGTTAACTAAGGCACCTAAAGAGTTTAAGGCAGAACGCTCTGTCGGCGAGCCACATTTTCCATCTGCTAACAGATATCACTGTCAGACAAATACACCGGGGGCTAAAAAGTTTTTACTTTTAGAACTACCATTGTTCTTGGGAATGCTAATAAAAGGATCTGAATCCCTCCTTCCCCCCTTCTCCCACTACACATACTCCCCTGCTTTATTTTCTAATGTGTAACACAGAGACAAATACACTGTATTCTTACAGCATCCTTCTGGAAAAACACATTTTGAATGTTATAAAGAAGTACCATCATAAAGAGGGTAATGACAATAGGGTTTCCAAGATCAAAGAGCCAACATGCAGTTTCTTTATAGTATGACAGATATAACACAGAGCTTCATAATGAGAATAGAGGGTTTTAGGGTTATGCATTTTAATGAATTCTGTATTAAACTGTACTACAGAAGCTGTAATTTGCATTTCACATTACTATATAGAGAGAAGGAATTGTTAACACATTGAGACAGAAACATTATCCTGGGATTGTGGATTTAAACTATATATCTATCTATATATATCTATATCTATAGATGTACACACAGGCAGTTGTATAGAGGTTTCTGGGTTTGAGAACACAAAAGTATGTTATTCAAACCTTTGGCAGAAAAAACACAGGAATAAAACACTCCTGTCTCTTTTGATCTGTAAGAGAAACAGCAGAGAAACTGTTGCTTGTCGGCATGTGGCACCGTCCTCATTAGATGTCTCAGTTGCTTTCTAAATACCACCTATAATCAGTTTCCCCTTACAGCTTTGAGTCAACACCAGTGCTCCTTCCAAAGTAGTGTATTCAATAATAAGCATAAAGACAAGGTGATTTTGTGATAGCTGCATATTGATATACCTTACCAGTGAGGATTTGTCCTCGGCACAGACCCCAAAAGTTATCCCCTGATCTTTCAATTCTTTTTTCTCCTTCTCACACCAATAGCTTCTGTTTTTCATTGTTCAGACAAGGCTAGAAGATAAAAAGAGTACAAATATTAGAAATGCAGCATAAATATTACAATGTATACTGTGCTCTATGAAACACTGTAGTATGCTTATTACAGTTCATTTGATAAACGGATGTACCTTAAGAACAATTTATTCATGTATTAATGTCCCATATGGGATACATAATCAGCTTTATTAGAAGACATTATTATGGTAAATCCCTGCAAAAACATCTTGCATAACAAGGAAACAAGATCCATTTTAAAAACTCAGCATACATGAATAATACTGATAAAAGAAAAAAGGGGTTTACAAATATTACTGCAAAGTTCTTTGAGGTCATGCAGACAAACTTCATTATTCTACTGTATTTCACAGAATCTAAGAAACACGGGGCTGAAAGGGATCTCAGGAAGTTATCTGGTCCATCCTACTGTACTGAGGCAGGACAACATATACATAGATCACCCCCAAGAGATGTTTATCTAACCTCTTCTTAAAATCCTTCAGTGATAGGGATTCCATAGCCTCTCCCATATTCCAGTTCTTAACTATTCTTATAGTTAGAAAGGATTTCCCAATATCTCACCTAAATCTTCCTTGCTGCAAATTAAGCCAATTATTTATTTGTTCCCCCTTCAGTGGAGATGGAAAATAATTGGTCTCCATGCTCTTTATAACAGCCCTTACCATTTGAAAATTATTAGATCCCCTGCTCAGTCTTCTTTTCTCAAGACTAATCACACCCAGTATGTTTTTTTAACCCTATCCTCAAAGGTCAGGCTTTCTAAAGTTTTTGATGTTCTCCTCTGACTCTCTCCAATTTGGTCACATCTTTCTTAAAAGTGTGGCTTCCATAAGCAGACAAAGAACACCACATGAGGCCTCACTAGGGCAGAATAGAATGAATCTGTCACTTCCGCTCTTTTATATATGACACTCATGTTAACACACCCCAGAATTATATTTAACCTTTTTTGCAACTTCATTGCATTGTTGGCTCCTATTCAATTTGTGATCCACTATAACCCACAGAACCTTTTCTGCCATATTACTTCCTAACCAGTTAGTCTTCAAGTTATATTGTACATTTGATTTGTCCTTCTTAAGTGTCGTGCTTTGCACTTGTCTTTATTTAATTTCATCTTGTTGAATTCAGACCAATTATCCAATTTATCAAGGTTATTTTGAATTCTAATCCTGTCCTTCAATGTGCTTGCAATCCCACTGTTCTTATAAAATTTACAGATGACACCAAGCTCTCTCTTCATTCCTTTATCCAAGACATTAATGAAAATATTGACTAGTAGCAGACCCAAGACAGCTGGTATCCCACTTGATACATCTTTCTAATTTGACAGCCACCTCAGACAGGTAACTAATGGATGTAGAACTTACCCCTTTGTTACAACATTTCCATTAAAGAATGACTTTGTAGCATCCACTTCAGGCAGAAAGCACGTAGTGTCAACCCCATACTCAACATTGTTTCCTCTTTCTTCTCTATGTCTATCTAAACATTATGGGAGTTTTATCATTGATTTCACTGACCTTACGGAGCAGACATGAACATTGAGATGCATCTCAGCTAATACTTTTGTAATGTGTTTTAGGTGGTCTTCTCATGTCCCAATGTCTATTTATTGGTGTATGCACTTTGGTGATGCACGTTAATGTAACCATTGGCTATGCAGGAAGAGAGGTGTGAGCAAACAATACTGTCAAACCAGCTGCATCACAAATTCTGTTTCAAATAACTTTGCAATTTATATAATCTTTTGCAATCAAACTTTGGAGTTTTTGGAGTTTTTAAATACTGGGTTACTCTGCTGAAAATGCAGGCCTGAAACTAAAGCCACTAAAATCAGTGGCAAAATTGCTATTGACTTCAGTAGGACCCTTTAGATTATGTACAGTCCTTCTCAAGCAAGATGCAACTAGTAATTCCTCTGCTCTACTACACACTCAGCTGGAGTATTGTGTCCAGCTCTGGGTATCACATTTCAGGAAATGTGGACAAAATCGGAGAAGGTCCAGAGAACAACAACAAAAATGAGTAAGGGTCTAGAAAACATGACCTATGAGGGAAGACTGAAAAAACTGGGTTTGTTGAGTCTAGAGAAGAGAAGATTGAGGGGAAACATAACAGTTTTCAAGTACCTAAAAGGTTGTTACAAGGAGGAGGGAGAAAAATTGTTCTCCTTAACCTCTGAGGCTAGGACATGAGGCAATGGGCTTAAATTGCAGGAAGGGTGGGTTAGGTTGGACATTAGGAAAAAAATTCCAATTGTCAGTATAGGTAAGCACTGCAATAAAATGGTAGAAAGATTATGGAATCTGTTATTGGAGATTTTTAAGAGAAGGTTAAACAAACACCTGTCAGGGTTAGTCTAGATGGCTATGTCTACACTGGCAAGTTAGTTTGAATTAAGAAGGCTTAATCTGAACTAACTAAAGCCATGGCTACACTAGGCTTTAGTTAGTTCGAATTAAGGGCTTCCTTAATTCGAACTAATAAGTTTGAATGGGGCTTCAGAAGTAAGGCTTTAATTTGAACTAACTAGCTCAAATTAGCCAACATGGCTATGTTAATTCGAACTAATTTCTTAGTTCGAACTAACTGGCCATTGAAATGAATGAGGATCCCTAATTCGAACTAAACAAGTGCCATGAAGGGCACTTGCTTAGTTCGAACTAACTTTTTCTAGTTCGAATTAAGCTAATTCAAACTAACTAAAATTAGTTCGAATTAATTAGTTCGAACTAACTAATTTGAATTAATTTTAGCAAGTGTAGACATAGCCGATAATACTTAGTCCTGCTTTGAATGCAGGACACTGGATGAGAAGATCTCTCAAGGTTTCTTCCAGTTCTATGATCCTTTACAACTTAACTAAATACTTATATGAAAACTGAGTCCCTCATTGTTTTGCACCTTTCAGCACATTATTTGGGTATGTTTTCACACAGAGATGGATCAAGGAAATAACTGTTGCCAACGAAAGGCCTATAAACAATTCATCCTCACCACTGCCACCCTAGCCCCTTAACAAAGTGAACACTCTTGAAGCTGCCAGACTACAGGAAACATAAGATTAAACAGATGCTATATTGCACTAACCCTTACAAACCTTTCTCAATGAAAGGATTACGTTCATTGGCTGAGATCCTGCCCTGGCTAATTGAACCACAAGGGGATCCTCAGGTCTGGAGCGTCTGCTATAATGTCTCCCACATCAGCACCTCTCTTGGCAACAGTGATAGGGAACTGGGCTTGGGGAGAGGAGGGCATCCCTATATCCTATTCAGGATGACAAAAAAAAAAAAAAATCCTTCAGGTTGTTGGCAACTAGCATGAATTTGAGCAGTTTTCAGGCTCTGATCTACTTCAAGTATTAGACCAACAACCAGAGATCCCCAGTGTCAAGGTCACCTTCGTATTTGTTCATGCTGATCTCTTCTTACTCAGAGCTTAGGATCTGGGAAACTATGTTTAGGGTCTGGTGAAATGCTGACATATAACTCACACTAAGCAAATGTTTGTCCTTCCTTCCCAGCATTATCACAGGGTCAGAATTTGCTCTTCATACATGTACACAACTCATCTAGGTTTCAGCTCCCCTAAATTTTATTTTATTTCCCCCCTGGATACAAGCCTGAAGGAAGAATTTGTCAGACGGCAAATCTAAATAGCAAGAATTTGGCCCAGCAGAAATTAAGGTTGCAGTGGCTTTGTGTGTTCGTCATTAATTCTTTACACTAGTTCAGGCTTTGGAGTCTCTGGCAAAACTACTGGTTATGTGAGTGGTGCCACAATTTCACTTCAGGAGTTTTTAGATTTTTCTTTCAGCAAGGATAACGTTACTTGAAATAAAAACAACAGAGTCCTGTGGCACTTTTAAAGACTAACAGATTTATTTATCGCATCACCTTCGGTGTGAGACGAAGTGGGATTTTCTCCCAAGAAAGCTCATGCAATAAATAAATTTGTTAGTCTTTAAAAGTGCCCCAGGACTCTGTTGTTTGTCTGCAATAGACTAACACGGCTCCCCCTTTGGAACCTGGTTACTTGAAATATGTGGGTTCCAAGAGTTCTCTAACTAAACTTCCTCCCTAGAGCCAAATTAAGACAAAACTGTTGAGACAAACAGAGGACTTGAACAATCTTTATTTTATTATTTGCTATTTAGGCATTTTAATTCTTTCTTCCAATTTCTGAACAGATTTTTTTTGTAAACAAGCTGTAACAGTGCACACTCCACCACTGGACAGGCACCTCTTGGAGGTGTTATTGCAGAATTTAGCTCAAGTAGTCCCCATCCCCAGCTTGTTCTCCATTACTTCCCAAGCTATGCAGCCCTCCAGCTGAGTACCATTGTCCATTCACCTCACCCCACCCCCTCAGGGGAAAGTCCTGCTCACTGTCCTGGCCATTAGTCCAGTCCTCAGTAGTCCTATGAGTCCAGTGCTACTCCTGGCACACTAGGGAGTGCACCCTCACTCCAAGCCACTCTGCAATCTGGTCCCGCTATGTCTCTTCGGCCCCTCAGTAGCCGTCTGTCCAGCATGGGCCCCTCACCTCTGGACCACTCTCCAGACCTCTGCTGCCACCCATGCCTTCAGAACCACCAGCTTCTAACAGCTCGCAGTGCTGCCCTGTGAGCTCTTCGGGTGCTTGCTTCCTCAGCCAGCCAGCTTTAAAAAGTACCTTCTCCCTTGAGCTCTTAACCCAGACTAACTAAGCTGCCTCTGCTGTTCTCCTTTATACCAGGTTCCTGGCCCCTGATTGGCTGCCCTGTTGCTTGCAGCCCATTGGTTACATCTCTCTGGCCCTCCTTAACCCTATAAATGCCAGTGTGGGGCATCCACTCCATCACACAAGCATTTATCAAAAAACAAAAAACAAAACAAAAAAAAAACCCTGTCACAAAGCATATAACCAAGTAAAATTAACAGAAGTCTTGAAGGAAACAGAACAAAATTATATCTAAGCTGTTCCTAAGATGGTTTTTTTTTTTTAGTTTATAATTTAGACAGGAGAAAGTATAACCCCAAAGTATAATATTTGTACAGTAATACAATTTCACTTTGTGCACTTTTAGTGCTAAAAGTTTTCACTAATAGTCCTCCATCTTTAAAACTTTTGTACATGTAATTCATCCTATTAAAATTAACAGGAATGGTCACATACATGAAGTATAATACATGCAAAAGTGTTTGCAGGATCAAGGCCATCAGCACAAAAAAAAAGGAGACACCGCGGTATCATTAATGTACTCCCTAAGGCCTGGTCTACACTGGTGGCAAAAATCAGCAGCAGTCGACAGGAGTTATGCAAACTTCACAGAGTAGCTTGGACAACTCCTGTGAACTTCCTATCTCCTCTTCAGCATGGTGTCTTCAGTACACTGCGCCAACGGGAAATGCATTCGAATTAACTTAACTGACCGCCAAGTTGATCCAGAAAGATCGATCTAACAGTGATGAATTTGCCACCATTAGTATAGATTTGTCTTCATTTTATTTTACTGAAATCCAGAATGCTTGAGAATTTTAAACCTTTAAAGGTGTACTCATAACATTTCAGACAGGAATAACTAAAGGATAAATGAGTAATAGACCTGGAGCACAGTGAACAGTTTCAGTGGTTGATCTCCCCTTTCCCACAGCCCTTCTCATATAGAACTCACACTTTTTTCTAACAGGAGTTATTGTGTAGAAGAGCTGATTTGGTGCACCAAAGCTGAGCTATTAGACAACTGAAAATGCAATGTATAGCCATCCTATGGACAAATCCTGCTCTGTGCTTTGCTGGGATACAATGGGAGAATGTGTGGGAAACTTTTAAATCCTCCCTCTGACCCCTTGTGAGTAAGGGTAAATCTTACCAAAGCTTACAAATGCTCTCTAGGATATATGCACACTTTACAGCAAGACACATCCCACATCTCCACAGAGGCATAATCTCTAGTATAAGAAGCATATCTAGCTGTTAATCCCACTGTCATCAGCCACAAGCACTAGCCACCAGCAATAAGGGCTCACCCATTGCGCCTGCTTAGAGGAGGAAGAATCATGCTGACTTTCTCCAGGACATTCATTCCTCTACCAAGAGTATGGATCAGGTGAGGACTGACGTCCACCTCCTTGTTACTTATCCCCTCACCAACACATCGCCCACCATGGATGTCTGACTCCAAGGCAACATTTGACTCAACCTCCTACCCATGAATGTTTCTGTTATAATTAACTGGTCTGTGTGTAAACGACTGCCCTCTGCTGGATAGAATCAAAACAGCTTAAATATATTTCATAGACCTTGTATTGAAACCAGAGAGTGATGTTTTCATTTAGTGCAAGCGACAGCGGCTTTTATTTTTGCAGAAGTAGAATAGGCATTCTAGATCTGCTACTGGTATAGCATACAGCACAAGTCTTCACAGTGGTCACTAGGTGCTCGCAGATCTATTAGCTATATGCTCAAATAAAGGGTTCCATTAATATGTTTTTTTATTGCATCTTTTAAAAAAAAAAGTACTACTCCCTTTATTACCAAGGACTTCAAGTGTTGGACTGTTTCTTGAATAGAGCCATGTTGTTTCACTGAAAATGAATAACTGAGCAGGACCAAGTTTAAAAACTCACTGAAAATGAATAACCAAGCAGGACCAAGTTTAAAAACTGAAAAATTATTCAAGAAAAGAGCCTGGATAAATGAGGTAATATGATTGTTCAAATGTTGCAGAATGTTACTAAGGGAGGGGATGTTTTAGATTTTCCTGCATTTTGAAATTCTCTTCTTCTGGTCAAATCTGATTATATAAATCATGCGGTCCTACCATGATCTGTATTTGACAAAATATCCATTAATTTCACTAGGATTTAATAAGGACTGCAGATTGGACCCATAAAACAGGAACATGGGAATTCCCAAATCCTTTGATTAAAAGTAGCTATTGAAGGGGAAATATCAGCTACTGTACATGTCTAAAATCTATCAATAATATTTTTAGAAATATACCCTTTACTGTTTTATTTTTAGAGCTGAGTGTATTTGGATATTATTTGTCATTAATACATTTAAAGGTTGGATCAGTTGTGAATGAAAAGCAAATATGTTGTTGAGATATGAAGTGACATTCATTAGTTCCACTATCTGCATAGTTTAAAAACAGTCAAACACAGCCACTGTGTTATACTGCTTCACAAGGGGGAGCAGGAAGGTGACCTTGATCAAAAGCAGATGTGGAGTGAAATACATTTTCTATCGCTATTATGAAAGTGTCAATGTATGCTCTTTAGACAGATAAAATGATGTACAATCTAAAAAGAGAGAAATAAACCAAAAAAACTTATCAAGTATGATTCTTCCAGTCTGTTACATATATTCAAAACAATGCCTGTCATGCACATATGCTGCCCAATAGAGAAGAATGCATTCTGCCTAGCCTCAACTCTTGTAACTCTATAAAGGAAGTTTGAGACATTTCCATGCAGGCTTGTATCTTAGACACCATGAACACCCTCTGGTTAAAAATATTTTAAAAATATCCAGTAGATGGCAGGCCAGCAAAGCCTGATAAGATCATTCAAACATTTATTTTAGTAAGAGGCAGAGAACAATATTTTCAATCAAAATTTAAAGCCAGTGTTTTGTATTTTAACTACCTTAACAGGATCTATTTGTACACATTTAGGGATATTTTAAAGAGTTATGGATGCAAAAAACTGTCTCAAACAATCCAGATTAGATCTATTCAGACCAAAATGTCTGCTTTACAAAGGTGAACAAAGCAAAACATAAAAAATACAGATAATTTCTGCTGTAACAATATTCAACTTGTCTAAGACATTCCCCACGTCACACTTCATTACTACCAGTATATTCTTTATAAAGGTAAGAGATGTATCAGCAAAAACTCCATCTACTGTGTCTAAGTTTGGATTGCAAGAAAAATAAACTGTATTTTATATAATTCTTTGTATTCTTCCAGAATTTAGAATTATATACAGTATGTGCAAATTTAATACACCATTTTAACAGTTTTATTGATTATGTATAGCATGACTGGGTCATAGTGCTTTGTTAATACAGGAAATGGTGAAGAAAATGTCCCATGTAAAAATCCATAATTTGATCTGAAATATCAATTTCTACAACTTAATATTATTTGTCGACCAAATCCTGCTTACCTTTGTTATATGAGTAGACTCATGAAACAGTTGTGTGAGTAAGGCAAGCAAAATTTATCCCTGTCTTTATCAAGGGAACTTATGATGATGAGGGGAACATTCTATTTAATATGTGCTACTGAAGAAGAAAGCTTATAAGCACTTTTCCTTTAGGACTTTAGTGAAACATTTTAATCATGAGGTGTCCTGTGCATAGAATCTCTATGGACAGTAATTCCATGCTTGAATAATAAGTACATAGCAGTAGGGATATACTACCAATCACCTGACCAGGATGGTGGTGGTGAATGTGAAATGCTCAGGCAGATTAGAGAAGCTATAAAAATAAAATATTCAATAATAGTGGGGAATTTCAACTACCCCCATATTGACTGAGTACCTATCACTTCAGGACGGGATATAGAGATAAAGTTTCATGACACCTTAAATAGCTGCTTCTTGGACCAGCTAGTCCTGGAACCCACAAGAGGAGAGGCAATTCTTGATTTAGTCCTAAGTGGTCCAGAAGGTGAATATAGCTAAACAACTTGGTAATAGTGAACATAACATAATAAAATTTAACATCCCTTTGTGAGGGAGGTGGGACACCTAGGCAGCCCACCACAGAGGTATTTTATTTCAGAAAGAGGAACTATACAAAAATGAGAAAGTTAGTTAAACAGAAATTAAAAGGTACATGCCAAAAGTGAAATCTCTGCAAACTGCATGCAATTTAAATGTATATCCCAAATTTTAAAAAACAAGAGGACCAAAAAAATGACACTTTGGCTAAAACGCAAAGTAAAAGAAGCAGATAGAGGGGGGGAAAAACATCCTTTAAACAGTGGAAGTTAAATCCTATTGAGGAAAATAGAAAAGATCATGATCTGTGGCTAGTGAATTGTAAAACTGTAATTAGGAAAGCCAAAATCGAATTTGAAGAACAGCTAGCCAAAGCATCGAAAAGTAACAGCAAAAAAATGTTAATTATATCAAAAGCTGGAAGCCTGCTGAAAAAAAAACAGTGGGGCCACAGGAGAATCAAGATGCTAAAGGAGCATTCAAGGAAGACAAGTTTATCATGGAGAAACTAAATGAATGCTTTGCATTGGTCTTCATGGCTGAGGATGTGAAGGAGATTCCCAATCCTGAGTCCTTCTTTTTAGGTGACAAATCTGATGAACTGCCCCAGATTGTGGTGTCATTTGAGGGGATTTTGGAACAAACTGGTAAATTAAGCAGTAATAACTCACCAGGACCACATGGTATCCACCGAAGAGTTCTGAAGGAATTCAAATGTGAAATTGCAGAACTGTGGTATGTAACCTATCATTTAAATCAGCATCTGTATCAAATGACTGGAAAATAGCTAATGCAATGCCAATTTTTTAAAAAGGCTCCAGAGGCAATACTAGAAATTACAAGCTGGTAAGCCTAAATTCAGTACCAGGCAAACTGGTTGAAACTAGAGTAAAGAACAGAATTATCAGATTCCTAGATGAATATGATTTGTTGAGAAAGAGTCAACATGGTTTTTGTAAAGGGAAATCATGCCTCACCAATCTACTAGAATTATTTGATACGGTCAACAAGCACGTAGACAAAGGTGATCCAGTGTACAGTTTCTCAACCTGTGGTATGCATATCCTGGTGGTATAACAGACACAGGCTGGGGGTACGCGTGGCAGCCACCTGTTACCTGTTACCACTCAAGAAAGATATCATGGAGTCATTGAATGGATGTTTTCAGAGAACTATTCACAAAGTGCAGTGGCTGTCCAAAATTCTAAAAAAATGTTGGGAATCATTAGAAAAGGGACAGATAAGACAGAAAATATGAAACTGCATCTTTATAAATCCATAATACACCCACATCTTGAATACTGCATGCAGATTTGGTTGCTCCATCCCTCGAAAAATATAGTGGAATGAGAAAAGACACAGAAAAGGGCAACTAAAATGATTTGGGGTATAGAAAAAGTTTCCATATGAGGATTGATTAATAAGACTGACTTTTCAACTTAGAAAAGAGATGACTAAGGGGGGGGCTTGATAGAGGGCTGTAAAATCATGATTAGTGTGAAGTAAGTAAACAAGGAAGTGTTATTTACTCCTCGTAACACAAAAATTAAGGGTCACCAAATGAAATTAATAGGCGGCAAGATTAAACAAACAAAAGGACGTATTTCTTCACAGAACACACAGTCAACCTGTGGAACTCCTTCCCATATGATATTATGAAGGCCAAGACTATAATGGGGTCAAAAAAGAACGAGATAGGTTCTTAGAGGATAGGTCTATCAATGATTATTAGCCAGGATAGGCAGGGATTGCTGTTTGCCAGAGTCTGGGAATGGCTAACAGGATGGATCACTTGATGATGATCTGTTCTATTATTTCCTCTGAAGCATCTGGCATTGGTCACTGTCAGAAGACAAAATACTGAGCTAGATGGACCATAGGTCTGACCCAGCATGGCCGTTTTCATGTTTATTTAAATATTTTACTCTTAAAGCTGTATTTTGAGATCTCTATCAGATCATTCGTTTTGAATGGTAGTAATGACACCAGGCATAATAAAAGCTATATTTAAAATAATGTGCATCAACTTTCATGTTTATATCAATATCAAATCATGTGGGGGGATTTCAATTCCATTGCTAAGTATTTCTTTGTTTTCAAATTTTAGCCCCTCATTCTCTATTCTTCAGTGTGCCAGAAGGAAATATCTTAGGCTATGTCTACATTAGAAAAAGTTAGGTTGACTTTGTTAAGTCGACTTAATAAGGTTGTTAAAGTTGACCTTATTAAGTTGACTTAACAAAGTGGGTTACCCTGAGCTGGGACTTAGTAAGTCAACCTAACTGCCCTTAAGTCGACTTAATAAAGTCAATTTAAGGGTTAATCCATGTCCACACTGTGCTTAAATCGACCTAAGGAGTCAGCTTAAGGATTGAATCGACCTAACCGACAGTTCTTACTAAGTCGACCTAAGCTTTCATTAAGTCGACTTAATGAAAGTTCAGTGTGGATGGGGAGTAATTTAGGTTGACTTAAGGCTACTTAAATCAACCTAAATTGCCAGTGTAGACATACCCTTACTGTCTTAAAGAAAAGAAAAGAAAAGAAAAGAAAAGAAAAGAAAAGAAAAGAAAAGAAAAGCAGCTTTGTAGGTAGTTTAAGAGAATTACGATGATGGAGGCTGTGATAGATTGTGACATCAGTGGTTACTCATCCAGTCATATAAGTGATGAGGTCATTTGCATACCAGAATTCTACTAGTTGAAACACAGTAATAGTTGGTCTAGGTTTTCTTATTCTGCATAAAGATCATATCTCATGTCTATGGCCTCACAGCCACTAAATTATAGCCCTGTAATTACATATTTAAGATATTCCAACTGTAATGGCCATATACCAATCTCTGTTTGTGGATACAAAATAGAACAATGCAATAAAGCACTGCAAACTCTAACCTATCTGGAACATTTTCCTGATCATATAAATAAGCATAACTATGAAATACTACTTTTTTGCCAACTAGCAATAAGATTTTTGCTTGCCTACTCCATATATTTATTGCAGCAGTTTTCAATATTACTTGAAATTAGAACTTAAAACATACCCTCTGTCTTATTTTCAAAAGCATAATAATTTTACTATAGTCCTTCTATTGGGTCCTGGTCAACACCCACAACTATCACTTATCCAACATCCTGTATCTATGGAAAAGTTTGGGCTCCCAGACCTACAAAATTACTATGATGTTTTTATCATAGACATAGATGTCAGACTGGTTCTAGCATGCTAATACCTTTTTGCCCACACAGATGGACATCAAATGAGTATTAATGAATCCAATCTCCTTGCAAGTCTCCTTGGTTCCTTTTTGCCTGGTGGAGAAAAATAAGGTGCCCAGAGTGGATTCTGCATGAAGGAACTGGGCTATCTTAGTTAAGAGGTACCAATTTCATCTTCACCATTATGTAAAGCCACCTATCTGCGGATAACTCAGATTTACAAACAGGGAGGGACTATAAATTGAAAGAACTGACTGAATCAGGGCACCATATTGATTTCCCAATCAGCTAAGGACTAGGGTTTTGTCTCTTTTCTAACATTATATCGTATGCTCACACTGGAATATTAAGCTCAGTACCATGGTCCACACTTCAAGAAAGATATTGAAAAATTAGAAAGGATTCAGGGAAGCACCCTGAAACTGATTAACAGGTTGGAAAACTTATAAGGGAAGATTCAAGAAATGCAATCTCCTTATCCTATCAGAAAGAATATTAAGATGTGGCTTGATGGTAAACTAGAACAGTGATTTCCAGCCTGTGGTCCATGGACCACTGGTGGTTCACAAAGGTACTGCAGGTGGTCTGTGAGGGGAAAGATAATTACTGCAGGTAAATGTGCAGTGACGAGTGCAATATGTTTGTGAGTCAGCATAATAAATTATTAGAAATAGCTGAATTTTTAATACCCCTTGATATACAAGTTTGATTCCTATCAGCCATAGGTTATGTTTAAAAAGTTTTAAATGGCTTGCCTACGTGGTGGTCTGCAAAAGCTTTTGATGATGATGTAGTGGTCCACATAAAGGGAAAGGCTGGGAACCGCTGATCTAGAAGTACCGACATGAGAAACAGAAATTTGATAATAGACAGCTCTTCAGTTTAGCAAACAAATGTATAACAAGATCCAACGGCTCTAAGTTGAAGCTATAAAATTTAGACTAGAAATAAAGTGAAATTTTTTAACAGTGAGGTTAATTAACCACTAGAAGCACTTACTAAAGGCTGTTGTGGATTCTCCCTTCCTGATTTGTATCTATCAGGTTAAAATGTATGCGTTTTTAAAACTATTATGCACTATGCAAAAGAGTGATAGTCATTTCTAAAAAGGATAATATTTCCTAGCATCATAAAATGTAACTTCTCTAAACTCTGCCCTGGTTTCATTCATATACATAGGGAGACAATTACAAAACCTCAAGGGTGATTATTCCTCCCAGCATCCCACAACCAGCACCTGGGGATCACTTCACCTGCTGTGCTTTAATTATAAGAAAGTGAATGTCAATAAAGTTGGTTGGAGAAGCAGAGCATATAATGGGTAAAAGCCCCTCCAATTTCAAAGCAGCAGGGGAAGGGTGTGCTGAAGCCATGGAAGAAATGAGGGATGCATGGAGTGTTTCCACACCAAAAAGCACACCTAAATAATATTGCTTCCTTAGAATTAATGGCAAGAGAATAAACTGAAACAGGAATTTAAGAAGCATGTGAGGTTAAGAGTCCAGTCCCACTGAACACCTGTAGATTAAATTTAAGGGTAAGTTAGTTTCTGAAACATCAGAAGAGACTTTGGAATAGACAGAGGGTCCATTTAAAAAAAAATCATACTATTCCCTTACATTAATGTTTGCAAGTTACATACATGGAGGTAGGTTGTAAAGTGTGAAAGGTTTGTGTTTCTATGATAAAGACCAAGTAAAAGAATTATTAATAAATTCTAATCAGTTTCCTCCTTTTTGTACATTAGGAGTTTGAGACAAATTGCATAACATTATATTCTGTTGCTGAGTAATGTCAAGTGAATTTTACAGATGCAATTGGCATCCCTAAATTGCCCAAGAGCTCTACAGAGGAGTGTGATGTAATATCACTATCTGACAATACATACATTGGAAAAATTCCTATGCCAGAAATATTTTTAACATTTTATAGATAAATTCAATTTTAATGTATAGAGAAATGGAATTAATACCCACATGAAATTAATGCCTGCAGATGTTTCTATTGAAAGTGGGATAACACTACAGTGAATAAGAAAGTACTGAATGCTTCTAGTGTCAAGAGTTTGAGAGGCATGCTGCAAATAAATGCTTATGATAATTTTTTTTAGTTTCTTTCCTTTTTAAGTTCCATAATGGCCAGCTCCAGCTCTGCTCTCATCCCCTAGAAAACAGCACAGAACATTATTCTCACAAGTATATTTTATTATTTTAATGTACAAATATTCCTATAAAATAAGATCTTTTCTAAACCATGCCATAACATTGATGTGGGTCTGCAAATTTACCTTAATTGTGAGCTCAACTGTGAGAAAGTTTTGTTGTGTCGCAATAACATGTAACTAATTGTTTTGGGAAAAGACTCAAGGGACTGAAAGATTGAATTAGTACAAACTAGAAGGCCTACCGATATCACTCAGGCCGTGTTAAGATCAGGTTTGGTAAACAAGAAGAGTGTGGGACTGGAAATCAATGGACCAAAACTGGTGTATTGTAAGTTAGACCTATTTGGTGCACAAAATAAGGAGATGGGCTACTTTGCCCATTACTCCCCATTAGGGGTCCTCAAAAAGAGACTTTGGGGGGAAAAGAAGGCTACTGTAATGCTGGCTGACAAAGATAAGAGAAGGGGAAGGAGTGAGCTTCACCATCATAGCTACCAAACCCACCATATCCTGGGATCCCAGATCTTCTTCATCCTCATCTTGAAAGATGGACTAACCAGACCAGACAAAGGAACCCAAATGATACTGCTATCGCCTCTTCTACCAGCCGCAGATAAATCCCTAAATCCCCACTAAACCTGGAATGTGAGACTCTCATCTCCTTTCTCCCTCCATGTGTTCTTTTCCTTCCCTAAATCATTTCTTCTTCCTCTCTCCCTCCTTTTGCTTATTAATAGTCTAGATTAGTCAGCCAAGATTGCATATATTTCAACCCTATGGTAAGCCTGTGGCCACAAAAACAGCTAAAAGCAATACCATAAACAGCCTGATGCTGATACAAGTTTGCCAGGTCTCAAAGTGGCAGATAAGACCCTGTGCCATGCCTGTGGTGTTGTTTTTTTTTTCCCCAAAGACAGAAACTATCCTTTCTGTTTTTGGTATTCTTTTCTCGTCGCCTTTTGCATCCATTTGTTCTTGTTTTGTCTTCTAGGAAACAGCATTGGACTAACAGCAGCTCCAGCCCATCTCAACTAACTTGTTCTCTTTTCCCCCAAAAGGAAATGATAATCTGTAATATTAGCAAGGAGTTCATCAGACATGGAGGTTTTTTTCCCTGCTAAAAACATTCTCCAGCTAAAGGGGCCTGGGAACAAAGAGTATTGTTAAAATGAATGCCTTACTTTGGCCAGGTCTACTCTGGCTGCCAAATTTGGCAGCAGTCAAAGAGAGATACACAAGCTACCGTACATAAAATAACTTGCATATCTCCCTTTGACTTCCTAATGTCTACTTACCATGGTTTCTCCACAATGAGTCGAAGGGAAATGCCCTCCCTTGACTCAGTGCTACTCTTCTTGAGGAGATGGATTTACTGTTGACTTGTGGGATACATTGCTTTGCTTAAAGTAAAAGGAGATCCTACAGCATTTCATTTTCTTTGTATCCTACTTTGTGGGCTGGCTTGCTTGCACTGAACAAATATTCATTCCTCAACTAGAAGTGTTTCTATTTTCTTAATTTAAAGAGTAGACAAAATATGCTTTGAACAGAAGTGCATATTTAACCTATTCTAGTAGTAAAACTTGGGGGTAGGGTGTCATTTTCTTTCATTATAATCCAAGAATGAAATCTACATGTACTTATTATTTGAAATTAATCAGAATCCAGTATTTATGGTGGCTTTTGCAGTTGGAGCTATTTTAATCCAATATGATAGAAGCTGTCATTCTCTGGCTTTAGTATCTCATATAAAAAAAATTAAAATATCCAATTCATTGTTAGTTGATTATGGTTACTAGCAGGGATCATTGCCAGCAATATGCCAGTAGGTGCCTTTGTAATCTTTGGGTGGGCTAAAATTAATTCAATTGCCCCTCTCCAGTGCCTAATAGAAATAAACCCCAACTCCTATAGAGAAGCACCTTGGACACCCAGGATCCAGTCTGAAGGGACTCACAGCAAAGAATGTTCAGAGCTACCACCCCATATTAAAATACTATTAAGACTAAACATAACAATGAACTTTATTAACTACTACCTTAATAAATCTTATCCTAAGAAAGTAAAATGAATTTAAACAGAACAGTCACAGAAACACTGTGAGAAAAATACCCAAGAGTCCCGAAGTCCAGGTGGAGTTCACCCAAATCTCAGCTACAGTCTTTGATCAAGTCCAAAGGTGTGAGTGGAAAGAAGTAGCTATCCTCTTCTTCTTTGGTTGCAGGAATCTTCAATAGAATTCTATGCAGGCTTTTCTTTCTCCATTGGAATCAGCCCCATCCGGTCAGCTCACTGGTTAACCAGTCCTCAGTCCCATATGCATGTACACAAACTCTGCTGCAGAAGACTCCATAGGAGGGAGAAAACATCTTGCTGTCTGCTCCTGGCTCAGCTTCTTTCATGACCACTAAGCACCTGGGCTCTTCTCACTGCAGCTCCTGCCTGCTGTGGGTGCAGTCTGCTGCTCCCATGTGAGCTGACCAAACCAGCAGGAAACCCTGGGGAGCATGTTCAAATGCTAACACTTCCTGTTTCCAGAAGTTTCTGGTTCTGGGTAGCTAATCTGCCCAGCAGCAGTAACCCACCCTCAATGGGTGTCTTAAAGAGATAGCCTGTTTTAGGCATATGAGTTACACCTTGTCAGAGGTATATAGCCTTGGAAGGTTCTCAGAGGAATGGATAGAGTATACTTTTCTAGACATGTGATCATATTCAATATTGCCTGTGGAGTGCTCCCTTAGTAACCAAATAATGCCACTGAAAATTGTACATTTAGTGGTCCCTATAAATTGGATTTTGTAATAATATTATCCTTGGAGCAGTCTGTTGTAAGAGAGCTAATGCCAGTGAATATCTTCTATATCCATTACTGAAACATCTAGTTTGTAAGTTCTGGTCAGGTCACTGTTCTCTTCTCTCTCCAAAAGTTTTCAGTGCTTTACTTTTAATATCTTGGCATGAAATGCCCTTATTATTCTGTTCAGCACAGCTATGGAATGGATTAATCACTACGATTCCATGACAGTCCCATCATTCTTCACTATTGCAGTAGTGACACACACACTGTACTAGTCTGAAGTACTTAACCACTCGGAATCTTTTCTAGTTTTAATTTTAGCACAGCAACAGACATGAATGTTACTCCCAGGCCTGTTATGTCATAGTTTGAAAGCCTGTTATTAATTTGGAACCTGACCACCAGGACAGAATCTGTTCTATCTCACTGGGACAGGCATATGCAGATATCCTTTTGCACATCTGGTTACTATGTAACCAAGTGTGAAAACTGGTGCTTGATATAAGCATTGTCCAGTGATTAGGGGGGTCAGTTCCTTCTTAACATGGAGGCAGATTGGTAGAAGAGCCCAGCCCCTACAATCTACCAGGCTCCAACCCAGAGCCCTATGAAGGTTACCAAAAGTCAGGAACCCAAGAGCATCTCAAAGCTCCTTGCCATAGGCCACTTCCCAACTCTTTCATCCAAGATTAGCAGTCCATAGCAAAAGGTAATGAAGAAAAGGTACTAACTGCACCTTTTGTATGTCTGGATTTAGCAAGTAGGCTATTCTTTACCCCTGAGAAACAGTTTCAGTGTACCTTCTTAGGAGTTCCCAGAGCAGAACCTTCTCCTGGCCTAGTCAGCCATAGACTGAGCTTTCTGGCTCACTGTTAAACTCCACCTCCAATTGAAGGGTGATTTCAGATTCAGTTGTGTGGGGTCACCTGGGCCCAGATTTCTTCTTTAATTCCTTCAGTCCCACTACAGGATTTATATACCCAACCACAGCAAGAAAATACTTAGTGTAGCTGATCTGTCATAAACATTAACAATATCTTATTTTATACTTTTTATTCATATTTTACATGCACCAGAAACTTAACTCTAAATTTTAGCTAAAAGCTGAAAAGTATGTACTGAATTAAGATATGGTTTAAAGATTAACTATTTTATATCTTTTATACATTCTGCATATTAGAAATAAAAAATACACTAAGTATGCATAATTAATTAAGCTATCAACATTTGCTGTTCTTATTAGTACATATTCATGTAACTATGTTCTGATTATAAGGCTTTTTATTTTAATTTTTTTTTCATATTATCCTCTACTAGTAATATTTAAATTCTATTCTCTCACTGTTATTTTAATCAAACCCTACAAATTTTCCTTCATCATCCCAATTGTCTCCACCAGCAGGTCATAAGACTTTCCCATTTGCAAATGAGCCTAGAAGCAAACATTTACTATAGCTCCCAATTTTGTTTTAATTTTTGATACACAAAGAGAACAGATTTTATTTTCTGTATGCCTGACAGGACTCTGTGACTGTTGGTGAAGTTTTCGTGATTTTTGGTTTGCTCTGTCCCTGATGAATGCTGCTGCCACATTTTAACTTGAACTCTTGGTCACCTGATACGTGACCTCTCACCTCATGACCTCATTTCCAGTAGGTCTTTAAACTAGGGGATTCAAGATTGTAGCACAAAGACAGTTACTTAAGGCAGTGGGCTGCTGTTTCAGTCAATGTCCTTTTATATCCCTGACACTTTTCACTAAAATATTTAACCTTCAACACTAGAGGAGATGACATTACTTTTTTTATGGTTTTGAGAACATGACCTTTTCTATCATGGTGCTTTACTCACTTTCCATTCTGCACGAGAAAGAATAGCTGTAAAGTATTTCAACAAATAAAGAAAATAATTTTGTGTGTCACTAAGGACAAAGAACTTTGTGCTGTCTTTTAAATCTCTAATTATGATTCAATAGCAACCTTTTTAAACCAAGTAATCTTACAAATCTATTGCAAGTCCTCTAGAAAGGACTGTACAATAATATCAGAAATGCATTTTATGAAATCATTTAAAAATAGGCATTATAATTAGACTTTTATTATTACAAATTAAGCCCAATCATGTATTAGTTGTAAACAAACAGTTATTCTATATACTTCTAGTGACAAACAGGTATATGAGTTAATATAGAACATGCAGCATGCCTGGTGTTGAATAGTTAATTCAATTATAAATACCCATTTCTTACACAAAATTCAAGAACTTTTATCTGAGAAATCAAACTCCCACTTACCAGATGGAATTTTAAATTTTCAAGTACTAACAGTATATTTTACATATACTAAAACAGTTTTGCTGCATGCCCACAACTAAAAGAGCAGCAAATACGTGCTATCATGAGAAAAAGTCTGATTTGGGAGAAGACAAGATGCTCAAGGCGGATGGAGGAGTGAAACTGCAAAGGTAACATGCTTATACCATGGGGAAACTTGTCTACTCACTTCTATAGCATCCCTGCAGAGCTAAAATATGGAATTTCACTGCCTCAGCACTGAAAGACATGCTACTGCAAGCTAGAGCTAAGATTAAAGAATGAGGAATGAAAATTGCTGAGAGAGGGTGAGGTGCACTAACAAATGAGCAAATAATAAATGGACAGGGAACATCAATGTATTTCTTTATACCTCCTCTAATGTCTTAACTGACTACCTTTAGACAGAAGTCCGAAAGCAAGATAATTTAACTTATGAGTGGGAGAGACCACGAAGACAAATATTGTATCCGTCGGTTTTTTTCTTTTTAATAAAGGGAACAATTTTATCCCACGTGCAAATCTTCCAATTTCAAAAAGTCTATAGATTGGTTTGACCCAAAGAATTTAGAAATTGTGATACTGATATACTTTCTTCACATTTAGTAAGTAGTTTAAACAGCTAAGATTATTCAGAGTCTATACTTGTATGTTATCATTCTGGTGTGTTTAAAAGCCTCCAGTACAACCAGAAATTCTTTTCTGAGCAACAAGAGTGTATGAAAAATAAAGGGTTTGCATTTAAAATTTTAAAAATGATTTTGTAATGCTACACCCAACATAAACAGATTTGTACAATTAATTTGAAAACATTCATGTGTATGTAACCCCAGGCTTGCTGGATGTGGCTCTTTGTTTCCCTATTGTGGTGACTAACAGAAATCTGTTCTGAAGCTCATGTATTAAGCTTCAGAGGTCTCAGGCTTCATCCCTGCTGCTGACACAGGTCTGTGTTACAAATGGTGGCCTGTATGGGAATTTGAGGCAATTCTATCAGGAAACCTCTGGAGCTGAGCGATGCTTCCTTTTTTGAGAGGAGTATGTAACCTATCCTTGTTGGGAGTGTTGCTCTGTCCCCCTCTAGTGATGACAACATAGGGCAGAGACTGATGAGCCTGCTACAGCCTTGACTAACATTGATGTGTCTTTTAGCTCTCAGAGTAAAAGCTCATGCATTCAGCTCCAGCGGTGCTTGGTTTAATCCTTGCGCCCATGTAATGGGTTTGTACAAAAAGTTATAACACCACAAATCAGTATCAGATTTAGAGCTGGTTGCAAAATTTGCCAGGGAAGTTTTTTCTAGCTAAAGCAAAATGGCTCATGAAAATGTATCAATGTTGATGAAAATTTTGTCAAGAAGGTTTCTCAAGTCCAGGCTGTCATTTCTGGTCAAAACAAGCAAGTCAGAACTGAAGTTTTCATACCAAATCAGGCACAAGGGGACTTCAACCTAGGCCTCCCAAATCCAAGGGCTGTGCCCTAATTACCCTGCAAGTAAGTAACTGTGTCTGTCGTATGCTTGCCCTACCCAACCCTATTTCACAAGAATCGGAAAGGCCTCATTTTTATTCCAGTCTGGAACAAAATCAAATTCCAAACTTTAAAATGTTTCACAAAATGAAATTGTTTGCTGGTCAGTCCTAAAAAAGGATATAAACATAACCATTCTCATCTCACACACCAAAAAAAAAAGCCATTCATTTTTCTTCCAGTAGACTACCCTTGAAATCATAAAATAATAACTTCTCCCTACCCAACCCATCCTTCCAAATCCTATTTGTTCTGGAACATCCTACGGATACATTCGGATTATGCCGTAAGGGTCACCAAATGCTGGCTCTATACTCCAGATTGTATAACTTCTCTTGGAAAATGCCCTGTCACGAGCACATTTTTAAAATGGGAGCCAGAGTGATTGCACTGATCACAACTGTAGAGTATCACAGATAGCCAGAGCGCAAACCATCTAGGATCTTTATAGGTCAAAACCAACACTCCACTTGGAGAGTAACCAGACTGCTGTGCACAGATGTAATGGTAATTTTTTTGGCATTCTACACTAGCTTAAGTTTCTGAATGGTCCCGAGAAGTAGCCCCATGCACAGCACATTGCAAGAGTTTAATTTTAACATCCCAAAGGCATACCAAACTTGTGTGACATGCAATCAGATGAAAAGATGGCACCCTTCTTACTGAGAACAGATTTAAAAAGCAATATTGGTTGTAGCTGGTATCTGAGCATCCAGCAGTAGCTGAGGATTTAACATGTTCCCCAAACTATAAACCTCAGTAGCAAGCAGTGGGTGTGCTCCCCAATCAAGAGACTGATAAAGTCTTGCCATTTCTCCTAGCTGCTGGTTACATTTTTAAGAGAAGAAAACATGCAGCATAGCATACTAAGAAAGGAAAACATATTTAGGGAAATGGTGATTAAAATTCAATGTATTATGTTCATCAACACTACTCAGCACCACCAGCATGCACTCAAAATGCAGGTAACTACAAATTAGTAGGCATGTTCTTTTCAGGTGCAAATGTCATGGCACTATCAAGGTTATTTTTGTGCCTTTGTCATCTTTGCTCAAGTCCATGTTCTCTACAACAAGGATACCAATAGGTGACAAGTACCAAGAACTGCTCTGATTCATTGGATATTTCATTGGAACAAAACGCAGTGCTGGGCATGTGCAACAATGCTTTAAAAGACTGTAGTTCCCCCCCACTCAGTCTGGACTTCAGCAAAGCCAAGCCAGGACAGCCTTAATTCAAAAGTCAATACCATTTGAAGGCTGTTTGGTGCTGGGCTATCTTAAATGAACTGGGTGCCATTCAGTCAGTAGTGGAGAGAATAATATCACAGCTGAAACTAACTGGAGAAAGGCAAAGAAACAATTCATTTTATTCTTATGTCATAGATATAGAACAATAGCACAGAAAGGTTCCTGTCGGAATCAGGACCTCATATTATTAGGGTGCGTCTACACTTGTAAATTAAGTCGACTTAAGCCTGCTTAAGTCTACTTAATTTACTCTGTGTCTACACTATAATTTCCTTAAGTCGACTTAAGCTGCTGCCACACAGCCCTGCCCACCCTGCTGCTATACCCTGCCCCTGTCCCTGTCCTGCTCAGCCCCCATTGTACCCTGGTACAATGGGGCAAATGCTGAGCCCCCTGGCACTTTGAAAGGTGTGCCTCCCCCCACCGTGGGCCACTCCCAGGTCCACCTAGCCGCTAGAAGTCAACTTAGGCATCCAATGTGGATGCTCTAAGACGATTTGGCAAGGTCTACTTTAAGTTGATCTAATTTTATAGTGTGGACATGCTAAGGTGACTTAGCAAAGTCGACTTATTTGGCCAAGTGTAGACAGAGCCATTCAGTACTGGAGAACCATGCAGGAAGGCACAGATCCTGCCCTGACAAATTTACAGTCTAGGCTAAATTACTTTTCTCATGACACAGATGGTTCCTTCAGGTCAGCTTTGAGCTACACTGGTGGAACAATCTTGTTTTGCGGCTCCTCTTACAATACCTTATGTGCTGCAAACAGATACCTTCTGTTTCCAAGGTTGCCAGTCTGAGACTTTTCATGATCATTCAATTAAATAATTTTTTTAAATTTAAACACAAAACAATAATTAGCTGGCATTAAAATAATGATAAACATAGGAAATGTTATTAGAGCTTACAATTTCTAGAGGGGTAACTGTGTTAGTCTGTGTACAGCAAAAACAATGAGAGTCCTGTGGCACCTTAAAGACTAACAAATTTCTTCGGGCATAAGGTTTCGTGGGTTCCAACCCACTTCATCAGATGCAGCTCGTTGTTAGAGCTTACAACAGAAGATAACATTTAAAAATGCCAACATCAAATCTAACTCAATTCTTAAACTGTGGCTTTTCCATTATTTAAATCAGACTAATTTTGTAGCTATATTTTTGTTCTAAATATCTTCAAATGAAATAACTGTGCATCACTTCCAAACATATAATAGTAGTTTAAGATATCTATCACAGTAGAGAGCTTTCTAAAAGATCACAGTAGTAACTCCATCATAAAAGAATAACTAATACCAAAAAAGATCTTCACTCAACCTAAGAAAAATTAAATACACAGCATCAGTCAAAATTTTCTCTAGGTAATCATGTTCTTTATACACTACATTGCTAATAACACCATCATGTGTTTTAATAGCAAATAGTAAGGTAGCTTAGAAGTCTGGGAAACCCAGTACTTGTGAACCTCATCCTTTTTTATGAGAGACACTGGGGTGAGGTGATATGTTTTACTGAACCAACTCTGTTTGTGAAAGAAACAAGCTTTCAAGTTCCATACTACTTTTCTTCACTTTTCATGACCAAAAAAAAAATATATTTTTTTTTCAGTTTCAACTCCGCTTGAAGTAGGTAGTAAAATAAATCAAAAGAAATAGTTAAAACAGAGCTTTACCAATATCTACCTGTTGGTGGTGATGTTTTATTTTGCTTTCCCCTTTGTTTTTTGTTGAAAGTTAAGCCTGCTAAAGTCATGTGTTTACTGTTACTGGAAGTTGAAAACACATTAACTGACTAAAGAAAAAGTTGTAAAAAGAAACTTGCTGTTCTTTAAAACATTTTGAATGTGAGAATTCATCACCTTTAATATTTACTATGGGAAGGAAATTTACATCTGGAAAAACAATATGTTTACAGCAAGGAAAATAGTTGTCTTCATGCATTTTTTTTCTTAAAACAGGTAATAATTAAAATGTAGTTACATAGTTATTAATAAACCCATTACAAGATACATATACTCATGAGTTGTTGAACATTTGAATAGCAAGGATTAAAAAAGCTTTTTCTTGGTTTATGGAGATGAACAGCATTGTATCTTCATGGTGTATGCTCTCCAGTTGTATGCCTGGGGGTGCCAATAAATTAGAGCTGCAAGGTGGGTGAAGTAATACCTGTTATTGAACCATCTTTTGGTGAGAGAAAGAAGCTTGCCAGCCACACAGAGATCTTCTTTCCCAGACCTGAAGAAGAGCTCTCTGTGGCTGGAAAGCTTGTCGCTCACCAACAGAAGCTGGTTCAATAACAGGTGTCACCTCACCCTCCTTCTCTCCTTAACTGTTTCTTAAATCAGAGAGACAAATATCATTAAAGCATGACACTAACCATATGGTAACCTTTCGTGAATCTACCCCTTTTAGTTCTAAAGACTACTGCTTTCTTTGCAGATGATGAACAACTTTGTTTTCTAAAACTTTCCATGCCACTACAGACTTCATTTAGCCTACAGAGTTTCATCACAAGCTCCAAAATAGAACCACATTTTAAACGGGTAAAACAAATGTCTTTAGAATGGAGGTCTTCTGGTGTACAGGGATAGATTAGATTAGATTAGATTAGATTAGATTAGATTAGATTAGATTAGAGAACGTGCTCCATAAAAATGTAATGTTGTATCTAGATTATCATCGCCATTTGTTCAGAAGGTGTACCACAAACTTGTCTTCGAGACAATGAGTGCATCTAGCTCTGCACAGACTCCTTCTCCTTCCTGGGATGCAATTAGTTCAACTGTAAACAAAATATGCACAGGGCTACACAAGAAGGTAAGTAACAAACGCGCGAGAACCCGAGGTACCCCTGATTAGCGTGTGTTTTCTGTAAACTTTCCCGTGGTTTCATGCGATGGTTATACAGCACAAATAACGAACATAATCTACTGTCAGGTCACACTTGTGTTCCGCGTTGTAGTACAGTAGCTAATACATTGCCATACCGTCAAGGTTCCACTTTCTTTTTACAATCGTTCGAGGTATTTTTTTTTCTTAACCTTATGATTTAATTAAACAGTTTGGTTGCACTGGAGGACTGAGAATATTTGAAGCAAGAGACAGCTGAAAACGGTGTGATACAGCAGGTTCCTTGTATGCCACCATTATGCTCCTATGGGCTGAACAATATGGGGGCTAGTAAAATGTTAATGATTAACCATATGGTAAATTCCACTAGTTGATTATTCAATGAGGCCAGTATTGGTAAAAACAGTTTTAGGCTGTGTGCATGCCCATAAAACTTCAATTGTTCTTTCTGAATTAATCGTGCAGTGCAACGACCCAATTTACGTCCATACAAATGTCTCCTAACGCTTTTATGGAAAGTGTCTTGGTGGTAACTTCGGCTGTGTGTGCCCAGTGTAAACTTGCTAAGAGAGAACATTTTGGAAGCGGACTCAACCCACCAACGCAGATGGGTGAAAATGTGAAAGAATTAGCAGGCGTGTTGGGTTAATTAGTGCTGTTATTCCGCACGCTGTGTCCTTCAATTGAAGCGCTCCTCCGACTGCAGAAGAAACGTGGGGGGGGGGAGCAGCATACACCCCAGGGCCGTGAGACCGAGCCCTGGAGCCTCTAACTCCGATTAAAAGCAAGTTAGAGCAGAGCCCAGGAATCTGCCAAAGAGGACCAGCTGTAGAGGCTTGACTGGCGTGTGGCGCTGTACTCCTCTGGGGGGAGGACCAGGGAGACCCGTCGGGAAGTCCCTACCGATGGTGCTGAGTGATTTTGCAGTGTGTTCCCCAGAGCCCTTTGACATCTCACTCTTCCTCCTTCCGAGGGTCCAGAGCCAGTAAGGGGAATAAGATTTGCCTCGGGGGGGCTCGGGGTTTTAGCCAGGGAACGTGTGAACGGGCGTTTCCTGCCACCTGAAGTCCTGCCATCGCCCTTGGCTTGCGGCTTGCTTCTCATGTGGTCCCCGACCGCTCCTCCATAGGTCTGCGCACTGCTGGACCCCGCGCGGATCACAGCAGCCCGCACCCCGGGGAGCGTGGGAGAAAGACAGTGTCTTCCCCAGGGAAGCGGCGCGAACCTGCAGCACATCCCCCAAACCTGCTGATCTCTCCAGGCGGACACAGCTCCCGGGCGGGAATCGCAGGGCACTTCGCTCTCCCCCTAACGGGGCAGGCTCCCCCAAACTTTTCTCCGGACTGTTTATCGCCTTCCCCAGCCTCCTGCCTCCCCACCCCCACGGATGCCCGATCCCTCTAGCCTCCCGCCTCCCTCCTGTTTAAACGGGGGGGGGGCGCTTGCGCACTACTGCGCGCCGCACATCGCTTTGCCCCCAGACTGTGCTAGGGTAAGTAATGTATGAAATAGCCCAGATCCCACGCCGTGCTCAGCCCGGCAAGTTCCTCCACTCTAAACACTGGCCTCCTCCTCTCTGAGTTTGGGGCGCTCGCTAGGAAAACCTGCCTGCTGCCTAATTAGCCGTGAAAGGTAAGCGATTGGGTTTCCCACTCCCATTGCTGCCGGAGGGGGTGGTGTGGGGGGCGCGAAATTCAGGTCCTGCTCTGCCTAGGTGTCCCGGGCAAAGTTGCGCGCTCCGTGGCACCGGCTGGGTCGCGGGGACGGGGGAAAGGAGCCACGGGCGGCTCCTGGGCCATTAGGCGGGGGCGGGTTGATCAAACGGGGCAGGCGAGTTGTGGCAGTTTGTTACACACTGCACCCAGGTTCTCAGTGCCCACTTGCTATATTTCTTACCTCGCCGGTACTTGCCAGGGATTTCAAGTGCCTATTTCTACGCGGGTGTCTTAGCAGTTTACGCACCGGCTGTGACCTCCCGTTACTTTGTGTGGAGGATTTCAGAGGGTCGGTGGGATATAATGGACCAGAGCCGTTTTGAATCCACAGTCCGAAATCGGGAATGCCGCTATGTCGATCAGTGGTTTCAGTTAATTGGCCAAATAACCTGGCTTTTTTCCCGATTACAAAACCCAGGAACACAGAGGCAAGTACCGGAGAGGGTGAAACGCCAAGGTGCCTGAACTAAAACGCAAGAAGCAATTAAAACTCCTCCTTTCGGATTAACAACCAAAAATTGATCGATCTGTCAGGAATACTGTTGATTTATGAAAGGTGCTTATTTCCTTGGTATGGAGAATTTTATGTTCTCTAGGTGAAACTGAGTTCACCCAGCTCCAGAGTAGATTGATGTTTTAATAAAAATAAATAAAGGGAAAAAGCTAGCCTAGTCTGTGGGGACATCAACTCTCAAATCGCAGAGTTAGACTAACAAATCAAATTGCATTATCTTTACATTTCATATCTTTTAATCTAATGGCTAAAAATTGCAGGCAGTGCTGAAGCCTTTATTATTTTTAAAGTTTTAATATAGCGTTTAAAAGTTCAAGTAACAAGTAATCAATGTTTCATAACCAAAATGGCACGAAGAAACAGTCAAGTAATTTTTATAAGTGACTTAAATAGCAATCAAAATATAAGAAGGGGATTATGTGGAAACCCAGGTTTTACCACGCCTGCTGGAAATGCAAATGAAAGTGTCCTGTAGATGGCACACCGTCCCCACGCAAACTCCTTTCTCTGTTGCAAGAGGGAAATTTTGTGGAGAGAAATGTCGACCTCAGCACTTGTTGTTTACCTAAACTAGAATATATTTATTCCCCAACAACTTTTAAATTGATTTTTAAATAAACTTCCAAAACAAGTCGCATGTTTAGCATTCAGGGCTGAATTGAAAACTAACTGCTCGACGAGTCATCAGATGGGATCTGTGCTTCCAGCCAACATTCACAGTGGAATTAGAAGTCCACTTCGAAAGGAAAGATACCAGAAAAACACAAGGCGGTCCCGTGTACACAAATAATGGTCAGCCTGGTGCAGATGGACCTGCCGAACAGTTATGAGCACTGAAAGTTCAAGCGTTCACATAAATCAGCTGTGTGGCCAAATGTATCCATCCTCCACACAGGCTGGACAGTGCTCACAGAACTCAAGCAGCAGACGAACGCTTGGCCACGTTTTTCTTTGCAATGTAAATTTCAGCGGGACAAATTGCTTATTAATAGTCTAGGAGAGAAGCCAGTTTCTTTCTTTCTTCTTTTCTTTATCTGTTTTTATTTCTGCATGGCCCCCAGCTATGCTCTGGGCAGCCTAACCGCCCAGCGGTTTTCTCTTCATTTCAATATCCTAAAGAAAATGCAAATCACCACAGTGTGGCCTTTTTAAAAAGTTAAATTAGCAACAGCGTTAAGTGACTCTATTAGTATGGAAAACATACAAATGTGTAATGTTGGGATAGCTTTCTTTTTTTTTTTTTAACCAGCATTTATTCTGGTCTGTACATTTAGCAGGTTTAATAAAGAATCTCATCTTGGAAGAGCCCGGAGTAAAACAGGGAAGTGACATTTGCCAAGGTAAACCGTCCAATAGCCATTAAATTGTACCTCTAATAGGCTTTCCTAAGAGAGGCTGTCGTGTACCTTCGCAGCTCATGGACCTGCTTTTAAGGTTTTAATTATTTAAAAGACGGCTATTGCTTACAAAGACAGTCTAAGTATCTGAAAAGCTCTGGGGCTCAAAGAAGGAAGCCCTTCTGGCCCATTCTCTTTTTTATTCTTTGACTCACTGTCCTATCACTTGAGTTTACTTAATTCCTGGAGCTGGGTGAACTCGCTATAGGGCCCGGAGTTTGCCCATTGCACAACTGCCTTTAGGTGAACGGAAAAGGAAATGTATACGTCCTACAGAATGGTCTGGAACATTTGGCTCTGGCTGCAACAATAGTTGTTCAGCGCTGAAACTTTTGTTAATCCAGTGCAACATAAGAATTGTCCAAACATTACGGTGCCGGGTGATGCAGAATTCCTTATTCATTCCTGAATTAAAAGGACACACTTTTTATTAAACGTTATCACTGTGCCATTCAAATGATACTGTGTTTGGGGGGTATTGCGTTACCAATCCCCTTTAGGTTAGCACATCAGCGAGAGACATCCTCGACCACGAAAGAGTTAAGATTTATATTATTCAGGAGAGGTCTTATTAGGATGTAATCTGCATTTCCTAACTACTGCGTAATAAAAAGTGCGAAGTTTTGAGACACCTTTCTTGATGATACCTTGGGCGATACTTTAGGTTTTACATTTAATTTGCATTTTGTTCTTAGTGAATATTGAAGTCTTGAGTGGAGGATTGAATTTTATTAGGACATCTGGACTGACAATATCAAATCAGACACCGACGTCCCAAAGCATGCTAAAATTTCAGAGTTAATTAGAACGAAGTGTGTTTAATTAAAGCCAATTATAATATCTGAAATGGTCTGATCGATCCTTGTTTGTTCAGTTTGGGTCGGTTTCCATTTTTACTGCGGCATAAGGAGAACTGGTCGGTTTGCCAAGCTCTTTTCTGGAAGTTCTTTCGGTTTACAAATAAATGGGTATCTATGGCGCTGCGCTCAAATGGGGAAAATGACAAATGAACCTTAAAATAAATGCAGATGAACTTCCTCTGTGCTGTTTCTTTCAGGGGCATAGCAGTGTGTTAACAAGGAGATGTTTCTCACTTCCTAAAACGCTGCGAAACTTTACTATAAGGACGAGTGAAGCAACCTTTCCATTCTCAGTCGTTTCCCAGCCCCCAGTTTTCATCTCCGTTTCTATATTTGATTTCTGTTTTTCACTCTTCATTGGGAAAAACAGTTTTAAAGCTGCGGACTTTGTGCCAAGGTGTCACCATACTGACTAATTTGCAATCAAGGCACATGATTAGTTGTATGTGTAAAGAAAGCCCTCTTCCCTTGACACAGAACCGCCAGCGTCACCCTACACGGTGTAGCTACAGAAAAAGTTTACCTTTTAAAAAAAAATGCTGGGTTTTTTCAATTTAAAAACATTCTCGTTTCAGACAATCATGGCACCAGAAGCCCACTTTTAAACGTTATCTGGCGTAAAATATCATTATCTATACTGACAGTTTATTTATTCATGTGACTCCTATATCTTCATACCATATGCAAGTTATTTGCCAAATAAAATGACTTTTTACAGAGTCTGAAGTTCGTTGCCGCTGAGTGAAAAGGGCTAATCTATACTTTACAAGCCCAGCTCTACTTGCACTTAGAAGAAAAAGAATAATCATCTTCGGGGCAAAAGTGCTTGTGAAATATAAGGACGTTACAATTACTTTATGTATCTTGCTCACCCAGCTCTCTCCAATGTCCCGTTTGTTAAGTAGAGTTAAATGGTCAGAAAGATCTATTAAAAGAAAGTCAAAACTGCAGGCAAGTAAAGATGAGCTTCTCTGAAATAGTGGTGGATAAACATATAACTTCATTACTCCTAATGAGATAGTATGAAGTATGGGAGTTTTTTCATCCCGATCTAGATCTTATTTGCGATGAAAATCTCTTCTCCCCACCCCAGGAGGCGCTGTTTATCAAACTTCGCCACCTTCTCACGGTTTCTCTGCACTAGAAATTCTTTACTTACAGAATCAAACATCTTTGTGTAGACTTTTTTGTTTAATGAAACTTAGCTGATATTTTAAAAGGTGCCTGCCTCTCTTTACCTTTCGCGGATATCCTATCATCACAATTAACTCAAGCCCTTTTTTCTTCGGGTCCAAGTTGGGGGATGGAGGAGGGACAGAAACAAACGTGTGTCCCTATCGATCTTAAACATCCTTCCTATAAAATTTACCTTACAATTAAGCAAGCGACTTACATAGAGAAGTTCTTGTTTGGCTGCCTGACACACCAAAAAGAAAGGACAAGTCACTCAGGACACACACACACACAGCATATCGAGATAAACCTAGTTTTGTCTCTTATCATTAAGTATTATTATTATTTCCGGACTTAATGGGGAGAGGCTTATTAGGTTGCAGTCCGTACCTATTTTCATTCGGCTTTCGCCTGAAGCTCTGGAGGTTTAAGGATCTGAATCCAGGTCAAGCATCTGAACAACTAAAACGAACAAACAAATAAATTGCGAGGCTCATCAGAGAGACCAGATAGCGAGAGTTTCTGAAATCCGATAACGTTTAACCTGTCTGCCACACGCAGCTTTATGGGGATGGTTTGGCAAACGGATTTTTGGAACTCTAAGCCGTCCTCTTTCTTTGTCCCTGTAACTTTGCCCTTTGTGTGGGTGCTGGGAAGGAAGTGGTGGATTGGATTTAGTGAAGGAACAGATAGGGGCAGGTCGGGTGCAGCTCTAGCTCTTGAAACCCTTTCAGCATCTCTGAGCTCGTCGCTTCTCCCGGAGAGGAGCTGGGAACAGTGGGCAGGGGCCGCCCAACCTCAGCGAGCGAACACATGTTTTACGCCGCCCGGAGCCCACAGCCCTGGATTCTCTCTCCTAATCTTGCTACATTAACACCTTGTGCGGAACTGCCGGAGTGTGATTAGTTCAGACTCTCTCTGCAATGGCGATTTCTTTTCAAACTGCAACCTGTTCTATGAACTAATACCTTCGCCAAGCATTTTCCCCTCCAATTGACAGGGAGCGGCTTTCTGAGGTGGGAGGCAGCGATCAGCTCCCCAAAACGGGAGGCCCCTTGCTCTATTGAAATATCTGCCACGCACATGTCTGACTCCTCTGAGACAAGAGTTGCTCAGGACCGGTTTCGGTTCAGCCAGGCAGAAATGACCCCCGCTGTAGCCAAACACGCTCAGAACGAGAACAATACCATTGAGAACTGGGTGTTGGCAAGTCCGATTCTGAGTCTGCACTTGCCCCGCTAAGAGCCGTCGGAAGTTAGCGAAGGACACGGCTGGAAGGGATGCACTCCTGCACTTTCCCCGGGAAAAGTTTCTTTGCCAGGCGGCGCGACCCGCTCACACGCCCTGGCAGGGAAGGGCCACGAGCTACCATTTACTCCGGGCCCACTCGTGTTCGACGGGCTCCGGTGTGACACCTCGGCACGCACCGGTTTCATTCAGGACAAACATTTGACACGATTAAGATGAGAGTCCTGAGAGGATGGTGCCGAGGAAAAGTTGAGGGGGTCCTTGGAAATGAGGTTCTCCATTTTAATCTGGGAGGGTCACGTACAGCCTGCGATTAGGCGTTATCACGCCGGGTGTTGTTAGGGCACCGGGAGAAGGAATCCTGATCGAGTGGAGATTTCCTTTCTCGGCTTTTACGAGGCGAGGTCTGTGCACTGGGTGTGCTGGAGGAATACACCCAAAGGGCCGGGAGAGTGGAAAAGCAAGGGAAGGCTCTGTCCCTTTAAGGTCACTGCATGCTCTGGTATGATGTTTAGGAGGACAGCTGGGCAATGGCCATCTGACTGACTTCGGCTTGACATCTGGGAGCCCACTGGTGTGTGGCACGCGAATCGCTTGATGTCGCTATTTAAATGCAAATTTGTGGGGGCTCATTGAAGCCTCACCCCGTAAATTCACACAAAAGGAATACTTCACACACTCTAAGGAGGAGGGGTCGTTACTTCGGGAGGTCTTGGCCGCCGCATGCAAATTTCATTCAAATCCACACACCTTCTGCCTGACTAACTTTCCTAAGGTCAAAATTCGGTGCTGCCCCGCTCCCCAGCCTGATTCCAGGAAGAATTTAGACCTGCTCAGAGGAGACACAACCATTGCCGAGCTTCTCCTTAGGACAAGCTGTTCTCAAGGCAAAGGTGGTTTGGTTTTTTCCAGACCTACTTTGTTCGCTAAGGACGCTCCTGGCCTCCACATGCCGCCTGAGATTGCAAACGTTAAAAACGTTAAATACAAGTTCAACGTCAAATGAGCAGCACCCCTGCAAGCGTTACTCTGCACAGTTCCCCTCTGCAGACTGCACACAGAGAGTTTTCTAGTGTGGCAAATATCTTCCTCAGCATACTGCGGGAATTACACGTTTGCCCCCCTGCAAAAATGAACTTTGACTATTTTATTCAGACTCTAGTCTGCGTGCTTTTAAGCATGCTTGCCCTCCATGCTAAGCATAAATCTAGCTTTTAAGAATCTCTCTCACAGGCTGCTCCTTGCCTCACATCAGCCTGGGAAACTCAGATTTTGTGGGAGGTTGTTTCTTGACAATACGCAACCTACAAGCAAGCTCGGTTATTACGGTACAAATACAGAGACATCCTATGTGAGTTTCTTATTGCGTGTAGCTTGTAGCCAGCAGTATAGTGACAACAAAGATAAAGTTGGTGAATGATAAAGACCGTATTTTCCACGCTTTGGGTGCAGGACCAGATGATCTAGAAAATGAGCTGAAATGGATTCAGCCTCAGAGCCTGTTGTGAAGAGCAGCTGATTCCCCTATTTCTGGCCAGATGGCTTCTGAACACAGATTTGCATTCATTTTCGCTTAATATCGTCCAAAATAGTGGGGCAGCTGCATTTGTTGTCAAAAAGGTTTAAAACTCCCTTTCTTTCTGGGGCAGGATCGTTACCTTATGTGACGGGCTTATGGAACTTTTCTCTCCTCCCCTCCCTTTCTCTTTAGTCAACAGTATCAGATTTAAAAGGATTTGTTTTAAAACCTTCTAATTTGGTAATCAGATTTAAATCGCCTTGGCGCGTGTAATTTGAATTAAAGATACTGTAAATGATTTTAAGCATTATGCTTTCGTTAGCACAGGAAAGAAACAACTTCAGCATTGGTTTGCCACATCTTAGGAAAATACGTTGTAAAGCATTGTCCAGTATTTTACATTTATTTTTAAGATAACGTATTTTGCATATGATGAGACCAGACGCCTTAATTCATTTAGTGCATCGCACAAATCCAAAGCCTCTGAACACACACATGCAAACAAAAAACCAGTTTTCAATCTGAACCCTGTGTTGTTTTGAAACTTTAGTTTGTTTGTCATTCCACGATAAAAGTGTTACATTTATAATCTCCTCTACTGTAACTGAAAAGCTCTGGGCTTATTATGAATATAGGAATTTTCTTTTAATTTATCATGAATAGTTTCCATACACTTTGATTTAAGGTTATTAACATTCTATAGACAGTGGCATCTTTAATATGTGGCGATCGCTTCTAAAGACTAATCTCATTACCCTCAAATAGTCATAAAATATGATTTTATTATACTTACGTATTTAATTAGACGGCCAGCAATGTAATGGATTTTGAGATCGGGTAGAGCAACAGCTTTGATAATTCACTTATCTTTGGCAATAGTCATTAACCCCCAACACCAGCAAAATAGATTGCTTTCTAACACATCTTTTTTTCTCACCCCTTGGAGGAGGGATCGGGGGTCTCCTGATAACACAAATCGGACTTCGATTTTCACCGATTAATTAAAATATTAGCGTACA
>ML685755.1:22630706-22633206 GCA_007922175.1 Pelusios castaneus | reverse complement strand
TAAAAAGTTTTTACTTATCTTGTGACAAAAATAGGATTAGATTTAAATGCATCCACTAGCTAGACTATGTGATTTGCCTTTAGAAAAAAGCAGACAAACTCCTATCACTCTGACAAAGACAAAGGCGTTGTGCTCCTCAATAATTATTTCAATACGTTAGAGAGAAGCCTCTTTTAAACTCTGGAGCGCTCTTGAGTTGACAATGTGCTTTTATTTCCTTTCTATAGAACAGCTAAATGTTTTCGGAAATCGCTGTAGCGGTCTAATTAAGAGGCTGAGATAGGCAGCTACAAGTTTCGAGGCCGCTGAATAAAAGAGGACAGAGGCTACATTTTAAGTACACTTTTATTGTTCATTTAGCTTCGTACCTTTGCAGCACAAACAGCGCTGGAAATAAAGGCTTTTAATCTCTCCTCACTGACGGGAGAAAAAAACCAGCCCAGTAACTGATCAAAGAGTCAATGGCGCTGAACCGACAGTTTATGGATTTCTGTTTGTGCTACAAAATAAAAAATAAATCACATATAAATACGGGGGATTCATCAGAGGGAAAGTAACAATCGCTAGAAATGATATGGCACCCTGCAACCACAAACATTTGCAGCCAGAGAGACCGCTTGTTATGTCTGCGGTGACACGTTACTGGTGTGTTTTCAAAATAATACCTGTTTAGGAGGCTAGATCTAGCTGGCGGTTGCAAGTGGACCAGCTTTCCCCTTAGTGATAGCGCTGGCGGGGCGGGCTTTAATTTAAAACAACAATGGTAATGAGCATGGCCATGTCAACACACAACTAGTGTCAAAGTGGCGGAGGAGGTTAGAGGCCACTGGTGCTCTCATGGCCACTGGTGCTAGAGTTTCCAGAGGGGAAGTCCTGGCGAGAATTAGATCTGCTGCTTTTTTGGGGGTTGGGGGGAGGAGGGGTTGTAAATAGGGACTCGGTGGAGAATGCCTTTCCCAGCCCCACCTTCCTTTCGGAAGAGTGCACGGCTGGGGAGCGTGCACGTGCGGGTGGAGTAAAGCGCCCCAGCGCACAGGCCCCTGCAGGCAGCATTCAGAACCAGGGGACAGGAAGCGGAGGCCGGCTCCGGCTGTTGGCTGTGACTGCCGCGCGCTCACCGCTGGCGGCCGCCTTAGGAGTTAGGGCAGCAGCCGCCGAGCTGGGGAGTCTCTGTAGAGCGGCGGGGGGGGGAAGGGGGAGAAGCGGCGCGCGGGAAAGCTCTCCAGAGGAGTGGGGGGCGGGGAGGGGGAGCAGCGTGCGAGGACAGGGCTCTCTCCAGGGGTGCCTGGGGGGAGGGGAGGAGGAGAAGCGGCGGCCGAGTGCGGAAACCCTTCTCCACAAGCCGCCTCGTGCATCCAGGCTGCAGCCCAGAGGGTCCGGTCAGGCACATCGTCCCCCAGTCTAGCAGGAGCCGGGCGCGGAGGGGCGAGCGGCGCACCTAGCGCTCCACGCCATCTGTTAGAGCCTATGCTCAAAACCCACTCAACCGTGTTCCCAGACACTGCCTTTTTACCCAAGAAAAATCATTGTTAGCGGTTTCAAAATAAACACCAGATTGCCCATTAGCACTTTCTTCCCAAATATCATCCAGTCATAACCATATTGCTGTGCGCGCTTCTGGGATTCCTCAGGGCGCTGAGACACTTCTGGTCTGAGCAGAAAACGCTCCTCTAACTACTTCCCAATGCACTGGAACCTGCTCCGCAGACGCTAGTTAGGAGCCTGCCTCATAAAATAGAAGCAACAACCCCCCCAACCCCCCCAGGCTGCAGCGCGGTGGGCAAGGCAGCAGAGCCCTTTCTCTCCCACTAAATACAGCTCCACACGATGCCTGGTCAGCTTAGTGCAGCGTTATTAGTCGTGGCGTTGAAAGTATTGACGTTAGCAGAAGTGTTGTCATGCCACATTTACGTTGTTGCTTCCAATACCCATATCGTTTAAATGATGCAATAATATTATTGCTTTGGGGGTGGGGGGAGAACCAGGCTTGGATCACAGGCTCTGCATGAGCAATAGCAATAAAGCACTTGTAATGAGCAAGGAACAAGCTCCAAACTTCACAAAAAATATGCAGGCTCCGTTCCTAACAGCAGAGAATTGTCGAAGGTCCGACTTAAAGGCTTTAGTTAATAATGTTGTAACTGAAACTTTTGGAAACCAGTGCCGTCCAAACGGCACTTTCCTGCGTCCAAAACCAAGGCAAGCTTTGTGCATTAGCTAAGGTTATGACAATAATGTTTCTTTTGGTGCTGCTAGTTAATCCAAACCCCAGGGGATGTATAAACTAAAGCTCTAATGCTTCTAATTGGAATAACATGTTACCACAAAATTGTTTTTATATATTTTTTTCAGTTGCAGCGTTTCTGAGGCAGCTTTTAAAATGTAAACTGAAAAAAAATCAGGTTACACAATGTCAGATGAATTCATCTCTATGTCTGTTTAAGAGGAAGGGCGACCATATTCTACTGGATCCCTAAACAAGGCAAAGGGCCAGATCCTA
>ML685755.1:22618206-22625706 GCA_007922175.1 Pelusios castaneus | reverse complement strand
TTTAACATGTATTTTTGAAAAATGGTTGAGTTTAGTGTTCACTAAGAGCAAATTATAGCCAATATTATAAAAGGATAATACATTTTAGAAAGAAGTTTCATAAGATTAACATAGTCTTTTGAGGCTATCAAGGTATATTAAAAATTCCTAATAATAATTTGTTTGTTTGATCCATGTGTTAATATTTTGTCACCTGGATTTGTTGGTGGTATTGAATATCTGGTTTGCGTTTCTTCTAGAGCATCACAGAACAAAAAATTCCTGTAAAATTTTTTGGTCAATTTACTGTTTCCCATAAGAAGTGTTATCACTTGACTAGTTGGCTTTAAAAAAAAGAATTTTATACAATATACTTCACTAGATACTTTTGGCCTTTGGATACATTTAGCGGGTTTTGACCAGATAAAGTATATTTGTCCCGAGGATATGAACCAATAATTCAACCCTGAATTGAGATCTATGGGTATATGTTTGTTCTAGACCAAAGTAATGTTCTTTCTGAATGTCTGAATTGTTTTTCACATTAGGAAGAAAGAAAAAATATACCAATGCACTTCAGGTGTAATCATTTGCAGCAGATTACAATATTTTAAATCCATAAATGAAATTATGTTTTTTCATCTTTCAGCAAACTTAAATATAAAACAAAATGGAAGGCCTTTTAAGAAACCCTAAATTTACATATTGTACATCATCCACATTTTTAATTCACAAAGAATTTTTCATTTTCACTTACCTGATTTTCCTCATGAAGCATTGCTAAGAAAACAAGTTTTTATTATTACATGAATATAATTAAACAACTGTGTATTAGTGTGTATTCATACAACATAATTTATGTAGTAAAGGAAAAAAAAAAAACATAAAGTGTGGTCAGTAAAGAGATGCCACAGAAAAAGGGTCCATGGGAAATTAGTTTGACCTAAAGAACACCAAATAAAAGAAAGGAAAAGGGCCATATTTTCTTTGTGGTATTGCTGAAAAGGATGGGAGTATCATTTTCATAGAGGAATAATGTTTTCTGGGAAAACACAAAAGCAGATGTTCCTCATTAGGAACACCCATTGTCTACATATCACAACTATGAACAGATAAATCTATCCTATTTCACCCATACATTCCAATGGCTGTAAATGATTACAGGATACCACTGTAACAGCTAAACCAAAACCACACTGTGCGTGAAAATAATTCTTCCATGCCATCATAATATATTTTATTAGAAGTACAGAAATTCATAGTAACATACATCCTTTTGACTTTTCCTTTCCTTGTTTGGCTTGAATGTATACGGAGGTGCAGTGTCCAACTGTTGAAAACTGAAAAGATTATGGAGGAACACAGGGAGGCAAGATTACATTACTATCAAAACATTAAGCGGCAACTCACTAGTAAAGCAATGGCAGATCTTCTTGTGCACACTGAATGTGCTTGCATGTATTACTATAGCATTCTCTGCAATGTTTTTCCAGATGGTACTATCACAGTCACACTGCTACTTGGCATCTCTGTGGGTAGTAAATACCCCCCTCCCCAATAAATCTGGCATTATTCTATAGAGTTTAGGAGACTTATCATTCCAAGTGTGTCCTACTTTCCTGTATAGAAGCCAGACATCTGTTTATCCCATTTCTTTCATACAGAGTTTGGAATAGCTTTAGTTTTGGGGGAAAAAAAGTTTTGTCATATTTAACAGCTGTTACAAAATTTCAACCCTGTAGGCTTTTAAAATACTTTTCAACTGACCTCAGATTTTATACATAATTGACATTGCTTGTAGAAAAGCCTCCCCTATACTATCTAACAATTCTTGGCCTTTAATTTCATATGGTCTGGAGTAAAACGAGTTGACCCTCAAGCTTAGTTTTATACTTTGGGTTCCTGATAAATACCGTTAATTCATTTATACTATAAGTTTACACCTTTAAAGTAATTGTAGAACAGTAGCTGAAGACTGATTGGAGTTTTTTTAGTCAACAGTGTTTCCTTTCACTTCCTGTCACAAAGGTCAAAGAAAGCTGACCTTTGCTGGCAGTCCTAGTCATTGAATTATTCATGTGATTGACTTTTTGTCAGTGCACACAGTTGTGCTGTGGGACATTTTATTCATTTACCTCATTTAAAGTGCCTTTCTGCACCTGTTCAAGTATTAATATCATGTAATTTGGGCCTAATGCCGATTTTGCTGAACACTCATTATATTTTTTATTAGCTATATTTCCAAACGATTATGTATGATTATTACCAAGCCTTACAAACAGCAATGGGTTATTCCCTAGACCTTTACATCTTCTTGTCAGGTTGTTTTCAGAAGCAAGGAGGATAAACATTTGACCAGTCCCAATGTTTTTATTCCTACTCCATATCCAACCAGAGAACTTAAAGCTTTTTCCCTTATGGCTTTGCGAAAGCATGATTAAATCCAACTCTGCAGAAGCTGTACAAATGCCAGCATTTATAAGGTCAACGCTTTTGTTAAAAATGCTATGTAAATGAGGATCTGCAAAAAGGGACATTAAATAAAATTAAATTCATTGTCTTCTTTAATGTCATTTACATTTTGGCTAAGCCATGGCCTGTCAAGGAGGATTTTTTAAATAATTTTAATTACACATCATTTAGGGATCCAAGGTTTTCTATTCAGTAGCATTTGGATAACCTGCAAAACGGTGACTGTTTATTAACTTCTTAAATGACAAGTTGTCATTTCATCTGCATAATGCACTGAAAACAGTACAGTTTAGAGTACATTTTTTTCTTCTTAGTTTTCTTTAAGATATGCACATAATTATTGAAGAATAGGCCTTAGCTTCCCTCAACTGCTCTTTTTACTTTGATTGTGCTTTATGAGATGTTATTTAGTGTAAAGTACATTGTTAACATGGACTTTTCTGTGCAAACTTATTTTTTTGTAATTTTCAGTTGGAAACTTAGCAATGATTTCAAGAACATGTTATATTTTAGATTAGAGGATATAGCTGCAAAGGATACATTTCTGGGCAGAGGCCGTCACTTTGGCTTTTCAAGTGCACAGGTGTGAATATCTCTGTATTATTTACAAGCAAACCATCAGTCCCAGTGTTCTGAAGGTATAAGATATACGCTACCACATTCATTTATTCTTCAATGCATATACTTGCACAAAATATAGATGGCATGGTAGCAAAAACTAACTGCACATGAAGAAAAGCTATAAAATTCAGCAACACTGAAAACATCATTTTTAGAAAGGAAACAAAATATACTACTCTGCACATTTTCTTTTTTTTAAGCAAGCTACCAAGATTATGTAGTTTATATTGGTCAGTCTGAATCTTAACCACTACAGCAAACCACAGTTAATTAAATTGCCTAAATATTTAGATTCTTTGCTAGCAGAAGAATACACTCCTACTCAATTTTAAAATCATTGTTCTCTAGTAAATCCCAAGTGGGTTAGACGAGACTTTTGTAACATTCTTTTCCCTGTGTAATATATACTTGGTTATTTCTATAAAGCCAAATGCAGCTATAGCACTGTTGTACAAAGGAATAATAAAGTAGTATGTTTTTGTGAGAAAGGAAAAGAGGGGGAAGGGATTTAAGCAAAGCTGTCAAAAACTATACTACAAGAAGTATCTTGATACAAACCATCCTATGCTTCTGTTACAGTCTTATCAGGTGAAAAGCAAAGATACTGCCAGAGCCTATAATTTTGTTAGGATGCCTTTGATGAATTGGATTAGGTTATGGAAAAATCTTTCAAACTCCGAGTTCTGGTACGCATGCTTACAGGAAGTAAATAATTATTATCGGGCAGTGGATAATGGAAAAAAAGCACATGAAACACAGTGGGCGAAGCTGATCTAATGAAACCTCTTTTATAATATATACCTACAAAGAACAAATATTTTAGATTGAGGTATTTAGAATCAAGACAGATGCAACAGTGTTACATTTGAAAGATAGTGAATAACGTATTAGACATGGGAGTCCAAGCGGTGAGGGTGGCAGTGGGGGAGATGTGTTGGAGGAGATGGAAATTCCAAGCTCTAACGATGGAAATTGTCACTGCAGATGCCAGGAAGTGATTGACAAGCAGGACTACAGGAAGTGAAAACTCAGGGAGCTTAACCTGTGTTTGGCAGAGCTTCCAGAGCTTACACTGTAAGAAAATGAAAACCATTCACCTCAGTCAAGCTGCCAGAATACAAGCTCCTCTTGTATGTTTATCTTAATAGCAAATCTCACAAAAATGTTTGTGGTCAAAACTATATATAATAAGACATTATACTGGCATTATTAATAGTTTAACATAAAGATGTGACTACAGCTTAGAAAAAAACAAAGCTGGAAAATTTTAGTGGTCAAAGGTTTGCTCTGGATTTTACAACATTCATTGGTTTGACTGTTGTAAACTGGCTTAGTTCGTTAAAAATGTCAAATTAAAGAAAAAAGTTAGTTTATTGGTGTATTAGCTTGGTTGATTCAAAATATAGTTTATTCAGGTATGGTTCTTACCTGTTACTGAGTTAACACTTCTTTTTCCTCAGACCAACAAAACAAAATAAAACAAAAACCCAGAAAGCATGAATAGTATTTGTTAAGTGGTAAAGGAATGAATTTATTTTGTACAGTTTGTAGATTCTAGTAAGTTGAGGCAGAGGTAAATTTTAAAAAAATAAAATAAAATAAAAATATGTGATTCCTTCACCAAAAGTTTCACAGCCATAAAACTATGCAGAACCAAGCATCATATGCTTGTGGTGCCCAGAGTGTATAAAGTAAACTGCATCATCTGAAAACAGCAGTAAGGATAGTGTTATGTTTTCCCAATAATTCACTAGGAAATGAGTTTAACATGTGTGGAAAGGAAGGGGCTTACATTTGTGTTGTTGTAAGACATGTAGCATAGGCCCGGCTAGCGGAAGAAGTCGGCTCCAGCTTGTCTCTAGTGAAAGACGAAACACGGTTACACATCTGGTGAGAAAGAACAGTTCATTTGCCGAGACAGCTCTCTCTCTCTGTGCTGCAGCTGAAAGAAGCTATTTTGACAGAAACAAAGCCATGGGGGTTGGGGTAAGCGATTAGAAGTATTCAGCTCACTAAAACTCTTTGGCCTTAGTGATAAAGAAGTTGTAGGGACTGGAGTAAGAAACCTGGCCTAATCCTTACACAGTGTTTAACAGGCTTTTTAAAATGTAGAAATGCAAACAATAATTTCCATATAAAACTCCCACTGAACTTTATAAAAGTTTCTATAAAAATTAAAAGGAAGTTGAACCAAAAATTAATCTAGAGGTAAGGATAGTTATTGAAAAGCAAATCTCCAGACTCATTTTTTGGGGAAGGAGGACCAGTCCTTCCTCTAAAAGGTAAATGCACTACTCGTGCTCTGTATATTCACCCGGGTTTTGCTTACTGGACTTGCGTCCACATTGAAGACTCAATTTAGCTAAGTGACAGAAAAAAAATAGTTAGAGTAGGGTTATTAATACACAATGGATAGATGTGAGTGCCTTTTATTTTGAACAACAACCAGTGAAATTGAATTGGTCTTGGTATTGTGTGGATTGTCAGGAATGCTCTTTACCAATCCAGATTTGATTAGGATTTCCTCTACAAGTTTGTGCAGACGTTTTATAGTTTATGAGATGCTGCTGGGCAACAAGGTAACTTCATCTCATCTAAATGGTATTATTAAGATCCAATTATCATTGTTAGCAACACAGTGAGTTTCAACATTACTTCAGATCACATGGAACAAATAATTCATGAGAAGAACTGAGAGTATAAAACATTTAGGGACTGATTCTGCAGTCCTTGCTCCAACAAATTCTCATGGACTCCCACTGATGTCAGTGATAGTTGCCTGAGTGATGACTGCAGGATTGGGTCCTAATCACAGAAATGCAAGTTATTACGGAAAAACATATGCTCTGAAAAACAACTTTCTGTTTCTTTGCATTAGGTAATGTGATTAGGTCAATGAAGATGTCCTCAAGCCTACGTGTTCTTTCATTTTTTTTTTTAAATTACAACATAAATATTTGTCTAGTTTTTCTTTCTTTTGTGCCTTGATATTATTGTAATTTCATTACTATTTTACTGTTTGAGTAGACCTAGAAGTGCATTGTTGGTTTCATGTTCTTGTACCTGGTTGCCACCCAAGCTTTGCTACAGGTTTTGTTCTCAGTCAGAGAGCCCTTTTACATGTAGGTATTGTCTGAACAATTCCATCTTTTCAGAATTCAACAGAATTTAATAAACAGTATAATTTGCTTCTTCATCTTCTCTTTTAGCACACTGACTGTGGTATTGTTATGTGTGTCGATTTTCTAAACCATAGGATTTTGCAATAATAGAACATAAAATGTAAAACAGAATAATTAAATAATTATAATGGAAGGTAGGCTGAGCCATAATATAAAATGAAATGAATTCTCTGTTCTGTGTAGTTGTTTTCTCTTTTGGCTTAATAAATTAAACTACAAATTTTCCTAATTGCCAAACAAAATGTTAGGCCAGCTTTAACCATTCCTGACAGTAAAACACAACATAAAACCTGCTGAGAGTTATATGTGGTATTTAATAAGAGACAGAGTAATGCAAGGGTTTTTATGGTTAAGTATGAATTCACACCCACAGCATTTGTTTCACATTAGAAAAGGTTTGTAAATCAGATCAATATGCTTGGATGCCGTGGTCCCTTAGTGGGATCTCTTATGTCATTTTGTTCTTGATATTTGGTTATTGGAAATGCTGCCAAAGTGAGCTTCCTCCATCTATTTCCATTTTCTGAATGAAGCAATTTGTCCTTTGACATAAGAAAGATTAGGTTAGGAAACAAGTGGGGGATTGGATTGGACATGGTGCTAGTCCCAACAATTTGAGGTCATTGGGCAGTGATATGGACAGTGGACAGAAGTCATCTGTTACCTCTGAGATACAGTATGTGCATTGGTCCTTGGCTAGAAGAAGGCCCAAGGGAAAGGTAGGATGTATTTGGGAAAATGCTTTTAGAAAAAAAAAAAACCACAACAAAATACCCCCAGCAATAAGTATCATTTATTAAATTTGACAAGCTGTTTCTAAATATAACAACACTCTTCCCGAAGATCATTACTTTGAACAAATAAATGACTTATGCAAGTTAATAAATTGCTGGGCTGGTTACAGTGTTTTCACTTGGCTTAGAGACATATGTTTCTATCATTCTGAAATAAATCTTTAAAACATTCCCAAAATTAAAGTACTTATAGTATTTCATTCCTATTGGTCAAAAACCTATTATTTATATATTATTTATGTGTATTATTATTTATGTGTATTATTATGTACTTATAGCTAATTATGGAGCATGTTTTTAAAAAAGTAGTCACATAGCCTTAAAATAAAAAGTATGTTATTACGTATCTGCAGATATGTAAACTTTCTGCAGCATTCATTCATGAAGGCCAGTCCTCTAATCCTTATCCACATAAGGGCTGCAGGATTTAGTCCCTGGTATGGTTTTTACTT
>ML685755.1:22610706-22615706 GCA_007922175.1 Pelusios castaneus | reverse complement strand
GCTTGCATAATGAAGTACCATGCAACACAAATGAGGGTGGCAGAATTGGGCTCAAAATAAAAAAAGTTAAAATCTTAAATTTGGGTTAAATAAAATATAATGTATAGCAAGGAAGGGAAGTTGAAGTAAGATATTTTAAAAAATCAAGATGATTACTTGTATTAAATATGCTTGAAATCAACATTAGATTTTGCTGAGCATTAAGTAAAACTAAACTAATATGCTAGTCATCAAGCATTTAAATGAAAGACAGAGTGGAAAGGGTTAAGTAAAGTAAATAGGAAAAAGTATTCAAACTAAAACTTGTTATGCCTTTTCTGGGGTTTTGTCTTGTTTCTAACCCTAGCTGGTTACTCTTGGCAACTAATTTGTTCTCATCCATAGTATCCAAGTATAGTGGAGGCCAGACCGATCTGAAAGAAATTATCCAATCTTTAACATCCAGAAGTTTACAGTTATATAATGATGGAGAAAACCACAAACCCCATGGGATGGCAAATTTTAGAGATACTTTTAAAATGAAATAATCCAGCCAAACCTACAAGACAACTCTCTTGTACTTAAGACAATAACTGCAATCTGGAATTAATTTTTTTTGTGATAGAGCAAATTCAATTTGCTTCTTTAACTGTTGATTAAGGAATCAGTTCTACAAGGCTGTCCCCTGTAAGTATTTGCTGTTTATTTGTCTGTGGAAAGCCACTGGAATCCCCTCCAACTGGGATTGCTGGGTCAGACATGGCCATAATGAAGAGCAATCTGGCAACATTCAGTTTCTCTGACTGGGCTTGTTTGTGTTGAAGAAATAGTTTGCTTTTTTAGCAGCAAGCTGAGTCTACCAAATCACTGCCCATCATTTAGGCAGTACAATTTCAGGACAGAGTACAGAAAGCCATCTTATCTACAGTGTGCATTTTGCTATACTGGAGAAAAGAAGTATTAGAAGCAAATAAATATTCATTAAATATCCTTCTTAATTAGACAATTACTCTTATTTTGAAATCTGAAGGAATATGCCAATATGACAAAGTAAAGCCAAATAAATTCATTAAAACAAAACAGTTATAGCTCCTCATCCGGTTTCCCAAATTAAGAAACCCATTACACAGACCTCTGAGTTTATCTTGAAAAATAAATTCCAAATGCCTCATCATAACTTCTAAGTACAAGAATGATACTAGACTACTTTTTACACAAATTAGTATTAATTACTATTACAATTTAAAAAAAATAGATCTTAAAAATATACATAAATACACGCATACCGTTAGGTTTTGTTAAATTAAATGATCTTGCATTAGCACCTAGGGCAGAACCAATGCATCCTAACAGAGATTTCAGTCCTTCGTTATGGGCCTTGGATACTATGGTATAACAACTCTTTTTAAGCAGCCTTTTGGATATGCTACACTGATGTGAATGCCATAAATGCCTACAGGTTTATCTCTTACTCCTGAGAGTCCGGCTTATTTGTGTGAGTGGACCTTATTTATATAAATAAGGATTTTCAGGACCAGGTCCCATTGTAGACAGACGGACAAAAAGATACTACTGGTGAGTAAGAGCCCCTATGATCATTCAGGGTAAATATTCTATACTAAAGAAAAAGAAAGCTGTGTAAATAACAATTGTACTTGACAGCAGTTCAAACCAAGAGTTAAGGTATTTAGGAAGTTACATATCTAAATGTCTTTCTGTCTCATTACTTCCTCTTTTGCTTTTGTTTTTACATACTTTTCTATTATCCGGGAAGTGAGCTAAGTGTGATTTCCACCATTAGTGCCTATGAGAGCACTAGAAGATGATTCAGAACAGCTGTGTTCATTCAATTTCGCCTGCTATCCTTCCTGTCCAGATTAAAATAATGGTGCGTTCTGATTGGCTGGATTAAGGTGTAATATAAATGTAATTATCAAAGTAGAATTTGAAAGTAGAAAAAGTTTCTCTTGTAAATTCCCAACCTCTCTTTTAATATGATATAGAGGTCAATCTGGCACCCCTGCAAAGAAATGGGATTTAACATTTTTCCATATCACTCCCAAGTGTGCAGTGGATTAAAGTGGAGGGTTGTTCTGCATTCAGAATCAGTTTCCAAACTCACCAGTTGTGAGAGTGAGAGGCCTTTTGGTTGGAATAGTGGCCAGCTTCCTCTGCACCTAAGACACAGTAAACTAATCAGAGATGTGGTTGGAAATGCTGGAAGGTATCCAACTCAGCTCTATATAAATCATTGACCATGGAGAAATGAGTACACTTCAGATGAGCAGATTTGTGCCAGTACCACAGGCCACAATAGGAAATCCTTTAGTGGATAGATGCAATACTCAGAGAAGAGAGTGAGAGAAGGCTGCCATGCTGCCTGAAATCCACTGAATAAGGCTGCTGTACTGTTTCCTTGAGGGCATGCCCCACAGAAGGCCTATTGGCTGTCAACAGCAGACAAGTGAACACAGAGAACAAGACTGATATCTCCACCATGGCTATAGACGTTTACGGATATGTACACACTATAATAAAATTAAAACCAGTCCTGTATACATACAGGATATATAGGGTATTCTGTCTCTCTAGAGATGCACAACTGCCCCAACAATCATATTATAGAGTTCATTATTGTGCATTAACAATAATAAGTGAGGACCAATTATTCAGTTACTTTTCTATTCCATCTCCTCTGCAAGAAGATTCTGCATTTTACCTATTGCTCCAGCTTGGAGGCTGGAATAAATTGTTGGCCTGATAGAAGCAGTTGTTTGGAAGACTAACCAGCAGAGGGCCTAGGCACACCCACCTACTCTTCCCTTGCTCATGTATTTACTCTTCTGCGCAGTCAAAGTATCTTCTTTGTCGTGTGAGCTTCATAGGTAGTGAATGTTGATTTGGATATACTCCACATTAACTAGTCCATTTCACCCAAAAACGCTTCACAGTGGCTCTGATGGGGAAATCCAAGTCTAATATTGGTGTGGCTCTCAATGCTGGATTGAGCCCAAAGTCAGTAAAACTAAAATTATAAACATAAAATAATTATTTATTGGCACAGCATGCATGTTTTTATGCATTCCATTCCATGAGTGGTTCTAAAGACAGTAGCATAATAGCATATGATTGTGCACAAAGCAGAATTAACTGTTCTCAAGGTAATATAAATATAATTATCTCATGAGCTAATACATATATCTAATTTTATATAGATGTTATATAAATAATGCACAATATCTTTTTTCAAGTGTAGTTTAAACTAAGTAAAATCCATGCCCAACCAGTATTAAAAAATGCCCTGTACTTTTATTTGTACCTCTTTAATTTATAGTAATTTTGACCATTACTAATAATGGAAAACATAGTATTTGTATACTCCATTGTCTTTATTTTAGAGTTGTTTGGTTGTTAATCCATAATGCTAGATCAGTTTAATGTTGTTTTCAATTGCATCTTACTGTGGTTTCAGGAAATTTTTTAATGAGCAAAAATGATTTTATCCTAAGTCGTTGTTTTGAAATAAACTGTTTGTATAAATTTTGTTTTTAATTTGAATATACTGATTACCTCAGATGCTTGCAATGTGATTTTCAAATTATTTGACACCTTTAGGGCTTAATTTTGAAAAGTATCTCCCATTTTTTTACAGGACATTTTTGTTCACACAAATAATCTCAAACTCAATTAATTGCAGGTAAAACTGCCATTCTTTTTATGTGTCTTGATGCCTGCTTGTGCCCACAGATGACAGCATTTAGAACCATATTTAAAAAGTGAACAACCTAAAGAAAGATAAGGTAGATAGTGTGATAGATTTTATTACACCAATATATTTGTGTCAGACTGTCTTCTACCTACTGTACTAATAGTAGGCATTATGGACCAGATTTTATAAAGGTGTTAGCCTGGTCTCCATTTTTTGCTGATGAAAGTTTGCTCTTGGAAAAAATTGAGAACAGATTGAGATTCTTTTGAAAAATCAAGCCTTAATGTCTATCATTCAGATGTATGCTACCAGCAGGTAATATATATATAATACAAGTTTATTGGTCCAATAAAAAACCATATTTTTAAAGGAGTAATTGGACTGACAGTGTTTTCTATATTTCAGCAAATAATGCTTCTTTTAACTTACATTAATGGCAAAATCCTGGCATCTTTACACAGTCCTTAGTCAGGGAAAATTTCTACTGACTTCATTGATGGTCATTGACTGACTATGCTGAGATTTAACCTGGAACAGTAGATTTTAAATATTTTGCCTTCCAGCTTCTCTCAGATAAAATATCACCACACTTAAAGTAGTGCTCTGTGTTGGTTTAAACATACTTGTTTTAAAAACTAAAAATAACCCTAAAAAATTAGCATGTTGTCAGCTATTTCAAAAGCTCTTTGTTATTTTAGAGTTTAGCAGTTAGACAAAAACAAATATATTTTGTTTGGGGTGGGTCAGAGGTTCAAAGAGACTTTGAAAAAATAGACTGGGGATAATTGGGTTATCAGATGCAGACACTGAAGGGAATTGAACATTATCTCTTCCCAGTGTTAGGACTACTGGGTCACTTCCTTAACTCTACAGCTTCATTCGCTGTCAGGCTGACAGAATCCAGATGATACTGAAATGGGTTTTTACTGGTTACCACCCCAAAGTTCTCCCTTTCTCCATCCTTCAACAGGTTGATTTTATGAGCCATGACCACACTAAATAATATCTTGCCTTGCTTTCTCCCCCATTGATTCAGCAGTCTTTAATTGCTTGGAACACAAGCCAGATCCTGGGATTCAAGTGCGTCTTCCCTCACGTTCAACTGCTGTTTCTCATTTCTATTAGACAACATCTAACTAAGATATTGACTTGCACTTTGACATTGGCACTGCTTCTGTGTTTGATTGCACTGTCAATCTAAAGTAAAAATGTTTCAAACTAGCAGGAAATCATGTAATTGTTTAACTATATTCTACATAAGCTTTTCTATCAACACTTGCTTTCAGTTTATAGCTGCGATGGTTTACATATC